>CM066169.1:11350000-11950000 GCA_033629205.1 Lithocarpus polystachyus
TGGGGCCAAGCTTTCCATGAGTAGGGTCTCTGGTAGTGCCCATGACCTTTCTTAGAACGAGATCTCCAACCTGGAAGTCTCTGTGTCGGACCCGGTAGTTGTAGTGTATGGCCATGCGATCTTGATACCGCTTGAGCCTCTGTTCCGCTGTTGCCCTGACTTCGACGATGAGATCAAGCTGTAGGCGCATAGCTGCGCTGTTTTTGCTTTCATCGTGGAGTTTCTCTTGTAGGTGTCCTTGCTGTTGTCCTATATGCCCATAGTATGCTCGGTAGTTCTTCCGACCATATGCCTTTTGCCCCCTCAAGCCGAGTCTTGATGATTTTGAGCAAGGATCAGTTCGTCACTTCGACTTGGCCGTTGGCTTGGGGGTGGGCAGGGGAGAAGTAATGATTCTTTATTCCTAGTTGCGAGCAAAACTCCCGGAAGGGGCTGTTGTCGAACTGCTTTCCATTGTCTGAGATTAGGACTCTGGGGATCCTAAATCTACATATAATGGACCTCCAGACGAAGCTTCGAACGTTTTTTTCTGTGATAGTAGCCAAAGCTTCAGCTTCTACCCATTTTGTGAAGTAGTCTATGCCCACTATCAGGAACTTCAGCTGTTGCATAGCTGTCGGGAACGGACCCATTATGTCTAACCCCCATTGAGTGAACGGCCAAGGGGCTATCATGGGGGTCAACTCCTCAGACTGTTGTCTGATGATGTTGCTAAATCTCTGGCATTTGTCGCAGGCTTTGACATATGCTTAAGCGTCTTTTTGCATTGTAGGCTAATAGTATCCCGCTCAAATCAACTTGTGTACCAATGATTGCGACCCTGAGTGATTTCTGCAGATTCCTTCATGGACCTCCCTCATCACGTAGTTCGCCTCCTCGGGACCCAAGTATCTCAGGTATGGGTGGGAGAAGCCTCTTTTGTACAGGACGTCCTTCATAAAAAAAAATTGTGCCGTTTTGACCTTCAGCTTTCTTGCGGCCTCCTTTTCGCCTGGTAAGGTGCCATTCTTTAAGTAAGAAACTAATGGTGTGGTCCAATTATTTTCGGAACCAATCTCCTGCACATTGATAGAATCTATTAGCGGAGAAACCTGAACAAAAGAGAGTACGTTGTCAAGGGTAGTCATATGTTCGGATGAGGCTGCTTTGACAAGACGGTCAGCTTGCTCATTCTCCTCTCTAGGGATCTGGATGATTTTGGCCTTCAGCTCATCGGCTCTTCTCTTCACTTGGTCTAGGTATTTCCTCATTCTTTCACCCCTACACTCAAAGTCCCCGTTTACTTGATTAGTGACGACTTGGGAGTCGCAGTAAATAGTCACGTTCGTGGCCCCTGCTGCTTTGGCAAGATCAAGCCCTGTCCCAAAGCTTCGTATTCCGCTTTGTTGTTGGTGGTAGGGAAGTCAAGGCGGACCATACATTCGATCTGGTCTCCTTCAGGGGAGAGGAGCACGACGCCTATGCCCCCGGCTCGTCTGTTGGACGACCCATCTGTATGTATACTCCACAGAGGGTGTTCACCTGCCTCCTCGTCTTCCCCGCTGGTGAATTCAGCTATGAAGTCTGCCACAACCTATCCTATAATGGTGGTGCGTGGTCAGTACCGAATGTCAAACTTGCTCAATTCTATCGCCCATAGCGCTAATCGTTTGGCGGCTTCGGGGTTGCTCATTGCCCATCGCAAGGGCTTGTCAGTTAAGACAACTATCATATGGGCTTGGAAGTATGGCTTGAGTTTACAGATAGCCATGATTAAGGCGAAGGCGAGTTTTTCTATGGGTGGATATCTTTCCTCTGCCCCACGGAACGCTCAACTAGCGTAGTACACAGGTTTTTGGACTTTTTTCTCTTCTCTAACTAAGGCTGTGCTGACGACTGCCAGCGAAACAGCCAAATAGAGGAAAAGTTCTTCTCCTGGCTGCGAAGGACTTAGCAGTGGGGGTAAGAGAGGTCGGCCTTCAACTCTTCGAACGCCTGCTGACACTCGGTCGTCCACTCGAAAGACTTCTTCAGCGTGCGAAAGAAGGGTAAGCATTTGTCCGTCGCCCTCGACACAAACCTATGGCTCGGATCTTGTCCGGGTTGGCTTCGATGCCGCTCTGAGACACCATAAAACCTAGGAATTTTTCCGCCGTCACCCCGAATGCGCACTTACCCGGATTGAGCTTCATGTTGTAGAAGCGGAGGGTGTCGAATGTTTCCTCAAAATCCTTCAAGTGGTTCTCTTCCCTTTGGCTTTTTACCAACATGTCGTCTACATAGACTTGAACGTTCCTCCCTATCTGGTTTGTGAACATCTTGTTCATAAGCCTCTGGTACGTTGTGCCCACATTTTTCAGTCTGAATGGCATCACTTTGTAACAAAAAAGACCTTGGCTGGTAACAAATGAAGTCTTTTCTTGATCCGCTTCATCCATCCGAATCTGATTGTATCTTGAGAAGGCATCCATGAAACTTAATAACTAGTGCCGAGCCGTATAGTCCACCAGTGTATCGACTCGAGGGAGGGGGTAGCTATCCTTTGGGCATGCTTTATTTAGGTCCGTAAAGTCTATGCACATCCTCCATTTCCCGTTGGCTTTCCTGACCATCACCACATTGGCCAGCCAGTCGGGATAGTATACTTCCCTGCCTCTAATAACTTGCGGACCTTTTCTGCTATAGCTTGGTCACGTTCTGGGTGAACACTTGTTTCTTCTGTCGGACCGGCGAGAAGGAATGTGATACATTCAACCTATGTACCATGACTGAAGGGTCGATTCCTGGCATATCCTTATGACTCTAGGCGAACACGTCCTGATTTTCCTTGAGGAAGGCTCTTAGCGCTCGGCGAGCCACAGGGCTGTCGAGAGTGCCGACCTTTGCAGTTCTGTTCGACCTGGAGTTGTTGAGTGATATCTCCTCGAGCTCCTCTACTAGTTCTTCCCAAGCGTGTTGTTCTATATTCATCGTCTGTGCGTGGCCATCCATCTCTACCATTGTGACGTAGCACTCTCGTGCGGCCATCTGATCTTCTCGCAGCTCCCCTATTCCGTGCTCGATGAGGAATCTGACCATTAGGTGATAGGTCGAAGTCATTGCCTTCTACGCATTGAGGGTAGGTCGCCTTATGAGGGCGTTGTAGGCAGAAGAGCAATTGACGACGAGGAACGTAACATCTCTGGTGGCTTGTCGAGGGAAGTCCCCAATTGTTACAGGTAATGTGATCGCGCCGAGGGAGTATATTCTCGTTCCTCCGAATCCGACCAGCGGAGCGTTGGTTGGGACCAAGCATTCTCTGTCCACCCGCATCTATTGGAACGCAAGGTAGTAAAGAATATCCGCGGAGCTTCCGTTGTCAATCAATACCCGGTGTGTGTTATAGTCTCCTAGTCAGATGCTGACGACGAGTGCGTCGTCGTGCGAATGGTGAAGACGCTGGGCATCTTCTTTGTGAAGCCAATGGTGGGACTATCAACTCGTGGCACCCTCGGGACGTCGCCCGTAGACTGGACGTTCTGAACCGACCTGAGGTAAGATTTTCAAGCTCTTTTGGATGAACGAGCGGTCACCGTGCCCCCAACAATCATCCTTATGTCTCCTAAGGGTGGTCTGGGGTGCTCGTTGTCTCGTCGGGGGGCTTGCTCTTGGTGAAGTGTGTCTGGTCTTTCTCTGCTGACAAACTTCTGCAACTTTCCTTGTCGGATCAAGGCTTCGATCTGCTGCTTTAAGTCATAACAATTAGCTGTGTCATGGCCGTGGTCTCGGTGGAAACAGCAGTATTTGTCCCTGGGTCGTCTGTTGGGGTCTCCCTTCAGCTTTCCTGGAAACGTTAGGGCCCCTTCGTCTTTAATCTGCATCAAGACTTGGTCGATCGGGGCCGTCAGCGGGGTGAAGCTTGTGAACTTCCCGGCAGGGGGCTTTAGTCGCTTGTTGTCTTGTCCTTCTCCTGTCTGGGCTATCTTTCGTCCCCTGTCCTGCCGCACGTCTTCCTGTCTTTCCCTTTTTCGGAAAGGTTTCTCTTCTTGGGCAAGTAGTGCGTCTTCGGTGTTCATGTACTTCGTCGCCCTGTAAAGCACATCTGACATGGTCTTCAGGTCATTTTTATACTGGGAGAATAAAAATTTACCCTTTCACAGCCCGTTTGTGAATGCGGCGACAAGTATCTTATCATCCGCTTCGTCGATTGAAAGTGACTCTTTGTTAAAACGGGCTATGTAGGACCTCAGTGTCTCGTCCTTCCGTTGTCTGATGTTCATTAGGCATACAGTGGATTTCTTGTACCTGTGTCCCCCGATGAAGTGTGAGGCGAATTGAGCGCTCGGCGAATTAAGCGCTCGGCTCTTTGAAGGTACCGATGAAGCGCCAGCCTGCTAAACCAAACTCTTGCGGATCCCCTTAATGTCGTTGGGAATGCCCGACACATGATCTCGTCTGCCACCCCCTGTAGGTGCATTAGTGTCTTGAAGGATTCCAAATGATCCAAGGGGTCTTTAGACCCGTCGTAGCTTTCCACCTGAGGCATACGAAACTTCGGAGGAAGAGGGAATGAGTTAACAGACGTGGTGAATGGAGAGTCCGTTTGATGGACAAGGTCATCGAGGTCGTTGGATACGCACCCCTTAAGGGCATTCATCATGAAATCCATGCATTCTCTCATCATCTGCATTTCTACGGCTATGTGAGATGGGACATGGTCCGTGGTTAACGGGCGGCCCGTGTCCTGTCTTTCGGGTCGGCTCAGGGCGTTGCTCCCCTCCGGACCTCCGAAACTCCGCTTCTCGGCGCTGCTGGACTCCCGATCTCCTTCCTGGGTGTTGGGTGGTGCATCCTTCCGGCGCAACTGCTCTTCCAAGTCGTGGTTTCGCTTTGTGAGACGTTCTACTGCTGCTGCTAGGGTTTGAACTTGTCTCTCGAGCGCCGTGGTGCGTGGCTCATCACCCAGATTGTTCGCGGTGGTTGCCATCGAACGCATGAATACCATGCAAATTTTTGTCCAGAGAGCACGAGGTACGGTTTCACCTTGCGAACTCCCCACAGATGGCGCCAACTGATGATGCCAAATATCGTCAGTTAGTCATACGGTCTTCACGTGCTCCGATGAAGTTCCAGCGCAACACAAAAGCGAAGGACCTCAAGAAAGGCACCGGTGTGGTACCAACCAAGGACCCTCCGAAGATTAAGTTAGCGAGTGTTTAACAACCCTAGAGCGCCAGAGTTGGGGGGAGTTGTGCATACCTATACTTGTGGGAGCCTGGGGGGTATTTATAGTAGTGTAGAATCGACATCCGTGGCGTGTAGAAAAAGATAGCCCCTTACCGGAACAACTCCTTCTTGCGTGTTCTTTATGGGGCCTTTTCCCTGTCTGGAACCGCTCTCCATTGCGTGTTCCTTACAGAGCCTTTTCCCTGTCTGGAACCACTCTCCATTGCGTGGAGTGCAAAGTACCTTTTTACGTACAAGTCGGTGGGGCAGATCACGCTAGCCTCGTCGGCTTCACACCATCAGCTTTTCTCCCTTCAGCTTCAAGTCGTCGGCCTTCCGTCAGCACCAATGTCACCTCGTCTGCTTTGGGTTGGACCTCAGTAGCTTCCAAGTGAAGACGCTAAATTTGATGGGTTGGTCCTTGTGTTTTTTTTGATGTGTGGGTAGTCATGCTTTCATTTCACACTTATCAGTGAGCATCGTTGCATTGTATTGTATATTATTGTTAAGAGATCAATTGCTAGAAATGAAGGTAATATCTCACAACTCTCCTGGGTTCGAATTAAGCATTGCTTTTGGGAATCTAACAGATGCATAGATGTCTTAGCAAGATTGGGTCCCATATCCAAGTTAATGGTTTTTGTTTATTTAGTAGTCTGCCAATAGACATTCTAGATTTTTTTAATGCTGATGCTAATGTGTTATACCCATAATTGTCAAAATCCCAATTTAGATCCTACGATCTTACAATTTTATGATCCTACCTGCCCAAAACGATTCGAATCTTTCAAAAATCTTTGCGAACGTTCAGGATCAATAGAATCGTTCAATTCTAACAATCCCAAATGACCTTTGTTTTTTGTTATATTCTTTAACTTAACAGAAGGCTCAGTTGAATCTAAATGAAAAATAAAATTCCAATAGACCAAGTTATTCCATTCAAATGTAGAGGGAGTGACAGTTGGACCCAAATAAAAAATATTCTAATAAAGTTCATGTTTTGAGGTTTTTGGCATCTTTAAATGATGCTTACAAATGAATATAGTGATGTATGATAATTATATTAATAAATGTATAATTTATGTGATTATTTAACATACCAATGTGTATTTTTTATTTTTTTTTCTCAAATAATGTAGAATCTTATGATTTACGATCTGATCTTACGATTCACGATCTCACCTACCTCCCGCGATTCTATGTAGGGTCCCGATTTTGACAACCTTGGTTGTACCTAAACAGACTCTATATTGAGCCTCTTTTGGCGGTTTAGTTTATCTAATATATTCCTCCTTTTACCCATAAAAGGGGGGAGGGTAATATATGTCTATTTGTTTCTCTCTATTCTTTCTGTTCTTAGACCCTCTCTTTTTAAATAATTAACCTAGTGCAAAATAAAATTTGATTAAATTAGATGTTATATTTTCTGAATAAATTATAATTAAAATAGATAAGTTGTTTTTTTTTATAAATGTTTTTATTTTTATTTAATATTATTTTTTATAATCCTTTTGTTTATATTGCTTGTTAATTTAATATATATATATATATATATATATTATTGTTGTTGAACTCTTTAATGGATGTCACAAGTTACGGTTAGTTTACACTTTTTTTAATGATCTGAACACTACAATTATACCCACAAAAACAAACAAACAAAAAAGAAAAAGGAAAAAGAATCGCCACTGTGTATGTTCGGAAGGCTATGCTGCATATCCAAGTGAAGGATATTCAAATTAAGCATTAGATATTGTCAATAAGTTACGGACCCAATTGTCAAAGTTTGGTGGGGATGAATACGACACTGATATCAGAAAAATTGTAGATTAGAGGAGAATGATGACTTCCATTTATTGATAACGACCTAGCTGCTTTTTCCATTGATAAAAACTCGGATTTCAACAGCCGCCATAATAGACAATACATGTGCAGCTAATCCACTGTCAAGAAAAAATGAAAAAGAAGAAAATGATCGAGCATGGTCTTTTTTCACTTATCCACTAATAATAAAGCAAAGGCTGCAAAGCCAATTAATGATTAAATCGTGGACAACATTATCTTTTCACTTTAAAAAAAAAAAAAAAAATTTGAGGGTTAGTTAAGTTATGCTAGTTCTGAGACAGATGCTTACGTTAAGACTCGTGGACTAATCCTTACAGATACTCACCAATGAAGAACTGCTGGCAACAGAACTCGAATGTAAATGGATTAGATAAAGTGTAGAGCGTTATCAATTGAACCATCCGTCCGCATCTTTCACTTTTACTTTTTGAAAATATGTCAATTTGTGTAAAATGATGGATAAAAGAGAAAAGTTTGCCATAGACTAAGCCACTGAACACTAATCAATTTATAGAGAGAGAGAGAGAGAGAGATCAAAACGAGCATGAACAGCCAACACTTCCTTCTCATATCCTGCACAGGCCAAGGCCATATTAACCCTACTCTCCAACTCGCCATACGCCTAATACACGGCGGTGCACGAGTGACCTTTGCCACCACCGTCCACGGCCTCAAACAAATAAAAAAATTCCCTTCACTTGAGGGCCTATCCTATGCCTCTTTCTCCGATGGCTTTGATGATGGAAACAAACCAATTGACGACCCACAACACATCATGTCCAAGTTCAAGCGTGTCGGCTCACAAACACTCACCAACTTGATTGTCAAACTCTCAAATGACGAGCATCACAAGGTCACCTTCTTAGTCTACACCCTCCTTCTCCCATGGGCTGCTGATGTGGCACGTGATATGGGTATACCTTCTGCTTTTCTCTGCATTCAGTCCACTGCAGCTCTTGCTATATACCAGAAATACTTCAATGCCCATGATGGTATATATCATATTTATGAAAATACCCCCCCAAATTCTATACAGTTCAAAGGGTTGCCACCATTTGCTTCCTCGGACCTACCTTCGTTTCTCTTACCAACTAGTCCACACAATTCAGTCATACCTACCATTCAAGAACATATCCAAACCCTTGAAAAAGATCCCAACCCATGTGTGTTACTGAACACCTTTGATGCTCTAGAAGAAGCAGCAATCGAAGCCATTGTTAATTTGAATTTAATACCAATCGGACCATTGGTTCCATGTACTTTTTTCGACACAAAAGACCAGCCTGGTTCCCCGTTTGGATGTGACTTGTTTGAGAGCTCTAAGGACTATCTTCATTGGCTAAACTCAAAGCCAAATAACTCGGTGGTTTACGTGTCTTTTGGAAGCCTAGTTACGTTGCAAGGAAAGCAAATGGAAGAGATTTTTCATGGACTAGTTGAAACCGACCGTCCATTCTTGTGGGTAATTCGAGCTTCAGAGAATGGAGGATCGGAAATAGAGGACACGATAAAGAATAAGTTGAAGGAAGAAACACAAGGGTTAATAGTGCCATGGTGTTCACAGGTTGAGGTGCTGTGTCACCATTCAGTGGGCTGTTTCTTGACACATTGCGGGTGGAACTCGACCTTGGAGAGTATCGTAGCCGGAGTGCCGGTGGTGGCTTGTCCACATTTTTCAGATCAAATTATGAATGCCAAGATGGTGGAGGAGGTGTGGGGGACTGGAATTAAAGCGAAGGTGAATGAAGAAGAAGTTGTGGAGAGGGCAGAAATTAGGCGGTGCTTAGAGATGGTGATGGGAGCTGCAGAGGAAGGGGAAGAGATAAGGAGGAATGCTAAGAAATGGAAAAGCTTGGCTGTGCAAGCTGTGAAGGAGGGTGGTTCTTCACACACCCATTTCAAGCTTTTCATGGAAGGTTTCACATAGATTAATGGACAGCAACGTTATGAAAATGAAATTGGAGGGTGAGGCTGTGGAAGATGTGAAGGAAGCTAGCAATCTCATGCTGTCACGCACTTCATTGGAAATGGAGCAATAAAACGGATGACCAGATGTTGGCGGCCCAACAACACCGTTCACTGCCTGCAAAGAAAACAATAAATCATTCCTTGTGAGCCTTCTAAAAGCCTTTACAATTTCAAGTTGAGTTTGTATACGCATATGGATTATTGTGAAGTTAGCTTGTTTGTACTACTGTGCTCTATAGATATCTTATCTTAAGAAAAATTTGATCAAAATTTTATTGCCTAGATTAAAAAAAAAAAAAAAACGAATATATCAAGACCTCTTCGAATATTTTAGTATTTCTTTAGAATTGTGCAGTCCCTCCATCTCATATATAGCAAATTATTTTAGGAAAAAATTCTTTGAACGTAAGCCAAAAGTGTTGGCTAGAGAATTTGAACTCATAATTTAATAGATATCATAAGGATCTAAGTATCGCCAAACCAACTCCTTAAGGTTTTTGCTCGAATTCTTAATTTACCTTGCTATGGATTTTCTTAACGTGAAATAATAGGATATTCCTTGTTAAGGAAGAAATTTAATATTATCTAATCAATAAAAATTGTATTCTTAGTCCTCCAAAAAGTTGGTATTGAAGTTTTATGTATAGACAATGCTATAAAGGGTTTGTTAAGTTCTTATCCATTTGGGAAAATAAGAAGACTCTTAAAAGAAGATAGAGGGATTTCTTCGAAACATAGTTTTAGTCTTTGTCCATTGTTTGAGTGAGAGAACACGATTGGATTTTTTTTTTTTAGATTCACTATTGGATGTATTAGGGTTGTGGGATAGAGTTAAGAGAAAAATAAGATTAAAGATATGAGATATGAGTTAAAGATATGAGTGATGAGAAAAGAGTTTTGAGAACTGAGTTTTGAGTTTTGAGTTATTTCCAATATCTCATTTGTGAGTTTTTTTTAGTTGTTATTGAAGGTTTTCTTTAGGTGTAATGGGATTTGGGTTAGTTTGTACTTCACAACGCGTGAGAGGAGAAAATACAACATTTCAAGAATACTATAATTTTCCCATTTCATAAAATAATCTATTTTTATAAACATATACATTCATTATATTTTGATTTTTATAAGCTATATGTTGTATAAGAGTACTATAAGAATCAAATTCATCAATTAAATTTTATATATAATTTCTTATTTCTACTAAAAAATAAATTAGGGGAAAGTGGAATTTTCAAAATCCTCCGCCTGCCACTATTTGTAGCCATCATATATGAACAAGTTAACAGAAATTTTGACAATTAATTACATAGAGAGAGAGAAATTTTTGTATTATATATTGCAAGCACTAAATGAATGAAAAGTTCACTACAAAAAACGCAGGCTATAGCCACGTTTTTTAGCTGCGTTTTCAAAAAACGCAGCCAAAGGAGGATCTTTAGTTGCGTTTATCGAAAACGTGGCCATAGACATAACCTATAGCCACGTTTTTTAAAGCACGGCTATAGGTAAAGTCTATGGCCGCGTTTGTAAGTGTTTTTAGCTGCATTTTTTTTAAAGGACCTATTGCCGCGTTTAAAAATCGCAACGATAGGTCCAGCCGAATAATTTTTTAATTGAGGAACTATAGCCGCGTTTTTAAAAACGCAGCTATAGATAATAGAGGAAAAAGATGGCATCAGATATATAGGACCTATAGCTGTGTTTTTAAAAACGCGGCTATAGGTCCAACAAAATAATTTTCAAAGGGGGACCTATCGCAGCGTTTTTAAAAAACGCGGCTATAGGTAACCTGTAGCTGCGTTTTCAAACGCAGCTATAGGTCCAACACAAACTCTTTCCTATAACCTGTAGCTGCGTTTTTAAAAAACGCGGCTATAGGTAACCTGTAACTATAGGTTACAGGTTATAGGTCCAACACAGCTATAGGTCCAACACAAACTCTTTCATAAGGGGACCTATAGCTGTGTTTTGAAACGCAGCTATATGTAATGCCCAAAAAAAAAAATTTTTTGAAACTTCCTGCGTACACTTTCCCACCCACCCCTACTCTCATCTTTTCCTTCTTTGCTCTTTTTTTTTTTTTTTTTCTTTCTTCATTCTTCACTTCTTTTGCCCCTTTCTTCTGGCCAGTGCCCTTTAGGTTCTTCATTCTTTCCTTCTTCTTTTTTTTTTCTTCCTTTTTCTTTTTTTCTTCCTTCTTCAGTACTCCAACGTAACTTTTTTTTTTCTTTGTTTCTTTGGAGCTGCTGCTTCGTTTTTTCTTCTCTTTTTGCTCCTTTCTTCTACAAGTCATGCCAGGTGCTTTTTTTTTTTTTCCTTCCTTCCTTCTTCACTATAGCACAACTCTTTTTTTTTTTTTCCTTGTTTCTTTGTTCCTTCCTTCTTCTTCTTCTTTGCAGCTACTTATAGATCTAGTTTTTTTTTTTCTTTTCTGTGTTTTTTTTTTAATGTTTAGTTAGTAAGAAAATGGAGAAGATGCTGAAAATTTTGAATGAAGTGGATATTCGAGCAATATTTGTGTCTATGTCTTGATTTGGATTTGAGTTTTGATTTAGAATTTTTTGGATCTGTGCTTGAATTTGTGCTATTGTGTTGCTGATATTGTGCTTATGTTTGAATGGGTTTGTGTTCTTGAGCTTGTTCTTTTGTGTTTTTGAGCTTGTGCTTTTGTGTTTCTTGAATGGATTTAGTGTTAGATTTGGCTTGGTTTTGTTGAATGAAAGGAGATTTATGGGTTTGTGTTCTTATATTTTGGAGCACATTGTGTTTGTATTGTGAGTATGTTGTGTTTGATTTTGAATTTTTTGGGTGTGTTTGTATTGTGAGTATGTTGTGTTTGATTTTAAATTTTTTGGGTTTCTATTTAATTTCGAAATTTTTTGGTTTGAATTTTGAATTTTTTGGGGAAAAAGAAAACCTAGAATTTTTTTTTTTTTGGTTTTAAAATAAACCTACGCAGCTATAGGAGGCTTTAGCCGCGTTTTTAAAACGCAGCCAAAACTGTACCTATAGCCGCGTTTGAAATGCAGCTCAAAGTGGGTCTATAGCCGCGTTTTTTACAAAACGCAGCTATAGGTCCAACCGAAATAATGAGTGGAAAAACGCAGCTATAGATCCCACAAGGGGCTATTGTCGCGCAGCATAGGCCGTGTTTGGAAACGCGGCTATAGAAAAAGCAGCTATAGCCTATAGCTGCGTTTTTAGGGTCTATAGCTACATTTTTCAAACGCGGCTATAGCCCTCATTTTTTTGTAGTGGTTGAAAACTCAAAGGGAACTGTAACTCTGTATGTCGATAGACTGGTCAAAATTTAATGGGACTTGATTCTTTTCTTCAAACTTGTGAATGGAATGCTATGATCCATCACAATTAATTGGACCAAGAGTCAAGAAACTGACTGTAAGTCAAGTAGATGGGAAACCTCCATTTTTTCAATCTTGATATCAATTTTCTTACGTGACATAATTTAAGTCCAACGTATTTAAAACTAAAGTTTCATTGATTTTGGAAGTAAGAATAAGTCCTTCTTTGACTCAAGTTGGCTGTGTAGTGTGCTATTGTCTGTGTACACACATTGTGTTTGACAACTTTTGTTAAGTTTATTTACTTAAATGTGAGAGAGAAAAGTTACAGCAAATAAGCTAGGTTTTTTCATTAACCAACTTTTTTACTTAACCTTGCTATTTGTCTCATCTAAACAAATAAGTTAGCCAAACTCACAAATGCAAACCAAAATTTCGACGTAAATTAAAACAAAATTAATGATCTCCTGACTCTAAATAGGCCACTAGTGGTGATTTAACCTAATTTCTACCTTCCCAAAAAGAATCAAGTTATTTTTAGCAAAGAAAGAGTTTATGTGTATGAAATGGAAACCATGCAGTTAAGAGATATAAGAGATTTGAGTTTTTTCCTTGGTAGGGTTGCTAATGCCCAAACTTAACATTTGAGCACAAATCAATTATAACCAAGACACTTTGATACAATTTGACTAAATCATAAGGTTGGGAGAGCTAGGATTTGCCAAAACTTACAATTTAAGAAAAAAAAAATATATTTTAAAATAACTCTCTAGAAGACAAGGTTTGGAGGAAAACCCATCAAATTCCTTTTATATCTTTTTATTGGATGTGAATTTTGAAAATCTAACTATTGGATTTTATAATATTTATGTTTTTAACATGCATGCCAAATTTTTTTCAAATCAAATGTTATTTACTATTCAATTAATAAACATATTTTTTATATATAATTTTAGATCACAAAAGCTTGACATTTAAACATTTGATTGATAACATTACTATTTGAAGAGGATAAAATTCGATATGACGAACGGATCTTAATTGAGATGACGGATATAAATGTATATACTTGGAGTGGATGGATCCAGAGTGAACGGGCATGGTGTCAACGGGTTCGAGGTATGCTTGTTATCACTTTATAAACAAAAATAACTTGCGTCTCACGCATAGCTAGGGTATGTAGAATCCCAATGGAAATAGAATCCAAATACAAAGGGAATTCCGCAATATTCACCCAATTAAAAGAAAGTCCTATAAGGAAAAGACTTCTTATACAAGAAAAGAAGGTTGGTTCTAGACTACTATAAAAACCCCAAAGGCTCTCACAAGTAAAGGTATGCATACTATTCCCCAGCTCTGGCACTCTAAGGTTGTGAGCATCTTCTAACTTAACCTTCGGAGGGTCTTTGGCTGGTACCACACCGGTACCCTTTTAAGGTGTTTCTTGCTTTGTGTTTTGCAGGTTGCATCGAGTGTGGACGAGAGAACCTTGTAGCTTACTGACGATATTTGGAGCATCATCAGTTGGCGCCGTCTGTGGGAAACTGCAAGGAAAAAGCCACTCTATGAGATCTCTAGACGAAAAGTTGCAAGGTACTCACGCGCTCGATGGCAACTACGACGAATGAACAGGGCTAACCACACACCACGGCTCTCGAGAGGCAGGTTCAAACCCTCGCAGCAGTAGTAAAACGCCTCACGAAGCGTAACCATGACCTAGAGGAGAAATTGTGCCAGAAGGAGACAATGCTCCACACCCAAGAAGAAGAGAAGGAGGCCAGAAGCGCCGAAAAGACACATCAGGAGAGGCCGGAAGGAAGCAACGCCCAAAGTAGGCCCAAACGGCGGGATACGAATCGACCATCAACTGCGGACCAAGTCCCATCCCATGTAGTTGTGGAGATGCAGATGATGAAGGAACGCATGGATTTTATGATAAACGCTCTCAAAGGACAAGTATCTAACGACCTTGACGACCTGGTTCATCGGACGGACTCACCATTTACATTGTCCGTCAATTCATACCCTCTTCCTCCAAAGTTTCGTATGCCTTAGACTGAAAGCTTCGACGGATCTAAGGACCTATTGGATCATTTGGAAACCTTCAAGACACTGATGCACCTACAAGGAGTAGTGGACAAAATAATATGCAGGGCCTTTCCTACGACATTGAGAGATTCCACAAGGGTCTAGTTCAGCAGGTTGACGCTAGGATCTATCAGTACTTTCAAGGAGCTAAGTGCACAATTTGCTTCGCATTTTATCGAAAGGCACAGGTCCAAGAGGTCCACTGCGTGCTTGATGAACATTAAACAGCGTGAGGATGAGACACTGAGGTCATACATTGCCCGCTTTAACAAGGAGGCACTTTCAATCGATGAAGCAGATGATGAAATACTTATAGCCGCATTCACGAACAAACTGAGGAAGGGTAAGTTTCTATTCTCCTTGTATAAGAATGACCCAAAGACCATGTCCAACATGCTTTACAGGGCAACCAAATATATGAACACAGAGGATGCACTCTTGGCCCAAGAAGAAAAGCCCTCTAGGAATAGAGAAAGGCAGGACGAAGTACATCCAGACAGGGGGCGAAAGACCGCAAGGATGGGAGATAAAAAAGAAGAAAGGCACTCTAAACCCCCAGCTAGAAGGTTCACAAACTTCACCCCGCTTACAGCCCCAATAGACCAAGTCTTAATGCAGATTAAGAACGAGGGGACCCTTACTTTCCCAAGAAAGCTAAAAGGAGACCCCAATAAAAGACCTCGGGACAAATACTGCCGCTTTCATAGAGACCACGGCCACGACACGGCAAATTGTTATGACTTAAAGCAGCAGATAGAAGCACTTATAAGACAAGGAAAGTTGTAGAGGCTCGTTAGCAAGGAAAGGACGAACCTACCACAGGAGCAGATTTCCCAACAGGAGAACAAACGCCCGAGACCGCCGATAGGGGATATAAGGATGATTGTAGGGGGCACAGCGACCTCCAGCTCGTCCAAAAGGGCTCGAAAAACTTAGCTCAGAACAGTTCAGAACATTCAGCTAACAGGTTTCGTTCCAAAGATAGAACATGCCGAAACACCCATCATCGGGTTCTCGGAGAATGACGCTCGACGCCTCCACCATCCGCATGATGACGTACTCGTCGTTAGCATACGAGTGGGAGATTACAACATGCACCGGATCCTAATTGACAACGGAAGCTCCGCCGACATCCTTTACTACCCGGCATTCCAACAAATGAGGATTGATAGAGGGCGGCTGATCCCAACAAATGCTCCCCTTGTTGAGTTCGGAGAAACCAAGGTATACCCCCTCGGCGCGGTTACTCTACCCGTTACGATTGGTGATTATCCCCAGCAAATTACTAAAGACGTCACATTCCTCGTGGTCAATTGCTCATCTGCGTACAATGCCATAATCAGACGACTAACTCTTAATTCATGGAAGGCCGTAACTTCGACCTACTATCTAATAGTCAAATTTCCTACTAAATACGGAACAGGGGAATTATGCAGAGACCAGGTGGCGGCGCAAGAATGTTACGTAGCGACGATGGAGATGGATGACCAGCTGCAGACAATGAGCATCGATGAACGACGAATGGTGGCAGAACCCGTTGAGAAACTTAGGGAAATATCCCTAGATGATTCCGTGCCGGAGCGAACGACACGGATTGGCACCCTTGCCAGTCCAACGACCCTGCAGGCACTCAAAATATTTCTTAAAGCAAACCAGGATGTCTTTGCATGAAGCCATGAAGACATGCCCGGGATTGACCCCTCGGTCATGGTTCACAAGTTAAATGTATCTCCCGCCTTTCCACCAGTTCGCCAAAAGAAGCGTGTTTTTGCGCAACTTATAGCGGAAGAAGTCCGCAAGTTACAGGAAGCAAACTTTATCAGAGAAGTCTACTACCCCGATTGGCTAGCAAAGGTAGTAATGGTTAGGAAAGCCAACGAGAAATGGAGAATGTGTGTAGACTTTACGGACCTGAATAAAGCATGTCCTAAAGACAGCTACCCCCTACCGAGGATTGACACCCTAGTAGATTCAAAGGCCCAACATCAGTTGCTAAGTTTCATGGATGCATTTTCAGGATATAACCAGATCAGGATGGATGAGGCAGATCAGGATAAGACCTCATTCATTACAACTCAAGGCCTTTTCTGTTACAAGGTGATGCCGTTTGGCCTTAAGAATGCCGGAGCGACATACCAGAGGCTCATGAACAAGATGTTTGCAAAACAGATAGGAAGGAACGTCTAGGTGTACGTAGACGATATGTTGGTGAAAAGCCAGAAAGAGGAAGACCATTTGGACGACCTCAAGGAAACTTTCGACACGCTTCTCTCGAATAACATGAAGCTCAATCCAAGCAAATGTGCATTTGGAGTAACAGCAGGAAAGTTCTTGGGGTTCATGGTGTCCCAAAGGGGGATCGAAACCAACCCAGATAAAATTCTCGCAGTATTGGAGATGACGCCCCCTAAAAACATAAAAGAAGTACAAAGTCTCAACGGCAAGGTTGCTGCATTAAATAGATTTGTAGCGAGGGCAACGGATAAGTGCTTACCATTCTTCTGCACATTAAAGAAATCCTTCGAGTGGACGACTGAATGTCAGCAGGCATTCGATGACTTAAAGGCCTTTCTTTCTTCCCCACCTCTGTTGAGTCCCATAAAAAGAGGAGAAGAACTATTTCTTTACTTGGTTGTATCGCCAGCTGCCTTTAGCGCAGCCTTGATTCGGGAAGAAGACAAGATTCAGAAGCCCGTGTACTATACCAGCCGAGCATTTTGTGGCGCAGAAGAAAGATACCCACCGATGGAAAAGCTTGCCTTCGCCTTAATCACCGCAGCTCGCAAGCTAAAGCCCTACTTCCAAGCCCACACAATAGTCGTCCTGATGGATAAGCCCATAAAACGAGCATTGAGCAATCCTAAAACGGTCGAACGAATGGCACTTTGGGCAATAGAATTGAGTGAATTCGACATACAGTACCGCCCGCGCACGGCCATAAAGGGGCAAGCGGTTGCCGATTTCATTGCAGAGTTTACTAGTTTGAAAGACCAGGGAGCGAACAGACATCCTCCATGGAATGTCCACACGAACGGCTCATCCAATAGACATGCAGGCGGGGCGGGCATTGTACTGCGATCTCCGGAAGGCGACGAGGTTGAATGTATGGTTCGCCTCAATTTCCCTACGACCAATAATGAGGCCGAGTATGAAGCTTTGATCGCAGGTTTGGATCTCACAAGAGCAGCAGGTGCCACCAATGCGCTTATCCACTGTGATTCTCAGATCGTCTCCAATCAATTGAACGGGGAATACGATTGTAGAAGCGCAAGAATGAGGAAGTACCTAGAACTGGCAAATAGGAAGATGAAAGACTTGCAAGCAAAGATTCTTCAGATCCCGAGAGGAGAAAACGAGCAAGCCGATTGTCTTGCAAAGGCCGCATCAACAGATCACATGATCACCCCTGACAAGGTACTCATCTTTGTTCAACCCTCGCCTACTATTGATATCATCAACATGCAGGAGCTAGGCTTTGAAAGTAGTTGGATCACACCAATAGTCGCTTACTTGAAGGATGGCGTGCTACCCGACACAAAAGAAGTAGCAAGGAAGCTGAAGGTTCAAGCCGTGCGGTTCGTTCTGATCAAGGTCATCCTTTACAAAAGAGGATTCTCGTGCCCATACTTAAGGTGCCTAAGCCTCGAGGAAGCAGATTACGTCATGAGAGAAGTGCATGAAGGTGTTTGTGGGAATCATTCAGGGTCGCGGTCATTAGTTCACAAGCTGATCCGGGCTGGATACTATTGGCCCACTATGCAAAAGGACACCCAAGTATACGTTAGAGCTTGTGACAAATGCCAGAAATTCAGAAATTCCATAAGACAACTGACGGAGGAACTCACGCGGATGACGGCCCTATGACCATTCGCTCAATGGGGTTTGGATATAATGGGCCCCTTCCCAACTGCAGTCAAATAGTTGAAATTCCTGGTAGTCAGCATTGACTACTTCACCAAATGGGTAGAAGTGGAAGCGCTGGCTACCATCACAGAAAAGAATGTGCGCAACTTTGTGTGGAAGAACATTATTTGCAGGTACAGTATACCAAGAGTTTTGGTCTCAGACAACGGGAAGCAGTTCAATAATGACTCTTTTAGAAACTTTTGTTCAGAACTTGGAATCAAGAATCATTACTCATCCCCCGCGCACCCTCAAGCCAATGGACAAGTAGAAGTCATAAACTGATCCTTGCTAAATATCATCAAGACTCGACTCAAGGAGGCAAAGGGCAAATGGCCAGAAGAACTTCGAAGCGTACTATGGGCGTACAGGACGATGGCTAGGACACCTACAGGTGAGACACCGTTCTGGTTGGCATATGGGAGTGAAGCAGTCATCTCAGCAAAGATCGGACTCACCAGCTATAGGGTGAACAACCACGACGAAGGAAGAAACAACGAGGCCATACGTCTTCAACTCGATCTTATAGACGAAGTCAGGGCAACAGCTGAACAAAGGCTTGTACGATATCAAGATCTCATGGCCAAACACTACAACTCCAAGATCAAACTCCAAGGTTGGAGACCTTGTTTTAAGAAAGGTGATGGGCAGTTCTAGAGATCCTACTCAAGGTAAGCTTGGTCCCAATTGAGAAGGCTCCTACAGAGTCACCTCATGGGTAAGAAAAGGCACCTACCACCTGAAGACCCTAGACGGACGAAGATTGCACCACCCATGGAACACTGAGCACCTCAAGAAGTACTACTAGTAGAAATGACAGCAGATAGAAGAAGTACTACCAGTAGAGATGACAGCAGATAGAGCAATGCTCCTCCACGTAATTTTTAAGTTATCCAACATTTGTTTTAAGTTTTATTAAAGTTATTCAACATTCGTTTAAGGTTTTTGTTGCAATACTTTTTTGAGCCTAAAGGGCAGTTATTCTACTCATGCATAAGGAATTTTATTCAGGCAACATTACTTGTGTGATTTTCTACAAAGTCCTTAAGTGGACGGGTGCTTCCTAGGAGGGTGTGAAAATTATTAAGTCCTTAAGTGGACAGATTCATCCCAGGAGGGTGTGAAAATTATTAAGTCCTTAAGTGGACGGGTGCATCCCAGGAGGGTGTAAAAATCATTAAGTCCTTAAGTAGACGGATACATCCCAGGAGGGTATGAAAATTATTAAGTCATTAAGTGGACGGATGCATCCCAGGAGGGTTTGAAAATTATGAAGTCCTTAAGTGGACGGATGCATCCCAGGAGGGTGTAAAAATCATTAAGTCCAAAACTGGACGAATACATTCCAAGGATGTACAAATAATGAAATTCATAAGAGTGGACGAATACATCACAAGAGGGTGTGCAAATTATAGTCCATAAAAAATGGACGGATCAATCCACTAAATATGACGACATTACCAAATGCATAGTAGACGGATCAATCCTATGAGGATGTGAAAAATATTGTTTGCAAAACTGACGGGTGCATAAAAATTCTTGACGGATGCAATAAAAAGAACGGACCGTAATGCCATCTAAAATGATTCCCATGAGTTCAAAACATGTAACTAAAAACGCACATAAATAAATGGATACTTTGTTGAATATATATCTCAATGAAAAGAAAACAATTAAAGTACTTGAATAAAAATGCCACAAAAGGAAAATTGTTCATGACGGTACAAATATTGTTCATAAAACTTTACCAAAAAAAAAACTAATGGACGGGGGAATTGTTTTTCTCTGCAGCTTTATCTTCCTGAACCTTAAGGGCAGACTTGCCATCACCACCATCGCCACGTGTTCCGTCACCCTTAACATCGTGGGCCTCGTCGAATAAACCTTCTGTGCTATCTGAGGGGACGGGAAGGACGGATGTCTAAGCCTGAGCCTCGTCTATGTTGACGTGAGACAAGTCTAGCTCAGGAAAGGAAGCTTTCACCTAACGGAGGGCATCATCAAACCCGTCAGCGAAGGTGCCACCCAACTCCGTCAGATACGCCTCTGAGTCGCAATATTCTTTCACCGCATCTTCCTTAGCTTGACAGAGTTGGTCCTTGACGGCTCTGATCTCTTTTTCCTTGTCTTCAAGGACTTTCTCTAGCACCTCCGTCTGTTTCTCCAGTTCACCCCGGACCTGCTCTGACAGGGCCAGCTTCTTTTCCTAGACTACCTTCCAGGCCTTCAACTCAGCCAGCTCATCCTCTGTTGCCTCCGCTTTCACCCTTATTCTATCCAACGCGGTCTCATGGTTGAGGCAACGGTCCATCAACCCTTTCATCATCAACATGGCCTGATAACAAAACAATCGTTGAAGTCATGAAATTGACAGAAATAAATTAGGAAATGGACGAGTGTAAGGATACCTGTGCAGTGTTGAAGAGACCTGTCTCCCCCATTGCCTCTGTCGCATGATTTCCTAGATCTTCATAATCGTCGAGGGTTAAGATCGACGAAAGCTTCTCCAAGGCATACCTGGAATCTTCACGAAGCAAGACGGGCGGTTTCTCTGTCGGAAGCACCTGGCCACCCGTCATAAGGCCTTTTCCTTTCTCGTGGCTGGGAGGGACCGTCTTCTTCGCTGCAGCTTGAAGACCCACGACTGTCTCAATAACCTTCGGTTTTTTACACTGACGGCCAGTCTTCTCCACAGAAGGTTTTCTTTTGGTTCCAGACGGCATGGATGTACCCGTCCCGCCTGTTTGACCTTCTTTCTTTCTTGCAGCAACCTGCTGCTTAATGAAGGCCCTCCTCCTCGCGTTGTCCATTTCTAAAAAGAGATGACGGTTTAAAAGCTAAAAGCATGGAAGGAAAGAATTAACTAAGTATAATTTAAAAAAAAAAAAAAATTCGTTGACGGACTTGCTTTTCGTATCAACTCGCTACCTTTGTCGATTCTGGTCCATCACAATGCCAGTGAATAGTTTTTAGATTCACCAACTTAGCCCAAGTTCTTTCTTCTAATTTTGTTTTTTGAAAAATATTTTCCAAAAAACTCCACTCCTCGGGTGTAACTTGTGGACGGTCTTGAGCTGCAAGAGGTAGACGGTTAAAAATCGACGGTGCATATAATTTGAAACTACATACTGAACGGATACATACCAGACTGGGGTAATATGCCCCATGTTGTGTCAATCAGCATAAACTCTGTGTCACCAAGTTAACACATCCACTCATTACTGTCCATAAAGAAATACCTAGACTTCCAGTCCCTATTGGAATTTGGAGTATCAGTCACAAGCCACAGCAACAGACTCCTCGCCACAAAGCTATACATTCCTTTAAACTTCGTAATCTCAACCAGACGGTAACAGTGAAAGAACTCCTTCACAATTAACTTTCGCTTCCCGCCAGACATAATCCCATACAAGACTTCTACGCCGAGAAAGACCCTCCATGCGTTTGGGGAAATTTGGTTAACGGACAAGCCCAGGTATTGGAGGAGTCGACGGTGAAGTGGACTCAAGGGGAATCTTAGCCCAGCTTTGAGCATTTGCTCGTATATCCTGACACCTTCGACACCGTCATAGTAACACTTATCCGATTTGAAGGGTAGACGGAGGGGTATATTGTCAGGTATCTAGTACTTATCTATTAAAGTTCTAAACGTGCTTCCTTAATCGAGGTTGTGAAATCGTTTACCGTCCATATTGGAAGTATTATAAACTTCCTCATCCTGTCAGGACCAATGACAGACTAGATCGAAGGTTCACTTCCACCTAGACTGTCACTAAGGTTACTTTCAGTCCTATACTCATTCCTTGAGGAAAAGGAGGTAGCAGACGAACTCCTCTCTTCACTTGAAGTGTCAGGATCTTTTCGACCTGACGGGTGTACTTCATCGTAGCCCGCTCCGTCACGAACAAACGACTGGTTACTCAACGCACTATACATCTGTCACCTACACATGACGGTAAAGCCTAAGACAGACGAATCTAAAGATATTTGACGGTGGCCACAAAAAAAAAAAAAAGGTGCTTACCAGTCGTGGATATGTAGTCAGGAAATTGTGACGAGTGAACAATGGCTACGGATCAAGTGCTTAACAAGGTGAATGGATGTGCTCTGCTTTGAGGAAGGTAAAAGTAAGTTTATATAGAGGGAACGACACAGAAGACGAAGGGACGCTTCGTTCTTAGCAAACAACCACTAAGTGGATGACACGTGCCCTCTACAATTATTTACCCAATACTAATTACCATATGCCAACGTGTCGGACCAAGTCTCTCTTAATGGAGAAATCAAACCGTCACCCCATAAATTCATCTCCTAGGAGGTTACGGACTCATGGAGTGAGGAGGCAGCTGAAGAGGATAAAATTCGATATGAAGAACGGATCTTAATTGAGATGATGGATATAAATGTATATACTTGGAGTGGACGGATCCAGAGTGAACGGGCATGGTGTAGACAGGTTTGAGGTATGCTTGTCATCACTTTATAAACAGAAATAACTTGCGTCTCACGCATAACTAGGGTATGTAGAATCCCGATGGAAATAGAATCCAAATATAAAGGGAATTCTGCAATATTCACCCAATTAAAAGAAAGTCCTATAAGGGAAAGACTTATTATACAAGAAAAGAAGGTCGGTTCTAGACCACTATAAAAACTCCAAAGGCTCTCACAAGTAAAGGTACGCATACTATTCCCTAACTCTGGCACTCAAGGGTTGTGAGCATCTTCTAACTTAACCTTCGGAGGGTCTTTGGCCAATATCACAGCGGTACCCTTTTAAGGTGTTTCTTACTTTGTGTTTTGTAGGTTGCATCGAGTGTGGGCGAGAGAACCTTGTAGCTTACTAACGATATTTGGAGCATCATCACTGTTGATCTTTAATCTTCTCGAAATTTTACAAACATGAAGGATATAATAAGAACATGCTATTTAACGTTTAGATTTTCAAAATTTACTAAAAACATATTTGTGGAGTTTGAAGTGTTTTTCTCCAAACTACTTTGGAGAGAAACATTTTCCCTCTCTAGGGGCTTCACATGGCAATGCGCACACATTGATGCCTTGAAGAAGAAAAAAGAATATTTAAGTTTTGATCTCAATGAAGACAACCAATTTGTGAATATTGTTATTTGATGCCCTTGGAGGATTAAAAAAAATATATTTTTACAATTGTGGACTTTTAAAAAATTTAGTAGTTACGGCTTTTATTTGATAATTTTTTGGGAAAATAGAAATAAAATATTTTTTCATTTATATTTAAGGGTCTGTTTGGATACCGCTGAAAACTGAAAACTGAAACTGAAAACTGAAAAATATTATAGTAAAATAATTTTTAAATATGTAAATTGTGCCGTAGGACCCATTTTTAATGAAAAAATTGCTGAAAAATAATATTCGGGGGCCCATAAACAGTATAAATAGGCTAAAAAGTCAAGAATATACCGCTACTATTCATGAACAATAGCCATTTCTCCTGAAACGCGTGCCCAAAAAGAAAAATCGAATGAAAAGTGGACGTGGGAAGCGCAAACGCTTCCCAATTAAAAATAGTCATATATATATATATATGAGTGATTGAGACAACACAATTTTAGGGTCCGTTATGTTTAGAGTGAAAATAAGGAGGATGGAAAACAAAGAGAGGAAAATAGGGTGAAAAATACTGTTTTTCACTGTTCGTTTAGGGAAGGAAAATAGAAAGGAGAGAAAATCCGGAAGAAAGTTTTCTCTCTGGGTCCACATTTTTTTTCCTCCCAAATCGGGAGGAAAATATGGAAAGAAAAGTGCTATAGTAGCACTTTTACAAAAATGCCCTATTCCTGCCTATTTTTTTTCAACGTTCTCTTTTTTTTTTTTTTTTCAACGTGACCTGAACGTTCTTTTTTTTTTTTTTTCTTTCAACGTGACCTAATCTAATTTTTGCATTATAATAATAAAAATAATAATATAAATTTATATATATGATGTGATAAATTTTATATTATTTAATGAGTAAAAATAAATTTATTTCTTACATATTATGTAACAAGGGTATAATAGTCAATTTTTATAAATTACACTTTCCATCCTTCCCTTTTTCTTTCCAACCAAACAAAAGAGTTTTCCATCCTCTCACTTTTCCACCCCTCCAACTGAACACACAAGAGGAAAAATGAAATATTTTCCATCCTCCCACTTTTTCATCCTTCTACAATTTTCCATTCTTCCACTTTTCCACTTCTCTAACTGAACGAACCCTTAAAATAATGGAGGATTAGGTTTTTTGAAGTGGGTTTTTAGTTAATTATGGATACAACCAAAAGGAAGTAGCTATTATTAGAAACTAGAATTCGATTGGTATAAAAAAAATCCAATAAAAAATGGAAACAGTTTGTGTTTTTCATGTGTATTGTACCTAATAGTATGTTGGTATGTATTTAATACTTAACAACTTGTCGGGTTTAGTGCAACTAGTCTTGTCCACCAAAAATAAAAAGATTTTCCTTTTTGCTTCCAGCTTCTAATAGAAGTTAGGTGTAAATACACTTTTGGTTCCTACATTTTAGGCCGTTTCTCGATTTGGTCCCTAAACTGATTTTGCTCCAAATGTAGTCCCTAAAAATAGAAAATTGATTCTATTTTGGTCCCTACCGTCAAGCCACCAACTGAAACCTCCTACGTGGCAGACGGAGTGCTTACTTGCTGACATGGCACTGACATGGCGCTGACATGACACTGATGTGGCCATTAAAATATTATTAAAAAGTAATATAATTTTTTTTAAAAGCCATGTCAGATAATTTTAAAAAATAAAATAAATTAAAAAAACCTTAAATTTATTTAATTAAAAAAAATTTCTTAATGTTCTTCTTGTTCTTCAACTTGTTCTTCATATTCTTCCCAAATCAAACCCAGCAACCAAGAATTCAAACCCATCACAAGATCACAAACCCAGCAACCCAAGAACTAAAACCCAAATCACTAGGACATAAATGAAAATAAGAAGAAAAATTAAATTAAATACTAACAGGAAGAATGAAGAAACCAAGAACTTAAATCTCCAGCAAATCAAGAACTCCCAAATCAAACCCAACAACCCAAGAAATCAAACCCAAATCTTTAGCAAATCAAACCCACAAACCTAGTAAACAAACCAATCTCCAACAAACCCATAAACCTATAATCAAACCCAGATCGCAAAACCTAGATCCCAAAACCACCACCACCACTACCACAATCAAACCCAGATCCCAAAACCACCGTCACCACCACCGACCAACAGATCCCAAAACCACCACCACCACCACCGACCAACACAATCAAACCACCACCACCTCGCTGATCAAACCCATTTCCCAAAACAGCAAACACCATGACCCCGCCGAGAGAGAAGGAATCCGAAATGGAAGAAAAAGGAGGGATTTTTTGAGACCCAACAGTTCGGGGTAGCGACGGAGAATGGGTTTAAGTTGGAGGAGCAGTAGCAGTGGAGGAAGTGGCCACGGAGGAGTCGCCGATGTCGATGTTAATGCCGCCGTGCCGCCGCCGATGATGTAGATTGTGATGGGCAGAGAGAGAGAGAGAGAGAGAGAGAGAGAGAGAGATAAATAGATCTGGGTTGGGTTGGAGTTTGGTTTTTTAATTTAGTATACGGTGTGACACATACGAGTTGGTTCTGGGCTGGGGTTTGGTTTTTTAATTTAGTAGAGTATACCATCAAGAGAGAGCTTCAATCTTTTTTTTGGTGAACAAAGACCTTCAATCTTTAAAACTAAAAAAAGTAATTTTTTTATTTGTTTTTGATTTTTTTAATTAAAATTAAAATTGAGGATTTAATTTTTTTGTGGAAATTTTTTATTAATTAAAATGCTGATGTGGCATTTAAAAATGCCAAATAATTTTTTAATAATATTTTAATGGCCACATCAGTGCCATGTCAACAAGCAGACACTCCGTCTACCACATAGGAGGTTTCCATTGGTGGGTTGACAGTAGAGTCCAAAATAGAATCGATTTTTTTTTTTTAAGGACTAAATTAGGAGCAAAATCAGTTTAGGGACCAAATCGAGAAACGACCTAACATGTAGGGATCAAAAGTGTATTTACGCCTAGAAGTTATGAGGAGAAAATAGAGTTCCTTATTGATGAGCCACTAGCCTTGGTACAACACAACCCTCCACCCTACTCTTCTTCTACCCATTCTTCTTTTGGGTGGGGGAGAGTCGTATATATAAGATGATTCAACTTACATTATACTGACTTTAATCCTTGTCACCCAACCATAATTTTGTGATTAGGTTAGATTACTTGACAAATAATGCAATATATATTGCGATAGATTCAGCTTTAGAGGTTCTTATGGGTAGGGTTTGGGTGTTTTTCTGTTTATGAAAGAGCTAGATCCCATAGGATTTTGTTTTAAGAAAGAGTATTGCTACATACACAACTTCACAATAATTTAGTTAAAATATTTTTAATTTTAATTTTTTTTTAAACCCACAACATGCATAACATTTTTAACTATTGATGTGGGCCGTGTGGCTTGTATTGCCAAGTCCAAGTCAACACAAGTTGACCGAATTCTTGTTATATTAGGAAACCTCACTAGCTGACTTTAACATATCAATATATATATATATATATATATATGTATATATTGTATTAAATGCAGCCGTGTAATTGAGTAATTCCAAAAGACCTAGTACTATATAAGAAGAAAAATAAGAAGAGAAGTACGGCTGCATCAGAGAAAAAGTTGTGGGTTATTCAGTCTTGTGTTTTCTTGTGAGAAAGTGCTAGGGTGTAATTGGGATTTGGGTTTCTTAAGAGTGTTATTGTGCACTATTGTATCTCCTCAACTTTTATAGTGAAATTTCTCTGTCGTCGCCATGAAGGTAGGTGGTTTGCCAAACCACATAAATTCTTGTGTTCTTTGTGTGTGCTTGTTATTTAATTTCTGCTTATTTACTATTATTGATTGGAGTCCTAGGGTGCTATCTACACAACAAGTGGTATCAGAGCCAAGTTAGGATTCAATCCTTTGAATACAATAAAGATATCAAGCACAAAATATGATGTAGAGAACTTTTGTGGTAAGGAAAATTTTTCACTTTGGCAAAGGCAGATAAAGGATCTCCTAATTCAACAAGGAGTTCATAAAGCCTTACTTGGGAAGGAGAAGAAACCGGAAACGATGAAGGATGTAGAATGGGTAGAGATGGATGAGAAAGTAGCTAGCACTATTCGTCTCAACCTAGGTTATGATGTCATTCACAACATCCGAGAAGCAAAGACCACAAAGGAGGTTTGGGAAAAATTAGAAGGTCTTTATATGAGAAAGAATCTGACGAACAAGTTGTACGTGAAGAAGCAACTGTATAGTTTGCATATGAAGGAGGGTTCAAATCTGTTGGAGCATCTCGACATGTTTGACATGTTGAACACCCAAATGTCAAGTTTTGGGGTGAATTATGAGGACAAAGATAAAGCGTTACTCTTATTAGCGTCGCTTCCTACTTCTTTTGATCATCTAGTGACTACGTTAATGTATGGGAAAGAGACTATAGTACTCGAGGAGGTGACTAGTGCTCTCTTGTCACACATAAAGATGAAACAAGATGGTGATGGTTCTCAGGCTAATGGACTTATTGTAAAGTATGAGTCAAGCAATAGGGGTAGAAACAGGTCAAGAGGACAGAACTCCAACAGGAATAGATCACAGTCTAAATCACGCGCAAAGAAAGATGTAGAGTGCTTTTATTGTCACAAGAAAGGGCACTATAAGAATCAGTGTCAAGAGTTAAAAGAGCATTTAGAGGAGAAGAAAAATGGAAAAAATCCCCTAGAATTAGCTTGTGTTGTTGAAGAAACATTATGACGTTGGTACAAATTTACTTTCAGTTTCATCAGGTAAAAATGTTCTATCGGAATCTTGGGTTTTAGATTCAGCATGCTCATTTCATATGACTCCAAAGAAAGATTGGTTTGACACGTATAAGCCTTACAACGGTGGTATGGTCCAAATGGATAATGATGCTACATGCCCGGTTATTGGGATTGGTACCGTGAAGATCAAGATGTTTGATGGAGTTGTAAGAGTTCTTAGTAATGTCAGACATGTTCTAGATCTTAGAAAGAATTTAATTTCTTTAAGAGTATTGGATGATTGGGCTATTCATACTCATCAAAGGGTGGATCATGAAGATTACCAAATGTGCTTTGATAGTGATAACGGGACAAAAAGTAAGCACGTTTTACAGATTGATTGGGAACACGGTTGTAGGAAGAGTTGCAGTCAGCACTCCGGTAGAGTCCAGCACTGACGACACAAAATTATGGCATATGCGACTTGGCCATATTGGTGAACTTGGTATGTTAGAGTTGCATAAGAGAAATTTATTGAAGGGGGTGAAGACATGCAAGCTAGACTTCTGCAAGTATTGTGTGTACGGGAAGCAGCACAGAGTTAGTTTCAAGACTGGCTCTCACACAAGTAAGGGTGTTCTTAACTACATTCATTCAAATGTTTGGGGTCCAGTATCAATTTCTTCTCATAACGGTGCTCAGTATTTCGTTAGTTTCATTGATGATTACTCTAGAAAGGTATGGATTTATTTTATGAAGCATAAGTCTGATGTGTTTGGCATATTTAAAAAATGGAAAGCACAGGTTGAGAATCAAACTGACAGGAAAATAAAATACCTTAGAACAAATAATGGACTAGAGTATAAAAATAAAGAATTCATAAGATTTTGTAAATTGGAAGGTATTACTAGTCACTTCACAGTTAAAGGAACTCCACAGCAGAATGAGATTGTAGAGAGAATGAACAGATCCTTAGCAGAAAGAGTCAGATGCATGAGATTGAATGTAAGGTTGCCTAAGGTGTTCTGGGAAAAGGCAATTAACACAGCAAGCTTCATTATTAATAGATCTCCATCATCAGTCATAGATTTCAAGATTCCAAAAGAGGTTTGGTCAGGTAGACCAGTTGATTATTCAAGTCCAAAAATTTTTAGTTGTCCAGCTTATGTGCATGTGTAGAGTGCAGAGGATTCTAAATTGGATTTGAAGTTAAGAAAATGCGTATTTCTTGGTTTTGAAAGAGGTGTTAAAGGCTACAGGCTTTGAGATCCAATCTCAAAGAAAATAGTGACCAGCAGAGATGTCATATTTGGTGAAGCCATTATGTTGAAACAAAATGAAGCAAAGACATGTGATGATAATCCACAGGAGAAATTAATTGTTGATGTGGAGTTTGACGAGAATAGTTCATCCAGTGATAAAGGTGATGTTGAGATTGATCCACAGCAGCAACAAGAAGAGCCTTATTCAATTGCTAGAGATAGAGAGAAGTGGGTTCACAAAGCACCACAGAGATATGGCTTTGAAGACATGGTTAGTTTTTCTCTCGTAACTAGTGGTGGAGATCCATTCACTTTCAAGGAGGCTACAAATAGGAAAGACAATGATAAATGGCTTATAGCAATGTTAGAAGAGATGGAGTCACTACAGAAGAATAAGACTTGGGAATTAGTGAAATTGCCCAAGGGAAAGAAGGCTATTGGTCGCAAGTGGATATTCCGCAAGAAAGAAGCATTGTTAGAAAATAAAGGTGAAAAATTCAAGGCACGGTTAATGGCTAAGGGTTACTCACAGAGAGAAGGAATTTATTATAATGAGATTTTTTTTCACCAATTGTGAAGCACACCTCAATTCGAGTAATCCTAGGATTTGTGACAATGCAAGACATGGAGTTAGAGCAACTAGATGTGAAGACTGCATTCCTCCATGGAGATTTAGAAGAAGAGATTTACATGCAACAACCCAAAGGCTTCAAAGAACCTGGGAAGGAAGATTTTGTTTGTCCGTTGAAGAGATCATTATATGGCTTGAAGCATTCTCCCGGGCAATGGTATAAATGGTTTGGTTCATACATGGTCACATATGGGTACATGCGCTGTGAGTATGACTGTTGTGTTTATTTTAGAGTACTTGCTGATGGCTCCTATATATTTCTTGCTCCATATGTTGATGATATGTTAGTAGTTGCAAAGAGTAAGTAAGAAATTGTAAAGTTGAAGTCTTTGTTGAGTAGTGAATTTGACATGAAGGATCTTGGAGCTGCCAAGAAGATCCTCGGGATAGAAATTCACCAAGATAGAGGGGCTGGTAAATTATGGTTATCTTAGAAGGGATATCTTAAGAAGGTGTCAGAGAGGTTTAGTATGCTTGATGCAAAACTTGATAGTACACCGCTTTCTGCCCATTTTAAATTGTTCTCACAATTATGTCCAAGTTCAGATGAGGAGTTAAAGTATATGTTTAAAGTGTCATACGCAAATGCAATTGGGTGTCTCATGTATTTGATGGTGTGCACTAGGCCTGATATTTCTCTTGCAATTAGTGTGGTCAGTAGGTATATGGCAGATCCAGGCAAAAAGCATTGGAATGCAGTAAAGTGGATCTTTAGATATCTTACAGGCACTCGTGATTTTAGTATCCTATTTAATTAGAGAGTTAGTATAGAAGCTGTGGGTTATGTGGATTCCGACGATGTAGGAGACCTTGATTCTAGAAAGTCCATGGCAAGCTATGTTTTTAGGTTTCCTGGTGGCCCAATTTGCTAGAAGTCTACACTACAAGATGTAGTTGCTTTATCCACTACAGAAGTAGAATATATGGCGATGACAGAGGCAAGAAAAGAAGCCGTTTGGCTTAGTGAACTGGTTAATGAGCTTGGTTTCAAGCAAGATAGCATGGTGCTACATTGTGATAGTCAAATTGCAATTCATTTGGCAAAGCATCAGGTATATCGTGCAAGAACAAAGCATATTGTTGTGTGGTATCACAAGAGTAGAGAATGGGTTTCGTCTGGTGATATTTCTACATCAAAGATTCTCACTAGTGAGAATGCCTCTGATATGTTAATAAAGCCAGTTCCAACAGACAAGTTCAAGCACTGCTTGGATTTGATTAGTGTTTGTAGCTTGTGAGCCTAAAAGGGCTAAGGTGGAGGCGATGGAGGACTTTGCTAGTGTAGCTTGATCAATTCAAGCCAAGGTGGAGATTTGTTGATGTGGGTTGTGTGGCTTGTATTGCCAAGCCCAAGTTAACACAAGTTGACCAAATTCTTGTTATATTAGGAAACCTCACTAGCCGACTTTAACATATCAATAAATATATATATATATATATATATATATATTGTATTAAGTGGAGCCATGTGAGTAGAGTAATTCCAAAAGACCTAGTGCTATATAAGAAAAAAAATAAGAAGAGAAGTACAACTGCATCAGAGAAAAAGTAGTGGGTTATTCAATCTTGTGTTTTCTTGTGAGAAAGTGCTAGGGTATAATTGGGATTTGGGTTTCTTGAAAGTGTTCTTGTGCACTATTATATCTCTTCAACTTTTATAGTGAAATTTCTCCATCGGTGCCGTGGAGGTAGGTAGTTTGCCGAACCACGTAAATTCTTGTGCTCTTTGTGTGTGTTTGTTATTTAATTTCTTCTTATTTACTGTTATTGATTGGAGCCCTAGGTGTTGGGTAATATACATGTTTGCATCGAATACAAAACACACGCAGCGAAAAATAAAGGATCTACTTCATTCGCAATTGATAACATGCACTATGTAGGTTTTAGAATATGAGAACAAGAGAGTGTACCTTGATGCGGTGAAATTCAAAACCGAAATGAAGAAGTACTCGGGAACACTTTCAATCTTCACTCCAATTCCACTTGATGTCCAAGATGTGTGGTCTCTCAATCAGTTCTATGTTTTCTAGAGAGAATATGAAAGAGTGTCTCTCTTCTTTATATTTATTTTTACACTTATTCAACATTCTAACCATTTTATTCTATATAAAATTCTGTATGTTTCTCTCCACATAACTGATTATCTAATTGGACTAGCCTTTTGGGCCTTCCCAATTGGGCTTTTGTGTGTGGCTTGGAGTGGGACCAAAAGGGAACAAATAAGACACTAGCTCCAATGGGCCTTGGGCTTTTCTGTCAACTCTTGACAAGTCTAAAGTTACCATTAATTATATTTAATACCACTATATAAATATAATTGCACTCTAGGCCTCATTAATAAATTATATCTCAAGACTTTATTATACATGCAACCCCTTCATAAAATATTCGTAGTAATACAAAGTCATGAATATAGACTGCCACTTTGTAAATTACTACATCTTAATCCTTGAGTACCCGGTTTAATCCTTTTGTGTTATTCACCATATATTTATGAAATCCAATTTCATAAATATATACTTTAGTCTTACTAAAGTGGTTAGGCCTAACTCTCTAAATAACTGTACCCATTAAACTTATCTCACGGGAATATTTTATATCTCCGTTAAGAGACTATGAATTCCATCTTGAGAATATATGTTCCATCAACACTAAATGTGGCTGTCCAACATACTGAGATTTTGACCGTTACTTTAGATCTCACTCCTGATATATCAAAGCAACCTACATTTCATGATCAGGTCCATTATTCTCTCAGGATTAAGAGTTCATGTGAATACAAGTCGTGAAATTTATTATTCAATTGACAGTCGTTAGGAGAATAATAAATCTCACAGCAGTCCAGTTTAATATGTCTTAACTCTTAAAACATATCAACATATTAACTAGAAGTCACCACTTCCATGATCAAGACAAATCATCGTAGTTAATATGTTATAGTCTTCGCAGATGAAATGCTCAATTTCATCACCGACTACGAACCAAAATTCTGAGTTTACAAAGAACTTGTGATTTATATCTTCTGTGACTTTTCACATAAATCACATACTATGCATCTCATGGACTATTTGATAATGTCCGAATATTCATGTTACCATTACTTTAGATAAGAATAAAACAACTTTATTAAACACAATATTAAGTCATACATCATTTCTCACATAATGTCATACATAATATCATACATAGCATCATACAATAGGATTTAAGGGCACATATCCTAACACTAGGGTGCTATCTACACAACATTACCTACTAATAACAATTTGCTATTTGGTAGATGTGAAATCAATTATACCTCTAGACAAATTGTTCATGGAGCAATATGGGTACTTAAATATAGGATGGATGTATTTTTGTTAATAGTAGGATTACAGTGTCATGTTGGTGGTGAAGAGAGATAAGCTAAGTGTATGTGTGAATTTTTTAGATTTAGCGAATGAGATTTTCACTCAGGTGTAAATGAGTTTAAAAAGATTTGGATTCCTCACTTAGACTCTACTGTTACTCCAAATGTTTCTCCATCTCTCTCAAAATTAAACCTAAGATAAAAAAAGCATTTAAAAAATTAAAAAAAAAAATTAAAAAAAAAAAACAAACAAAGATTTTGTTATTATTCTTTCTATTTTTTCAATAGCTAATTAGGCTCTTCTTAGTTCTCCATCTGATTTTTTTTTTCTTTGAGATTTTTTTACTATGCTCTTCCCATATTTTTCCTTCTTCACCAATACAACAAGCCTCTCTCTAAAATATTTCATTTTTATTTCTCACCCTAGAAAACCTCCTCAAGACCACCTTAAGATGTTTCATACTTCTTCATGGGAAAGATCCCTCTCATTTAAATCATCCAATTTAATCCAGAGCTAAGATATGTGATATTTTAAAAAATCCAATGGTCTTAAAAAGCCCATTTAAACTACACAAATTCAGTTTTCTTCATTTCTTGTTTTCCCCCCCTTTTTATTTTTATTTTTATCGTTAAACTTAAAAGTTGGATGGAAAATCCGTGAAAACTGAATCTAAATTCAAATTGAGGAACAAAATACCATAAAAATGAATTTGAAAATGAGGTAAGAATAAGATATGTGATATTTTTAAAATCCAATGGTCTTAAAAAAAACCCATTTAAACTACACAAATTCAGTTTTCTTCATTTCTTGTTTTCCCCACCTTTAAAAAAAAAAAATTTAACCTTAGAAGTTGAGAATACTATGTCCACAACTTATCACCTATGATTTGTTATGAAAATGTTATAGACGTATCACCTCTCTTAAAAGTTAGCTAAAAAAAATCCATAAAAACTGAATTTGAATTCAAATTAAAGAACAAAATACCATAAAAATGAATTTGAAATTAAGTTTAAGAACAAAATACCTTTAAATATTTGTTTTTGTCATTGTGCCATAGGGATTTAAGCGAGTCTACAAAAAATGCAAAAAAAGGAAAAATCGTGGAAGCAAAAGATAAAAGCATGTGGCTAGAACTAAACTCCCAATGGAATGCTAGATATACGAACTAGATATACAAACTAGTCCTATATTAAATCATACATATAACCACAAAATTCACCATACCAACACCCACACAAGCATGCTCACAATCAACACAAGTGAAAAATATATATCGAGTAGGTCATAATAACTACGAATACAAGGAAGACAAGTGCTTAACAATTAGAACAAAACACAAAATTTCAATGTCCATCAAATAATTAATTAAAAGGAATATCTCCCTCACTCATGTTCAAACTTGACCCCTTTAACAAGTCTCGAGTAGAATCACCAATTTGTGAACACCTTCACGTGAATCGTGATGCATCTAGAGGTTGGGTAATGTTAATAAGTACATTAACATGTAGAGGTTGGAGAGTCTATTAATGTACATCTTAGGTTCACATGTGCCAAGCTCTCAAAAAGCCTCTTCTAGTGATTAAGTTTGAAGAAACCAAGCTCCATTGGTGTAAAAGTTACAGCCGCATCTAGAATACATTGTTACTAGAAGTCAAAGCTTCAAGAGGATATTTGGACTCATAAGTGAGTTGTTCATGTTCAACAGAGTTCTTAAATTTGAAGCTACGTTGGATAACGTTAATAAGTATTTTTGGGTTATAGCAATTTAGAATATGGTTATTCTACTACTGTAAAACTTCAATTCATTAGTGAATCTAGTTTCCCTTAGCTAGGTTGGTGGTGAAGCCTTTGCAGTGGTTTTAAACTTAAGCTCATTAGTGATTGTAGTCTCTAAAGTTTAACATTATCATTTTTAGTTCCTAAAAAACTTAAAATGATCGCTTTAGTCCCTATAGGATCAGTTTATTTCTTGGCCAAGTAATCTAAGGGACTAAATGTGTGATCACTTTAAATTTTAGGGGCTAAAATCGCTCATGAGTTTATTGACCCATTGGCTTTTCCTTATGTTATCATATTCCGTACTATTTGTTTTCGTTGTTATTTTAATTGTGCACAATATTGATATTTGTCAGTTCGTTTAGACCCCTTAAACCCAACAGATTAACCTAGAGAATTAGCCAAGTGATTAACTTAGGTAATTTAATTAAAACTAGGTTAACACAAATAAGCAAAAACAACAAAGCAGCGGAAAATAAATAACACAAAGATATGATGACCCAGGAAACCACACCGGTAAAAACCTGGGGAGGATTTGACCTAGCTATCCTCAAGGTAAACTAAATCCACTATGAAAGAATCGAAGTTTACACAACAAGACTTAGACCACTAACATCTTATTGCTACCCAAGTGTAGGAAACTTACTACCATGACCCCATGATAGCTCCGAGATCCACGGACTCCTTCTTTCCGGAATTCTTCAGCAAATCCACAAGCGCACCTGCTTGTATATCTTTGTGCTCTTTTGATTCTGCAACTGTATTGATCTACACAACTCTTGACATCAATCTCAAGTTTGTAAACCCTAAGTGTATGTGAAGGTAAACACCTCTAGATCTCACAATGAGATTCACAAACACAGCATTCAGAACTCTAAAAACGTGGCTAGGGTTTTCCCTTATATACTTAGGGCAAAACATAAAACCCTATACATTAAATGGACTAGGGCTGAGTTGGAATTTTCTGCAGAAAAACGATCTGCCCGATTTTCGATCGATCGAGCCTAATTTTCGATCGATCGAGTTATACAGAAAGTGAACAGTAATTTTGCATAAAAACTCGATTCCAACTTTACATTAAGACCCATACTTTGAGCAAGTCTAACACACGACTAAACATTGTTTTGATCATGGTTTGCCAACATACAAATTGAAGTTCTAATACATTAGATCCTAATCCTTAGAACCTAACAATATTGTTTGCTTTAACCAAGGTCTTAAGCATAACTGGACTAATTAATAACTTCGCTTAAATTTGGTTAAATTTTTGTGTGTGTATGTTCGTATGTGTGTATAAATATGTATATGTCTATGTCTATGTTAAGATATGTGCCCTTAAATCCTATTGTATGATGCTATGTATGACATTATGTGAGAAATGATTTATGACTTAATATTGTGTTTAATAAAGTTGTTTTATTCTTATCTAAAGTAATGGTAACAGGAATATTCAGATATTATCAAATAGTCCATGAGATGCATAGTATGTGATTTATGTGAAAAGTCACAGAAGATATAAATCACAAGTTCTTTGTAAACTCAGAATTTTGGTTCGTAGTCGGTGATGAAATTGGGTATTTCATCTGCAAAGACTATAACATATTAACTACGATGATTTGTCTTCATCATGGAAGTGGTGACTTCTAGTTAATATGTTGATATGTTTTAAGAGTTAAGACATATTGAACTGGACCGCTGTGAGATTTATTATCCTCCTAACGACTGTCAATTGAATAATAAATCTCACGACTTGTATTCACATGAACTCTTAATCCTAAGAGAATAATGAACCTGACCTTGAAATGTAGGTTGCTTTGATATATCAGGAGTGAGATCTAAAGTAACGGTCAAAACCTCAGTATGTTGGGCAGCCAAATTTAGTGTTGATGGAACATATATTCTCAAGATGGAATTCATAGTCTCTTAACGGAGATATAAAATATTCACTTGAGATAAGTTTAATGGGTACAGTTATTCAGAGAGTTAGGCCTAACCACTTTAGTAAGACTAAAGTATATATTTATGAAATTGGATTTCATAAATATATGGTGAATAACACAAAAGGATTAAACAGGGTACTCAAGGATTAAGATGTAGTAATTTACAAAATGGCAGTCTATATTCATGACTTTGTATTACTACGAATATTTTATGAAGGGATTGCATGTATAATAAAGTCTTGGGATATAATTTATTAATGAGGCCTAGAGTGCAATTATATTTATATAGTGGTATTAAATATAATTAATGGTAACTTTGGACTTGTCAAGAGTTGACAGAAAAGCCCAAGGCCCATTGGAGCTAGTGTCTTATTTGTTCCCTTTTGGTCCCACTCCAAGCCACACACTAAAGCCCAATTAGGAAGGCCCAAAAGGCTAGCCCAATTAGATAATCAGTTATGTGGAGAGAAACATACAGAATTTTATATTGAATGAAATGGTTTGTATGTGTAAGATAATGAATATAAAGAAGAGAGACACTCTTTCATATTCTCTCTAGAAAACATAGAACCGATTGAGAGACCACACATCTTGGGCATCAAGTGGAATTGGAGTGAAGATTGAAAGTCTTCCCGAGTACTTCTTCATTCGGTTTTGAATTTCACCGCATCAAGGTACACTCTCTTGTTCTTATATTCTGAAACCTACATAGTGCATGTTATCAATTGCGAATGAAGTAGATCCGTTTATTTTTCGCTGCGTATGTTTTGTATGCGATACAAACATGATGATTTTCTAACAGTCTATGTCTATATATATATATATATATGAAAAAAATATCATAAATATCTGTTTAGACCAAAAATAAATAGAACAACTTAAGGAGGATACGTTAAATTATATTTTAGATCACTTGTTAAAATTAAAAACTTCAATAAAATAAAAACAAATGATGATTAACGACTCGTGAATTAAAATTCTAGGTTCGAATAAAGATAGGATTAAATTAATGTTAATAAAAATATGATTAAAATCCCAACTAAAAGAAAAGCTGAAAAAACAAAATTAATACTGTTAGGTTCTAAGACTTTAGGAACTAAATGTATTAGAACTAGAATGTGTAATGTGTTGACAAACCATAATCGAAACTTAGAGTCTAGATTTAGGTTGCTCAAAGTGTGTTTATTTGTAAAGTTGGAATCGAGTGTACTGCAGGATTTATTGGACTAAATCTGCAAGGGTCGATCGATCGAAAATTAGACTCGATCGATCGAACCTCGTGCTGATTGTTTTTTCTACAGAATTTCCAACTCAACCCAAGCCCATATGATGTGTAGGGTTTTATGTTTTGCTCCAATTATAAAAGGAAAAATCCTAACTACGTTTTACGGTCTTTTGATGTGCTATGTGTTGAATCTCTTGTGAGATCTAGAGGTGTTTACCTTCATACACACTTAGGGTTACCAAGATCATTATTCATTTCAAGAGCTTGGTGATTGTTTCAGTTGCTGCTTAAAGAACTTAAAGAATATCACAAGTGGGAGTACTTGTGGCTGCAGAAGATCAAGGAAAGAAGTAATCTATGGACTCGGAGCTGTCACATGGTCGTGGTAGTAAGTTTTCTACTCGAGGTAGCAATAAGATGTTTGTGGTCTAAGTCTTATTGTAAAAATTTTAATTGTTTCATAATTGATCTGTTTTTATCTTGAGGATAGCTAGGTTAAATCCTCCCTAGGTTTTTTACCGGTTTGGTTTTCCTTGGTTATCATATCGTGTGTTCTTTATTTTTCTGCACTGCTTTACATGATATGATTTGAATGTCTTTAACCTAGATCTTATTAATGAACTTGTTAATTAACTTGGCTTAATATTTGGTTAAACAACTTATGTTTAAGGGGTCTAAAAAAGTACAAGTTCTTATTGCTAATATTCCAATTTATCTACTTTTGGTTTATGTCTTTTGTTGCATTTGTTAAGTCTTTCCTTAAGTATCTTGGTATAATTACATATAATGATAATTATGTGTGTTATACTGCTTTAACTGGCTTAAAGGCACGTGATTCTTGTCTTTGGTATTTGGATAGTGGTTGTTCCAAGCATATGATAGGAAATAAAGTTTTATTCAAGACACTTTTTGAAGGAAAGATTGGAACAGTCACGTTTGGAGATGGAAGCAAATCTGTGATTAGAGGCATTGGTACTGTGGACATTCCAGGGTTGCCTGTTTTTGAAGATGTCTGGTATGTTAATGGGCTGAAGGCTAACTTACTCAGCATCAGTCAGATTGATGACAATGGACTGAATTTTCTCTTCACCAAGTATGAATGTCAGACACTTGATGGAGGAGGTGACTACATGTGTATTAGTGTTAGAATAGCTGACAACTGTTATGGTATAACACCAAGTATAAGCAACAAGTGTTTCAGTGCAAAGATCAATCAAGTAGACTTATGGCACCAACGGTTGGGACTCACAAGTCACAAGCAATTAGAGAAGATTTCCAAGTGTGATGCAGTTATTGGTTTGCCCAAGTTTGAAAAGATAGAAAAGTGCATATGTGGACCATGTCAGATGGGTAAACGAGTGAAGTCCAAGTATCCGTCTGTGACTGAAGTTCAAACTTCAAGACCTCTAGAGTTATTGCACATTGATCTCATGGATCCTGCCAGAGTTCAGAATTTAGGTGGAAAGAAGTATATTCTAGTTGTTGTGGATGATTTCACTAGATATACTTGGGTTGTGCTTTTGAGAGATAAAGCTAAGGCTCTTGAAAAGATGATACAATTGTGCAAGAAATTGCAAGTTAAGAAAGGTACTGTGATAGCTAGAATTAGAAGTGACCATGGAAGAAAATTTCAAAATACAAAACTGGCTACCTTCTGCAATGATCAAGGCACACATCAAGAGTTCTCATCACCCAAGACACCACAACAGAATGGAATAGTGGAATGAAAGAATAGGCTTGTTCAAGAGATGGCTCGTTTCATGCTACATAACAAAAAGATGCCCAAGTCCTTCTAGGGAGAAGCAGTTAACACTGCTTGCCATACACTCAACCAAGTGTATTTCAGACCTGATTCCAAGAAAACTCCTTATGAACTCTGGAGAGGAAAGAAGCCTGCTGTCAAATACGTCAGGATATTTGGCAGTAACTGTTATATTCTGCATGATAGGGAGAACCTAGAAAAGTTTGATGCAAAGAGTGACAAATGATACTTTCTGGACTATTCTTCTACTAGTAGAACATATAGAGTGTACAATTTGAGAACCAAAACAGTCATGGAGTCTTCCAATATGGTGATCAATGATGAATTATGTTCAGAAACTCATTTAGAAACACTCCTCCGGTTCAAGAAAAGATTATAGAGGTTGATGATTCTATTCTTGATAATTATGTTGCTAAGCATAGTGATGACGAACTACAGTTATTGGATGAGGCTATTTTAGTACCTTCAAGTTCAAAACCATCCACACCTGTTCATGAAACTCAACAAGAACAAAGTGAGCCTAGTCCTTCATCAGAACAAAAAGGTACCTCCACATTTCTGGTCAAAAGTCCGTCTTCTAGAGTAAAGTTAAATCACTCTGCCACAAACATATTGAGTAGTTTGAATGATAACATGAGATTGAGATCCAAAGCCTTGAATATAATTACTCACTCATGCTATCTATCCCAATTTGAACTGAAAAAAGTGGATGAAGCACTTCAAGATGCTGATTGGGTTAATTCTATGCTTAAAGAACTTCATCAATTTGTTCGGAATGATGTGTGAGAATTAATTCCTAGACCAAAGGGAGTAAATGTGATTGGAACTAAGAGGATTTTTAAGAACAAGTCAGATGAACATGGAACAATCATTAGAAATAAATCAAGACTTGTTGCTCAAGGATATACACAAGTGGAAGGGATTGATTTTGATGAGACTTTTGCACCGGTAGCAAGATTGGAATCCATTAGGATACTTTTGGCCATAGCAAGTCATTTAAATTTCAAGTTGTATCAAATGGATGTTAAGATTGCATTCTTGAATGGGATGTTACAAGAAGAGATATTTGTTGAACAACCAAAGGGTTTTGTTGATCCTCACAGACCGGATGATGTCTACAAGTTGAAGAGAGAACTCTACGGTTTGAAACAAGCTCCTAGGGCATGGTATGATAGGTTGACTACCTATCTCACTGAGCATGGATTCAAAAGAGGATTTGCAGATAATACTCTCTTCATACGAAAGGATAAGAATTATTTTGTAGTAGCTCAAATTTATGTTGATGATATTGTTTTTGGTGCTACTAATGATTCTTTTGCTCAATCTTTTGCAGATGAAATGAAGAAAATGTTTGAAATGAGTATGGTTGGTGAACTAACTTATTTCTTGGGATTGCAGGTGAAGTAAACGGATTCCGAAATTTACATCAACCAAGCAAAGTATGCTAGAAATCTTGTCAAGAGATTTGGACTTAAAAAGGCTGCACATGCTAGAACACCAATGGCTGCTAATGCAAAGCTAACCAATGATCCTTCCGGTGAGTCTGTCTATGTTACATTATATAGAAGCATGATTGGTTGTCTTTTATATTTAATTGTATGTCGTCCTGATATTACCTTCAGTGTTAGTGTATGTTCTAGATTTCAATCTAATCCTAAGGTTTCACATTTGAATGCTGTTAAAAGAATCATAAAATATGTTAGTGGAACTTGTGATTATGGATTGTTTTATAGTAAAGAGTTAAATTTGTCCCCTGCTGGATTCTCTGATTCAGATTGGGCTGGCAATGCCGATGATAGAAAAAGCACCACTGGTGGGTGTTTTTATATAGGAGCCAATCTTGTTGCTTGGATGAGTAAAAAGCAAAATTCTGTCTCTTTGTCTATTGCAGAAGCAGAATATATTACTGTTGGAAGTTGCTGTTCACAACTTCTTTGGATGAAAAAACTTTTAAGTGATTATGGGATATCACAAGACACCATAGTTGTCTATTGTGATAATTCTAGTGCTATCGATATCTCTAAGAACCTTGTTCAGCACTCTAAGACTAAGCACATAGAGATTAGATATCACTTTATCCGGGATCTGGTTGAAAGAAAGATTGTGGCTCTTGAATATATCCCTACTGAATATCAGAATGCTGACATCTTCACCAAATCTCTTGATAGAAGTAAGTTTGAGACACTTTGTCAAGTAATTGGTGTGATTCTGTGTCCCTAGTTATCTCTGGCTCTCATAGTCCTTGTGCTTCATCTTTCTACTCTTTGTAACCACTCTTCTTTGCTGTTTTGTTTTCTTTATTTTTAGGATTTGTATTGCATAACATTCATGCATTTCATGATAGGTTTTTTTTTGTTATTCTTTTCAAAAATTTAAAAAAAATAAATTAAAAAAGAAAGGAAGGAAAAATGTGTTTTGCATTATTTTTCTTGGACTTATAATCAAGGCTGATCATATTATCATTACATAACATGTTAATGTACCTTATTTAGCTTGGATGAGCTTATTTTACTGCACTTTACTAGTTTTAGCTTTGCAGTGCATGTTGTGTGGGAGTTGTTTATAGTTTTTGATCACTTGATCTTGATCTTGAAGTCACATGTTTTTTATTGTTTGGACTTGAACTTAATGAGAAATGCATAAATAACCGTCTCACCACTGTTTACTAGCCAATCATGAATACCTTAGTACATATCATAAGATTTTGTGCTTGAGAAAGTGTAGCACATGCACAAAAAGAACATAAGATGTAGCCTCGGACTAAAAAGTTAAAATTCGTGTATATATTATTGAGCTATAATAAATTCTAAATGAAATAAAATTGGTGTGTACATTATCTTGGCTATTCTAATAATTTTCAAATAAAATAAAATTGGTGTGTTATAAGGCAAAACAAGAAACTTATATGATCGCATGATTGTTTTCCTAGAATATGTGAAAGTTATATGATGTAACTCTTTAGGTGATAGTCTCTTTCAAACTTATGTGATGAATTTTGTAGAAATTGTAATTGATTATTATCTACATATCACCTCACATGTATCTCATGCATTTACTAGTTGCACACACTACACAAGTTATTCCTTGCTAAACTTAGTACATGATATTGTGTGTGATCTTATTGTGGCCATCCAAGATTAAGAATTCCTTGATTTTAATGCAAAATGTGTTTAATGTTTAATTTTTTGAGGACAAATTGGTTGAAAAACTTGTTTTTGGGATATATGGGTTGAATTCAAGTGTTTTTGAAAAACTTTTAATCTCATACTCATGCATTTCATTCATAAAATAATGTGCTTTGAGGAGTTTCTGCATTAAAATACTCTGTTTTTCAAAAATTTGTTTTTTCCAGATTTTCAATCGATCGAATCTGGTTCTCGACCGATTGAAAATGTGATAAAAATTTGGGTTTGAATCTGCTTGGCTCGATCGGTGCTCGATTGATGCTGGATCGATCGAAACTGTTTTTCAATCAATCGAATCTAATTTTTGACCTATCGAAATTCGAATTGTGAGTTTTTAAAAAAGGTTTTTCTGTCACGTGTTCTTCACTCATTTCAAATCTTTTCAAAAGCTCTTTCACTGTTCTACGCTGACCAATCCAGTTTGAGCCTTTTTTGTCATTTTCTTCCTAAATTTTCTCAAGTTTTTTTTGTCTTCAAGTGCAGGTAAGACCTTTTTACCCCTTCTATTCCATTAAAATCACATTAGATTTTTTGTTAAAATCAGTTGTTTTTAATCAATTTTATTTAATGGGTTTTTGTCCTTAATGTTATTAACATGATTCCCATGCATTAATTTGATTAATTTTGTAATTTGGGAAAAATTTGAATTTCTAGGGCTTGAAAGTTTAAGAAATTGGGGATTTTATTTAATGGGGCTAAAATTGATGACATTGACTTGTGTTATTGATTGATTACGTCATTGTATGATGTTATCAAACTAGTGTAATGATACATTGATCAATTTGTTGGGATTTTTGAAATTGGTTTTTCAAAATTTGGGGTTTTTTTTTGTTCTAAAACTCTATGTTCAAGTCAATTATTGGTTTATAAAGTAAAATTAAACAGATTTCAATGCATTAGAGCATACATCATATGTGCATTCATGTCATGCATCATATAGATTATTATTTTCTATTTTCTTTTCTCTAACCCTCTCTAATGTAGTCTGCCTTAGGTTTTTCTTTTTTCTTTCTTTGGCTTCTGTTTTTGTCCTTCCTTTCCAACCCTTAGCATCATGGTTAGGAAGACTAGAGCCAATAAGAAAACCACCTCCACACCCTCTACCCCAGTTTTTGAGAGTGATAGGTTTAGGTTTGAGAAAAACCTAGGAGGAACTTTGAGCGTAAGGGTTGGTTGCCTTTGTTGGATATAAATCACCCTCTTCTGGCTGCCTTGATAAGAGAGTTCTACTCGAACCTCTCTGTTCACTCCATTGATTCCAACGACCAGTATGTGATGAGTTGGACAAGGGGTGAAGAGTATGTCATTACTCCTTCAGTAGTGGCCTCAGCTCTTGGGGTACCTTTGGTACAACAACCTGTGTACCCTTATTCTGAGACCCCTCCTCTTGATGACATTATGTCATATCTCACCGGTACTTCCATTAGTTGGGGTACTGATCCTCGTATCACCTCCCATGAGCTTATTGAGCTCAATTACTTGTTTTTCTGAATTTCTTGTCATTCTATCTGGCCTATCTCTCAGTTGCACACCATTCCTATTGAGAGATGCGCATTTTTGTATGCCCTTGTGACTGATGCTCCTATGAGTTTTCCTATTCTTTTCATTCGTTCTTTGGTTGAGGTTCACAAGAGTAGTTCTAAATCTCATGGTCTTTTCTTCCCTATTTTTATTCATAGTATTTTGTTACATTCAAGTTTAAAGGATTTTCCTGCATCCGAGCCTGTTCATATTATAGCTCTCATAGGTGCCATCTTCCCTAGGCAAAGAGCAGCTCAGATGAAAGCTATCTCTAAACGCCCTAGAGTAGAGTCTTCCACAGGTGCTGCATCTCAGCCTCCTTCTTTAGGCAACCCCACTGCTAAGGCATATGTCGATCCCACTGCCGCTGTTGATCCTCCACCTTCTTCTTCGAGTGATTCATCCATTCAGAGTATGTTGGATACTGTCATGACCGTTCAAGCGGCGCATGGATAGCTTTTGGTGGATGTGCTCACGGAGCTTCAGGCTTTGCATGCTGATTTGGCGAGTGCTCAGCGGTCTACTCCACCACCTCCTTTTGATGATGAGCCTTAATTACCCTTTGGCAATTCGTCACAAAAAGGGAGAGTACATATTGATGGAGATAGGGGGAATTTTGGTGTTTTTGGAGCTTTAGATTGTATCTAGGAGCTTTTTGTATATGTTTATGGCTTGTGATGTATCTATTTCTTCTTCTGATGTATTTATTTTCTTATGGGTTGTATATGTTAGGAGGAGACACTTTGTTTTATGTTTATGTTTCTTTTATTGTTTCTTGTTTCACATGTGATACGTTGGTTATTGATTTATATGATGAGGTTATTCATGATATGTCTTTTATTTTTTGTTTTGTGAAATCAAGAATTTCCTTTTGTCTTACTTATATTTTCCACACATGCGTTTATGTGTTTGTTAAGTGTTTCAGTAATATACAGGTTTATTCAGTCATTTGGTTGTCTACACTGGCAACTGATAGATAGTAGTTAGGTTGAATTTTTTTTTTTTTGGGCAATTTATTTTTAAAGGGCTGTTTGTAACTTTGAGCATTTCAGTTTTGTAAATGTGTTTTGTCACGGATTGACAAATGGGGAGTTTATTAGGTTCTAAGACTTTAGGAACTAAATGTATTAGAAATACAATATGTAATGTGTTGGCAAACCATGATCAAAACTTAGAGTTTAGATTTAGGTTGCTCAAAGTGTGTTTATTTGTAAAGTTGGAATTGAGTGTATTGCAGGATTTATTGGACTAAATCTGCAAGGCTCGATCGATAAAAAATTAGACTCGATCGATCGGACCTCATGCAGATTGTTTTTTCTACAAAATTTCAACCCAACCCAAGCCCATATGACGTGTAGGGTTTTATGTTTTACTCCAAGTATAAAAGGAAAAACCCTAACTACGTTTTATAGTCTTTTAATATGCTGTGTGTTGAATCTCTTGCGAGATCTAGAGGTGTTTACCTTCATACACACTTAGGGTTATCAAGATCATGATTCATGTCAAGAGCTTGGTGATCGTTTCAGTTGCTACTTAAAGAACTTAAAGAATATCACAAGTGGGAGTACTTGTGGTTGCAGAAGATCAAGGAAAGAAGTAATCCTAGACTCGGAGCTGTCACGTGGTTGTGATAGTAAGTTTTCTACTCAATGTAGCAATAAGATGTTAGTGGTCGAAATCTTATTGTAAAAATTTCAAATCTTTCATAGTGGATCTATTTTTACCTTGAGGATAGCTAGGTTAAATCCTTCCCAGGTTTTTTATTGGTTTGGTTTTCCTGGGTTATCATATCGTGTGTTCTTTATTTTTTTGCACTGCTTTACATGATATGATTTGAATGTGTTTAACCTAGATCTTATTAATGAACTTGTTAAGTAACTTGGCTTAATATTAGGTTAAACAACTTGTGTTTAAGGGGTCTAAAAACGTACAAATACAACAAATGAGAAAGAGCTTGGAGAGGATAAGCAGAATGAAATAGGGTGTCTACATATATGTCCTTTTTTGGTGGAATTCATGCAAAAGTAAGCGAGTGCATGTGTATATGAGTGATGAAATGAGTGAACACTGAACTGTGGAAATGTAGTAAGGGAAGACCTCGAATACCTGTGATAGCTCGCAAGCCTAGGTATTCGGTAAGTTTGGAACATTAACACAAGACCTTGAGGTGTAACAGCAGTATCCGTGGAACTTAAGCTTATCCTGTGATCCATGCCAAAAGAAATTAGTGATTTATCATACATGTCAAATATGAATGGATTAGAAAGACAATAGTTTCTGTTTTAGTATAGTAAAAATTCTATGCTAGCATGCTATAAGAACTTGAGGAAGAAGAAATTGACAAATCCAATCTTGCTTCACTACCCATGAACTAAGAGATGGAGCAAATGTACTTCATGTAGTATAAATTTCTTTGGGCATTTCTACATAAAGGTCTCTGGACATATGTATTTGTGTCTTTAAGTATTTTTAATGTGTTTTTGTTTGTTGGGATTTCTTGTGTATTTTTCTTTCAGATGGCTTTTGATATGAATGTGCAGAAGCATCAAGAAGCAATGTGATAAAGGTAGAAAAGCATGAACACGCTTAAACCTGAGATGTTGTGCCTGTTGCTCGCTTTCGATGCAATGAAACTCAGACGACTGATCCCCACTTCAGAACTTAGGAATAAACAGTTTATTCTTAAGTTACGATCAATGGTTGGTAGAATGAGCAACCCATGATCATATGCTAAACTAAATTATCTAGGACATGCGTGAAAGTCTTGTGCTGAGTTTCTTTCTGCTTTCCTATTTTGTTTGCTTGAAATTCTACCACACATTAATTCTGACACTATTCGTCTAGCATAGACATAAACCTTGTGAATGTGACACTGCCTGTAATGGGCCCTTAGATTTCTCTTGATAGATATAAATTTTGTAACTTGACAGGGAGTGCAGTAAATAAAAGGAAAAAAATAAATTGGTTTTTGAAAATTCAATAGTTGAGATGGGACAATTAATTTGAATCTTAAACTTTCTTTTTTTGGATGAATTTTTTTTTTTAACATGAAAATGTCAATTGAATTATAATAAAAATTCTTGGCTAAAGGCAAAATAATTCTGAGTGTGGTAGAAATATTTCTACTAAATGATTGATGTCCAGGTTTGATGAAGTACTATTATTTTGCTTGATAGTTTTTTTACGGTTTTACACTTTTACTTACATTAAAAAAAATGATTTAAAGAAAGGTAGTGTTAACAAGTACAATGAAGAAATAATTTATGTCAAATCTTTTTTCTTTATGTTAAATTTTTTACCAGTTTTATAAAGTGTGGCGTCAATGAAGCTAATTTTTTGAATTCCACTCGTCACTTCAATAATATTTTCAGTCCCCTCATCAATTCATACCAATTTTTTATTAGTTAAACCTTACGATTAATAACTCATCCTTAACAAGCACTACCTTACATTATCCCGTAACATTTCCCTTTAAAGAATACTACAAACTTTAGTTTAGAAGCCTTTACAAACTATCCTATGAGTCACAAAAATATATCAAGCATTTATTTATTATTTTGTTGTAGCTGTAAACCTAAAATTAATTATTGGTATAAGTTTTAGTAAATTTTTTCAGAGAAATTTAATAATTGGATTCGATTGAATTTGATCCTCCGGTAATTTCCGACTACAAGTCAAATATGTGAAGTCTTGAAGTCGTAGATAGGACTCCATTAATTTTGTGGGTCCTAAGGTTGACATGTCTTTTGGATTTTATTTTTTGTTTTTTGTTTTTTGTTTTTTGTTTCTTGTTTTTTTATTTATTTATTTATTTATTTTTGGCTGAATAGGTTGGCTTGTCTAGATATATCAATTTTCTTACCTGCCAAAATTAAGTGCAACGTACGTTAGACGGAAATTTCATTGGTTATTAGTCAAGGTTCATTAAAATGGATTAGGTTATCTGTCCCTCACCAAGTCCTCTCTGACTCAAATGGCTTGGTATCGCGACTGTGTAGACTTTGAATTTCTTTGCTGGTGGGAGTAATAAATGGTCTCTGGTAAGGCAGTTCTTACTTGACTTTTTATACTAGAGCTTATATTGAGAAACATATATAGCTTTCTGAATGAATGATTATTAATTAAAAATGATTATTGAAAATCTCGCTGGATGTCAAACACTTAACAAGTTACCCCTCTCGCAATGGCAATTTGTTATTAAATTTGCTTATTTTATGATCCATACCAAAAGATATTAGTAGACATGGCAAAACGGACGGGGCGGGCCGGGGTGGGCCGGGGTGGGACGGGGCGGGGTCGGGTCAATTGGGTTGCAGGTCGAGTCGGGTTGGGTTGGGTTGACCCATATTTTTCACATGAATTTTTTTTTTCTTTTTTATTTTTATAAAGAAAACAACATGTATTTGCCATTTGGAAAGTTATGCAACAAATTATTTGATGTAAAATGCATTATTTTGAATTAACTACTTATATCAAGAATGAACTCAGTTAAACTTATTAATATTTATTCAACAATTTTAAAATTATACAAATCCTAACATTGCTATCTAAAAACAAAATAACACAAAGATAAGTAAAACAAATACACAAGTTTTATTTCTACATAATATCAACATTCTAAAATATAAAACAAAATTACAAATGACTTAATGGATAACTCATTTGATAAAGAATAAAAACATATAAGAAATTTGCAATCTTTAAAATTAATTTTATAATATATTATCAATTGTGGTTGGTACTCTATTTCAATTTGAAATACAATCAAGTTTGATTACTTACTTATTTATGCATAGTCTCTTTTATGAATATCATATCATTGTTAAGCAACGCACACCCTAGGAAATATTATAATTTATTTTGAAAAGCCGTTTATTTTGGACATAAATTGTTAAAAAAGAGGTCTAAGCATTCATAATTAATGCTAATTTGAGACTTTGGCTTCACTATTTTCACACTTGTGAATGTTTCTCACACATGTCTACAATTTTAAATCTATGTTTTTAACTCTACTGTAACCAGATTATCTTGGCATGTACTTTGCTATTTGATATCTAACAATATTTACTCATTACAGCATGCTCAATCATTTATCTTTCAATTAATTTGCATGCAGTTATGCAAATGTATCAATTGTTTCCTTAAAGCTCACAATAAACATTTAAACCAATATTGTCTTAATTTTACTTTTTTTTAAACTAAAAAAAAAAGTTTTAAAAAAATGGTTCGGGTTCGGGTCAGGTCGGGTTGACCCACAAAAAACACAAGTCGAGTCACGGGTCAACCTGTTTTTGCTTCGGGTCAAAAAAGTTAGGTTCAGGTCGAATATTTTTTGGGTCGGGTTAGAAAATTCTGACCCGTTTTGCCATGTCTAGATATTAGTAACACATTTTCTAAAAAGATAAGCAAAATTGGAAAAGGCGGCTTTATCCTACAAACAAAATAAGCATAGATTTATTTTTTCTTTAAAGAAAAAATAGATTGCTATTGTGTTCATTCTTATAAGAGCATCCACAGCAGTGGAGCTAAAAATTTAGCTTTTTAGCTCCACCAAAAGTTATTTTATCTATTTTACCTATACACATGTTGCAGCTGTGGATCTATTTTAGCTTCAACATAATAAAATAATATATCCCCTACAATAAAATAATATATCCCACTACCCAAAAAACATCCACAGCACCAACCACAACCACCTTTACCATTAGCCACAGCCACAATCACACCCAGAACCACCACCACCACCAGTACACAGTAGGGAAAAAAAAAAAAAAAAAAAAACCACCAACTGAAATCTCCAATCTTTTTCCTCAACTCAGACCAAACAAAATCACCAATCACAAACAAAATAAAAAATCACCAATCACAGAGCTAGACTTCGGTGAGGAGGACAGCGTCGACGTGGGTCTAATCGACGGAAGAGAAGTAGGTCTAAGGCGAATGGGTCTGATCAGCAGAAAACCAAAGCAATGGTCTGATTGGCGTTGGGTGAGCATTGAGATGGAGGACTGGGCGGAGGCGTGGGTCGGAGATGTGGATCGGCAGCTTGGGGCTTGGGTCGGCTTGGGCCAATGATGTTGAGGTCGGCAGAGGCGTGGGTCGAAGACGTTAAGACAGAAAGGTGAGAGTGACTGAGAGAGAGAGAGAGAGAGAGAGAGGCACGGAGTGACTGAGAGAGAGAGAACCACTTTTTATTATTTTAATCCACCGAGCAGAATAAAATAATATTTTTTTTGTTTAGCTCTCATGAACAGTGCACATCTACCTATAGATGTGCACTGTAGCAATGGAGTTAAAAAAAAAAAAAAAAAAAAAAGTTTAGCTCCACTACTGGAGCATGATTTTGGTGTTTGAGGTGGTAAAATATAGCAATATACCAATATAGCGACACTGCTATGAGTGCTCTAAGAATTGAAGCATAGATTACATTTTTGTTGTTTTTTACAAGTCTTTTATTTATTTATTTATTTATTTTAAATTCCTTTATAGCTACTTATTTTGTGTTGGCTTAAATGGATTTTTTTTTTTTTTTCTGAAGCTTTCAGAGCATGGACTTCAGATAAAATGTTCAATTCTTATACGCCAAGCATTGACTGTGAGTCTTGTACATGGAATGGAACAAATCAAGATAAGCATATAGTCCATTTTTTATTGGCCTTAATTAACTTGATTTATCTAGACATCAATTTTCTTCCGTGCCAAAAAAAATCCGACTTGTGGGTTCCAGTTAGTACAACCAATAAGGTCTTTGATAGTTGAATAAGAGATTTGTGAATCAATATCCGCATACACCAAAAATTGATTGGTGTCTTAATCTAATGATGAAGATCAGGAGTAGACGTTATAAGTTGAAACTTTCTCCCAAAAAAAAAATACAATTTATTGTAGATGGAATTTTTTTTTTTTTTTTCTTATTACCTATATAAAAAACTCAAGGATTATTAAATTGGAATAAGTCCCTTACTGACTCAAGTGGTTGGATATTATAGCTGTGACTGTTAATAGCTAGATATTAGGGTTAAATGGATGGCAATAATTTTTTTTTAATCCATTCCCTCCAATTGAGCATTGAAATGGAGAAGCAAAAGTTAGTATCATCATCATCATGAACTTCTTAAGTGTATGAACGTGCAAGTGTCAAAATATTTTTTTTTTTTTTTAATATTAAAAACAAACAAAAAGGAAACATTGATTTTCTTTCTAATATCTGCATCTTGGCAGTCTTCCTCATATTGGGAACAACTTTTTCAGAAAAATCTCTACAGAGCTTGCAGAGCATGGCTGTATATAAGTCTTGTACATGGAACAAATCAAGATAAGAATATAGTCCATTTGGTCAGCCTTATATCTTTTTCTTTTTAGAAATAATTATAATATGTTGTTAATCTCGTAGATAGAACCCTTTCCTTCTAAACCATTTCCAAACACTCTGTGCATAGAAAAGTGTCAATTCAGCTACAAGGCCCTTGGCATTAACTTTAAAGTTTGATTTGCTAGACATCAATTTTCTTCCCGACCAAAAGTCCGACTTATTTAAATGGAAATTTCATTGAATAATGGACAAAGTTTAGCTACAAAATTAGTTGTAGCTTTTTTGTAGCTTTAAGTTACAACTTTTGTAGCTTTAAGTTACAACTTTACTCAATATCTTTTTATTAGAGGTGAATTTTGACAAATCCACCATTGGATTACATCTTTTTCTTATAACCTTCATGCTTGCAAAATTTCTAAAAAATTAAAGATAATATCTATGTTATCAATAAACTGTTTTTTATTGGAGGTTAATTTTGACAAGTCCACCATTAGATTACATCTTTTTCTTATAACCTTCATACTTACAAAATTTCTAAAAAATTAAAGATCAATATGTTGGTGTGGGTGTGTGTTCCAAACACTTTTACTCTTATTTATTTTCTAGCCGTTGGGCAATTATGAGAAAAATAGTCGTTAGGCAATAATTGATAATATAGCCATTAGGCTTTTAAGGGTTATTAGTAACCAATAACTATATACTATTATTTTCATAAGTAGCCTATATAATACTCATCATAACACATTTTCTAAGGGGGGTCTTTTTACTACTCTATATTTTAGATATACACCACTCTACTATTTTTCTCTCCCACATAATTTTTCTATAAGAATATTTGTTCTAAGGAAAGGCAATAGAAGATTGTTCTTAAACCTTTTGTGAGTGGAAGTGCGTACATCACAAAGGTCGACGCTATAGTCTAATCCTGGGAGGTTGTTTGGCCAACCAATCGCACTAAGTTTTACTTTAGGTGGCACAAATCAACCTTTAAGGACAACGCTTTTTGCGTGATTCTATAGCACTGTGAGATTGTTCCTAAATTTACTTAAATTTATTTTATTATTGCTTATTGACATTCTTGCTAATTATTTGAGATATTATTTATGTATCAAAACTTGTTTATTCACTAAAATATTTCCAACAATCTTAAAGGTTGATTTTCATGCTTCAAAATGGATAAACAAGTTATTGATCATGAAATTTTATATTGTGATATGATATTATTTTATAAAGAAAAAATGCTAGTAGTTATATTCTTAGATATAATTAGTTATATCTTTTGTGGAGTTTATTTTGCTATCTGGTTTATCTAAACAATTTGGTGGACTAATATTTTAGAAGAAAAAAATAAATGAGGTCCATCCAAATGTGATTTTGATTCTCTAATCTAAATCAATATGTAAATAATATTATATAACGTTGTCTTGATATGTGGATATCAACTTATTGCATTTGCAATTATGTGATATTATATGTGTATTATATTTTGTGAAATTGTTTTATGTCTATTGAAATCTAAGGAACATGAGATTGAATAAAAACGTATATGTGTTTGAGAAATGTTGGTTGGAATTCAAAAAAAAAATGTTAACAACAATTTTTATGAGAAATGTGATAAAATTTATTTTTTTGGTACAATTATGAAAGAAAAAAAAATGGTGTAGACTTATGGTGAAGGTATTCCTATTGTTAAGTGAGAAAAATGGTGCCATATGAACTTGAATACTCATTTTGTATGATGAAGATACAATAATATTATAATTTAATTAAATATTATCTTACTTGCCAAAGTATTAAAGTAATCATTTATGGTCGTGTGAAAAAGAAATTGTGGATGATTAAACGTTTGTATTATACAATTGTGGTATAATGATGTCAAATTTTACAAAACATTAAGTGTCTTATTCTTGTAAAATTTTGGATGTTCCTAAGAGTGGTTTCTAGTAGCTAGAGGCTATTGGCTCTATGTACAAAAGCTATTATTTTTACATCTCTTGACACAAATATTTGTAATGAAAAATTATGGAAAATAATTAAAATTTTCTTTATATGTGTGTATATATATATATATATATATAAAATGATCCAATTAGTATTTTGGGCTAGTGGATAAGATTTAGTGGTAATAAATATTCCTTTTATCCACCAAGTGCAAGAGTGATATTGAAAAAAATATATTTACATATTTTATTGGCTATATGTGTTGTTTTGAGATGGTGGATAGGTTTTTGTGAATTTGAAATAAAAAGACCTTGCAAATCCATAACAAGAGGAACTAAACTCCTTAGTTTGGTACATAATAATTTGGATGATTTAAAACACACAATGACTAGAGGTGGTAAAAGATTTTCTGTAATCTCTAGTGATGACCATTCTATATTTACTTAGCTTTGTTTATTAGGAATCAAAGATGAAGCTTTGCAAATTTTTATAAAATATATTAAAAAAAAAAATGAAGTTAAGAATGGCATAAGCCTAACTTGGTATACCTCGAATTGTGGGGGTGGTTGGCTAAGATGTTACCCAAATCTAAAAGGAGAATACCTCAAAGTGTGGGACTACTTGCCTAAGGTCATGCTACATGAACCTAAAAGGAGGAAAATTGATTCTTAAATATGTGATTGTGTGTTTATTGATTATGTTTGCTATAATTCATGATATAGAATTATTTTCATCAATAGTGATGTATTAAGAATTTAATATTATTGTTAAATATTAAAAATATTTTTTTAAGTATGAGTTTCCTTTGAAAAATAAGGAAAATATGTTTTCATGAACCTATTGATAATTCTAATGATCTTGTTGTGATGTGCAAGAATTGAGAAGAAGTAAGTGAACTAGGAAGAAAAAGAATTACGGTAACAATTTTCTTACCTATATTGTTGAAGATGAACATATAAGTTATTATGATACAATTAAATCTATTGATGCACCATTTTGGTTGGAAGCTATTAATAGTGAATTAGATTCTATTATGTCTAATCATACTTGGAAATTAGTTGAGCTTCCTTCTAAGGTTAAGCCTATTGGTTGCAAATGGATATTTAAAAGGAAATTAAAACTGGATGGTACAATAGATAAATATAAAGCACGCTTAGTAGCTAAGCAAAAACATAATGTTGATTATTTTGATACTTATTCTCCGGTTACTAGAATTGCATCTATAAGAATTTTGTTTGCCATTGCATCTATTCACAAACTTGTTACACATCAAATGAATGTTAAAACTACTTTTTTAATGGTGATTTAGAGGAAGAAATTATATGGAGCAACCCAAGGGTTGTGTTGTCCTTGGAAAATAACATAAAGTTTGTAAATTGGTTAAGTCCTTGTATGGATTAAAACAAGCACCTAAACAATGGCATGAGAAATTTGATAATGTAAGTTTGTTTAGACCCCTGTAAACTTAGATTGTTTAACCTAATTAATTAACCAAGTGAATACTTAGGTTTATTATTCAGATTTAGGTTAAAACAAAAAAATCATATCATGTAAAGGTATGGAATAATAAAGAACACATGATATGATGACCCAGGAAAACCAAACCGGTAAAAAACCTGGGGAGGATTTAACCTAGCTATCCTCAAGGTAAAACGAATTCACTATGAAAGAATCGAAGTTTACACAATAGAGACTTAGACCACAACATCCTATTGCTACCTGCCTATAGGAAACTTACTACCACGACCACGTGACAGCTCCGAGACCATGGACTCTTTCTTTCTTTAATCTTTGCAAAATACAAACACCCACGTTTGTGACTTTGAGATCCCACTCAAAGGTTTAGCAACACAAACTCTCCTGTTTGTGACTCCAAGACCACCCTTGAAGGTTTAGATCATCAGCACCTCTGATGATTAGAGAAGGCAGCAACTTTAGCAATACCGGATCTTGAGATTCTTCAAGGAACAACACCGGTAGAAGTTATAAGAGAGGTTTTAGGAACAAAACCCTAAATACAAAAGAGGCACACTCTTCTCTCTCTAAAAGGCCGTATAAAAACGTGCTTAGGGTTTCCTTTATATAGTGGGAGAAGTAGATCTGAAACCCTAATCCCTAATGGGCTTGAACTGCTGTTTGGGCTAACTTAAAATTCTGCAGATACGATTCTCGATCGGTCAAGCCTGTTTCTCGATCGGTCGAACCAGGCGATTTCTGAATTCTTCTTTCTGCAGCTTACTTATTCTTGTGTGTTCACGATTTGCCAATTGTTCTAAACTTTTAGAACCTAACAATCTCCCCCTTTGGCAATTCGTGACAAAACTTTCATACAAAATGAAATGTTAAAATACAAGAAAACCCCAATACAATAAAATGCCCAATTACATCACAAATCCCAATCTAAGACTCATAGAAGTTGCCAAGAAGAGGTAGAAGGTCTTGATCAGAATGTACCTGTCTTTCCTGAAATACTCAACAAACACATCACCACATGTGTGGAAAGAAAGACATATAAACAATAATATGAAATAAAAACAAAAGTAAATTCTAACTCTCCCCCTAAGTTAGATACATTAAAAAGTTTTTATATTCTCCCCCTTTCAAAAACAATTTCATCTCCCCCTAAACAAGACAAATAGGATTCCCACATTTCATTTATTTCTCCCCCTTTTTGTCACGCATTGATAAAGACAAGTCAAACAAAGAGTAAAGTGACAGTAAACATGAGAGAAAAAAGAGAACCAAGGGAGCAGAAAACAGATTAGCTCTATAGAAAATAGAGAGAACTCCCCCTATGAAGAGCAACAACTCCCCCTATGAACAACAAAGACTAAAAAAAACTTTTCTCCCCCTATAAAAATAGGAAAAATAAAACAAGTTTTGGGGAAAATTTAGGAGGTGGGGATAAATAAAAACACACAAACCTAAAAAAATGAGTTGAGGATACACATGGAGAAAAATATTCTCTCTTTCAATAAATGCAAACTTGACATTATGTGATCCACAATAGTTGCATGAGTAGAGAAAATATTTGCACATTGATTATCCATCATATCTCTTTAAGAAAAATATTTTCTACAGTTCACACATCAAGAAAAAAAAATAGCATATACTAAAATGTACAAAGGACTCAAAAATTCATCAATAAATTTTTAGATCAAGTTGAGTACCCAATTTAGCAAAGTGTATGCATGTTATGTGTGAAAACAATAAGAGATATGACTGCAAAACTGCAAGATGGATACAGAAAACAATTCAATACATGTAAATCCTAAACATAAATGATGCATAAAAAAAATTTGGTCAAAACTCTAAAAACTGAAAATTTTCAGTTTCGATCGATCGAGTATTGATTGAATACCAATCGAGTCAGACAGATTCAAACCAAAATTTTTATCGCAATTTCGATCTGTCGAGAAATAGATTCGATCGATCGAAAATCTGGAAAACTTAAATTTTTGAAAAACAGAGCAATTTTATGCAAAAACTCCTCAAAGCACAATATTTCATGAATGAAATGCATGAGTATGAGACTAAAAGTTTTTCAAAAACACATGAATACAACCCAGATCTCTCAAAAACAGGTTTTTCAACCAATTTGTCCTCAAAACTCAAACATTAAACACATTTTGTATCAAAATCAAGAAATTTTCAATCTTGGATGGCCACAACAAAATCACACACAATAATATGTACAAAGTTTAGCAAAGAATAATTTGTGTAGTGTGTGCAACTAGCAAAAACTTGAGAGACATGTGAGGTGATATGCAAATAGTAATCAATCACAATTTCTACAAAATTCATCACATGAATTTGAAAGAGACTATTACTTAAAGAGTTACATCATATAACTCTCACATCTCCTAGAATAAAAGTTTGCAATCATATAAGTTTCTTGATTTACCTCATAATATACACACCAATTTCAATTGATTAGAAACTTATTAAAATAGCCGGGATAATGTACACACCAATTTTAACAATTTAACCGAGGCTACACCTTATGTTCTTTTTGCGCATGTGCTACACTTTCTTAAGCACAAAATCTTATGATATACACTAAGGTGTTCATGATTGGCTAATAAACAGTGGTAAGATGGTTATTTATGCCTTTCTCAATAAGACCAAATCCGACAATCAAAGGCATGTGACTTCAAAATCAAGATTATGTGATCAAAAACTATAAACATCTTTCCCACACAACATGCACTACAAAGCTCAAACTAGTAAAGTGCAATAAAATAAGCTCATCCAAGCTAAACAAAGTACATAAACATGTTATGTAAAAATAATATGGCCAACCTTAATTATAAATCCAAGATATATAATACAAAACACATAAAAATATTTTTGGTTTTAAAAAAAATTTATGACCAAAAACAAAAAGCACACATTATGCTAAATAATTAAAAATGCAAATGCAATGCATGGCAGTGCTTAACTAAGCTATAGAGGGTACACAAACAAGAAATATCAATTTCTTAATTAACCCATGAGTACATGTACAAACTAGTACATACTCACACAAAATCAAAAAATAGCTTAGCACTTATAGAACACATACTTTTTATGTTTCTTCACAATATCAAGCATGTTCTAAATCAAGAGAGAGATATCATAATTCATGTAATCCTCAAGAAAAATAAAACTAGACACAAAAAAAAAAAAAAATTTTGTCTTTTTGAAATTTTTCAATGTTTTTGGATTTTTTTTATAATAAAAAACAACCTAAAAAACAAAACAACCAAAAACAAAAAACAAAACATGTCCACAAATAATTAAAAGAATTAAAACAGGGACAACTCAGCAACACTCACCTTAGAGAATCTTTTTTCACCCATAAAGCACGAGTCTTCGGCTTTGTAGGTGAAAATCCATGAGAAGCTGAGTGTATTTGAGGGATTATACCAATCTCCTGAGAAAGACTGAAATCCTACAAATTCCTTTCACAAGCCAACAAGCTCAAATTTTTCAAAAGAATATGAAACAATTTATATGGACTTATGGCAGGAGAAATATCATCACATATCCTACTAGATTGAAATACAGAATTTTTAAATTTCAATTTATGACAATTAGGACGAATGTGACCGGAGACACCACAAAAGTGACAAACAGAAACAAATTTAGGAACATTAGTATTCCTAACAACAAATCTAGTCTCAGATTTTGGTTTTTGCCTCAACAAAGAAAAATTTGGTCTAATATGACCAACAACACCACAAAGGTGACAGGTAGGCACAAAAACAGATTTCTTTTGCACACTAACAGTAGGTTTAGACATAAGTTTAGAAACTTCAGCGTCTACATCAGAACTTTTACGTTTGTCTAACCTAGCAAAATAAGCATTTTCTTTATTATTCCTCTTGAAAAGAGGGATATAAACTTTTTCAGCTTTAGGCTTAAGAGAAACAGAAACACTTCTGTTATCAGCAGCAAGTTTGGTACTAGTCAAATTTTCAATTTTAACTTTAGACTCACCTAAATCTTGTTCCAAGCTTTTCATCTTCTTATCTTGAGAGGAAATTTGATTTCTCAAAAATTCATTCTTTTTATTAGATTCATCTAATCTCATTATCAATTCCTCTTTTTCAAGATTAGCTAATTTTAACTCTTCCTTGAATTTTTTAGCAATTTTCATAGATTTCAATAATTCTTTATGAATAGTTTCACAGGTATCAAAAAGATCAACAGAAACAACAGTGTCCTTTTTATTCAAATCATCACAAACATGAGCAGAAAGACACATCAAATTATCCATGATAACAGGGATCAATGATCAGCTCTTAGATCAAAAGATTTAACACAAAAGAGCTACCCGCTCTGATACCACTTGTAAGTTTGTTTAGACCCCTGTAAACTTAGATTGTTTAACCTAATTAATTAACCAAGTGAATACTTAGGTTTATTATTCAGATTTAGGTTAAAACAAAACAATCATATCAAATAAAGGTGTAGAATAATAAAGAACACATGATATGATGACCCAGAAAAACTAAACCGGTAAAAAACCTGGGAAGGATTTAACCTAGCTATCCTCAAGGTAAAACGAATTCACTATGAAAGAATCGAAGTTTACACAATAAAGACTTAGACCACTAACATCCTATTGCTACCTGCCTATAAGAAACTTACTACCACGACCACATGACAGCTCCGAGACCACGGACTCCTTATTTCTTTAATCTTTGCAAAACACAAACACCCACGTTTGTGACTTTAAGATCCCACTCAAAGGTTTAGCAACACAAACTCTCCTGTTTGTGACTCCAATACCACCCTTGAAGGTTTAGATCATCAGCACCTTTGATGACTAGAGAAGGCAGCAACTTCAGCAATACCGGATCTTGAGATTCTTCAAGGAACAACACCGGTAGAAGTTATAAGAGAGGTTTTAGGAACAAAACCCTAAATACAAAAGAGGCACACTCTTCTCTCTCTAAAAAGCCTTATAAAAACGTACTTAGGGTTTCCTTTATATAGTGGGAGAAGTAGATCTGAAACACTAATCCTTAATGGGCTTGAACTGCTGTTTGGGCTAACTTAAAATTCTGTAGATACGATTCTCGATCGGTCAAGCCTGTTTCTCGATCGATCGAACCAGGCAATTTCTGAATTCTTCTTTCTGCAGCTTACTTATTCTTGTGTGTTCACGATTTGCCAATTGTTCTAAACTTTTAGAACCTAACAGATAATATGATGCTTACACATGGATATGTGATTAATGGTGTGGATAAATGCATACATAGTAAGTTTAATAATAATGAAGGTGTCATTATTTGTTTATATGTTGATGACTTGCTTATATTTAGAACTAGCCATAATGTTGTGCATGATACTAAAAGTTTTCTTGCCCCTAAATTTGATATGAAAGATTTAGGCAAGGCAAATGTTATTTTGGTCATTAAGATCCTTAGGGACAATGATTGCATTATACTATCACAATCTCATTATGTGGAGAAAATTCTTTAAAAAAAAAATTTTGAAAAAATTTTGATATGTCATCTATGTCCACTCCATATGACTCAAAGGTGCGCTTGGTTAAGAATCGTGGTGATAGTATTTCACAAGATAAATATGCACAAATTATTGTTAGTTTAATATTTTTGACAAATTGCACTCGTCCTAATATTGCATATGCTATTGGTAGATTGAGTAGATACACTCGTAATCCTAGTTTTGAGCATTGGGATGCAATATCTAAACTATTGAGATATTTAAAGAGGACTTTGGATTTTGGTTTGTCATATTGTGGCTATCCTACTGTTTTAGAAGGATAATGTGATGCTAAATGGATCTCTGATACAGATGAGGTGAAGCCCACTAGTGGATATGTGTTTACACTAGCTGGAGGGGTTGTCTCTTGGAAGTCAACCAACCAACTTGCATAGTGAGATCCACCATGGAAGCAGAGTTAAAGGCCTAAGAGAAGGCTAGGTCCAAAGCTATATGGCTTAGGAGTTTGTTAATTGATATGCCCCTATTTACTAACTCTGTTGGCTCTGTTTGCTTTCCTTGTGATTGCCAGGCTGCCATAACAAGTGTTAAGAGCAGAGTTTATAATGAGAAAAGTTTACATACCCAATTGAGGCTGAGGCAGCTTATTGATAATGATGTTATATCATTGGACTTTGTGAAATGGGAAAAGTCAACATATTCAATTGAAGCTGAGGCAACTTATTGATAATGATTTGTAAGGTCTAAAAAGAACTTCGTCGGTCCTTTGACCAAACCACTAGCAAAAAGGCTGGTGAGTGAGACATCCAGGGGGATTGGACTGATATCCAAGTTGCGACACTGTGGCTAATGCCCAACCTCTATGATGGGTGCTTCCACATAAGAGGTTAAATGGGTAGAGGTCATTAGTGGTTCATGGGCACTGTCATTTGTTATGTGTTTTCTGCTATCTCGGTAAGGAGATTAGTGATGAGTCCATCCATATGGTATGAGACAGTGCTAAGTTGTAGAATTTGGTGAGATTGAGTTTTAGGCTCTTAATAGATCCATATCCCTACTTGTTGAGATGGGGTGTATCTGCACGCACTCCTGATGGATGCCACCGACTTAGTTGTAGATTTTGGAGGTTGAGTTTTAGGCTCTTAATGGATCCATATCCCTACCTGTTGGGATGGGGTGTTCTGCACGCACTCCTGATGGATGCTACCTATGTGTGAGTGGAAGTTATGCCGCTTCTTTTTGGGTAGGTCTCTAGAGCTCTCATGAAACCCAGTGGCGCATGGCCTGGATAAGGCGCCAACCCGCTTAAGAACAACATTGATAAAGAAAGTTATGTGGGTGGTAAGTTTGGTTTACTAATAGCTTGGTTAAAAGAGTTTTAACTCCACCATTGTCTTTTAGTTCCTACTTATTTATTCCTATGTATGGTTAAAACCTTCTGGTACCATATTGATGCATGCTTTCTTTAGTTACGTGCCTTTTCCTATTTTGTGTTTGTAACATGTGGGGGATTGTTGGTGTGGATGTGTGTTCTAAACACTTTTATTCTTATTTATTTTCTAGCCATTGGAAATTTATGAGTAAAATAGTCGTTGGGCAATTATGAGTAAAATAGCTGTTGGGCAATTATGAGAAAAATAGTCGTTAGGCAATAATTGATAATATCGCTGTTAGGCTTTTAAGGGTTATTAGTTACCATTAACTATATACTATTATTTTCATAAGTAACCTATATAATACTCATCATAACACATTTTCTAAGGGGGGTCTTTTTACTATTCTATATTTTAGATATACACAACTGTACTATTTTTCTCTCCCACATAATTTTTCTACAAGAATATTTTTTCTAAGGAAAGGCAATAGAAGGTTGTTCTTAAACCTTTTGTGAGTGGAAGTGCGTACATCAAAAAGGTCGATGCTATAGTCTAATCATGGGGGGTTGTTTGGCCAAGAGAACCAATCGCACCAAGTTTTACTTTGGGTGGCACAAATCACCCTTTAAGGACAAAGCTCTTTGCGTGATTCTATAGCACTATGAGATTGTTCCTAAATTTACTTAAATTTATTTTATTATTGCTTTTTGACATTCTTGCTAATTATTTGAGATATTATTTATGTATCAAAACTTGTTTATTCACTAAAATATTTCCAACAAAATATCTATGTCATCAATAAATTGTTTAAATTGCAAGTTTTTGTAGTTTAAAATTATGCATAAAATATAAGCATATAGATCATATAGTAAATAATATCTTATTGATACAAAGTTTGACATGTGTATTAAAAGAGTAAAGACCATGCAATTCAACAGTTAGATTTTCAAAATATATAATAATTTTTATTTTATTGAGTAAGGTTGTAGTCTAAGGCTACAACCAATTTTGTAGCCTAAAGTTACAACCAATTTTGTATCTAAACTTTATTCATAAATAATACTAGTTTACAAAATTCAAGGATCATTAAATTGGAATAGGTCCCTCGTTGACCCAACTAAGTAGATGGGTATTAATGTATTACTAGGATGAAATTTAATTGATTATTACTTGTATACAAAATTCAAGGATCATTAAATTAAAATAGGTCCCTCACTAGCCCAAACAAGTGGCCAGGTAATATATTACTAGGATCAAATTTCTTCCCATGCACACTAACATTGTGTACACTCCATTTTTTTTTTTTTCATTTTATAATGATATGTTGTGGAAATTGTCATCCAAGTCCAACACATGCTTGAGAGTTGTAGTTGAGACCATGGCCTAGAAGGTTTACTATTCAATACTTTGTGTGAAAAATTAATTAGACACTCATTTGATGTAACTGGACTAGGAGACAATGAAATGTGACATCGTATACAATGGGGTTTGTTCTTAATGTTGTGAAATTGTTGTAGGTACTCATTAAAAACTCTACTATGATTAGTTGGCAAGTCATGTTCTTTAAGCGTGAAAAGCCTAGAATGGAAAACTTTAATTTTTGTTCCTACAATAAATGTTTTGGAGAGAAAATTGTTAGCCCTCTCATCCTCTTGGGACCCCCCCTATTTATACAAAGGAAAAATGGTCCAATTTTCCTGAGTATGGACAGAACATATGACTAATAGACAGAACATATGACTAATAGTAGTCCCTACCAAGTAACAAGATATTATCTTCTCAAAAAATAAAAAGAAAAAAAGTAACAAGATATTACTAACTTGTTTTTCACTCATCTACTCAAGGACGGAACTACCTTGGGGTTGAGGGGGGCCATGTATATATATTAGCTTAAAAAAAATATACTTTTTGCTCTAAAATTAATATACTTGGCACCCCTCCCCCAAAAAAATTACAAGCTGACCCATGAAACCAAAAATGAAAAAAATTATCAAATCATCCCTTGTCTAATTGTCTCAAGAATATCAAGAAAAACATTTAGCTAAACATTTGAACAATTTACAAATCCAGACAACAAGGAAAATCTACAAAACAATTCACATATTCAGATAATAATAAAAAATCTTCGGACAGGGTCTAAGTAAAAAAAAAAAAATATATATATATATATATATAACAAATCAATTATAAATCCTAGCAACACAAATCACAAAAACCCAATAATCTTTATCCAATTTCTACAATGAGAGCTCTTTGTCCCTCTCAAATAACTCCACCTCATAGTCACAAAGACAACTCCTATGCTGCTAATCACTTCATCCACACACCAATTAGTGTCACTAACAACTTGAATCAGTTGGTGTCTTTAACTCAATCCATGAATTTTTTTTTTTTTTTTTTTACAAAGCTGCTGCTCATGGAAAATTTTTATTTTTTTATTTTTTGAATGAAAAAATTTTATTAATTTTTAATGTTTTATTAACTTTGGGACACACTTGGCATGCATGTATAAATGTAATACGAACCAAGGTAGTTAATTCCGTACTGTACCGGCCGGTACGGCCGAAATTTTTTGTGTCGATGGTTGGAGCGGTACAGAAACTGGGCTGATTCGTACCGTCATAAATACCAGGGTGTTTTGGCTTGTATCGGCTATTTCGGCAGATTCCTGTGCTTTTCGGCGGTAACTTCATTCCGAACCGGTACAAATTGAAATGAGTTTCTAGAAATCTTTTGCTACTTACAGCACCTCTTTGCCACTGTTAAACCTTCAGTCACCGGTGAGATATTGCCAGATATTGAGGCTTGAGCTCGTCGTCATTGCGTCATAGCTTCTTCAATTTTCTTCTCTCCCTCACCGTCTCTCTTTTTCTTTCAGCATTTCTTCTAGTCTGGGTTTCTAAAAAGAATGTTAACATAGAAACTCAAAATGACTTCTTCACTATTTCACTCCAACCTACTTTCGATTTTACCAAAGTTATTAATGGGCGGAGAAACCGAAGTAGTTTGTCTGCCACTTCTTTACTTTTTTATTTTTTTAATTTCATAGAAAACCGTTTAGTGTTCTTTTCATTTTAATTTTTAATTTTTTTTACCACTCCTATTTAGTTTTAATTTTTTATTAGATAGTGAAATGGGCTAGACATTAGCTTAAAATAATTTGAACATGCACAAAAAAGAGTAAAATTTTTAACTATAATTAAATACATTAATTTATACAATATAAATTTTTTTTTGAGTAAAAACAAAGAATATATATATATATATATATATAATTGTGAAATTGCGGTAGACCCGAAACGATATACCCGTATTGACCAGTACCGAAATATATCGTACCGGTGGCCAAACCAATAAAGCCTCTGGTACGGTATTGACTTCCTTGATACAAACAATAACAATCTACTGTTTTGTGCCTTACCTAAACTGCCACTAAAGCATGTGTGTGATTAGTCTATTGGTAATAAACTTTGTGCCTTAGCTAAATTAATGCAGTGATGGGAAAGTTTTATTATTTACATAGTAGAAGACTCAAAGTTATCATTTATTATCATGTGATTCTTTAACAGATCTCTTTTTCTTTTCTTTTTTTACTACTTTTTCAAAATGGCAATTTTTAAAGGAAAAGATCTCACATCTTTATGCTACCTCAACCTTAACCAAGTAATTATAAAAATAAAATTCTTAACCAAGACACTAATAATTGTCTCACCCTTTTTTTTGAAGAATATTAGTGCATGATATTGATTAACCATTATTTTAGTTGTTTTATGAATATAATACTAGACATGGATTTGAACTTTTAACTATAGTTTTTGTATTTTTTTTTTAAGAATCTTTTATATATAGCATTATGAAGTTATTATGTATAGAATTATGTGAAAAGAATAAATAGATTTATTTTAAAAAATTCATAATGTGGATAGAATAAAGAATTAGTCTAACCTTAGTCAGGCCTTGAAAATATCAAGACGTGTCAATTGACTTACAGAACTCTTGATTATAAATATCTATGGGTGCTGTTAACGGGTGCTGGCCAACACCCGTTAATGTGATAAAATTTAAAACATAGGCGAAAATCACATTTTCGTCCCTACATTTTTAGCTGATTCCCACTTTGGTCCCTAGATTTTATTTTTGCCGCTTTTTGTCCCTATCTTGAAAAACGCTTCCCGCTTTGGTCCCTACCGTTACATCAGAGACAGAAAATGCACACGTGACAAACAGCAGAATTAAAAAATATTTTAAAAAATATTAAAATATCAAAAAAAAAAACAAGCTTTTTTTTTTTCCCATCCTTCCCTTCTCCACCGTCACCTCCTCCGCCACCTTTACCTCCTCGGAGGTCCAAACAAATGCAGAGGTGAAAAATCATCAAAGCCAAAGAAAAAAAGTTTGGAGCGAGAAGATTCGCAACTCCACCCCTCTTCATGTCCATAACTTGTCTGAGATCGTCGCCATTTTCGCCTTCGTCGCTTTCTTCATCTACCTCCTTGGTTTCTTCAGAATCGATTTTGTCCAGTCGATTCTTCGGCCATCCGCTGATCTCTGGCCTAACGAGGAAGAAATCGATGATGCCCAAAACACAGACGAAAGCATTCTTAAAGAAGACTCTTGTAAAGTCCCTTGTGGTGCTGGCCTTGATTGCTTACCTCCTCAGATCGTAAACAAGGAAATCGTCTCTCCTCCTTCCCTGGTACCTACGGTATTGAGTGAAGAGGATAAGGAGATCATCAAATCAGTCGTGAAAGGATTGACAGCTTCTTACACTCTCGAATCAAAACTTGGAGATTGCAAAAGAGCCGCGGCGATTCGACACGAGGCGCTTCAGAGAATCACTGGCAAATCATTAACTAGGTTACCTCTCGAAGGGTTCGATTACGAATCTATACTTGGCTAGTGCTGCGAGATGCCAGTGGGTTATGCCAGTGGGTTACGAATCTATCCCGTCGCTAAGACCAAGTCTGTTCCTGCGAAGTCAAAACCAACTGCGAAGACCAAGTCTGTTTCCTCTACATTTGTTTGGACCTCTGAGGAGGTGAAGGTGGCAGAGGAGGTAACAATGGAGAAGGGAATGATGAAAAAAAAAAAAAGCTTTTTTTTTTTTTTTGCTATTTTAATATTTTAATATTTTTTAAAATATTATTTTGATATTTTTTAATTCTACAGTTTGCCACGTGTGCATTTTCCGACTCTGATGTAACGGCAAGGACCAAAACGAGAAGCGTTTTTCAAGATAGGAACTAAAAGCGATAAAAATAAAATATATGGACCAAAGTGGGAATCGGCTGAAAATGTAAGGACGAAATTGTGATTTCCACCTAAAATATACTATTCAAATTTTTTTAGGAATATGGGAAAAACTGAATATGTATTAAATGTATATCAGTTTAAATGGAGTATTGAAGAAACCAAAATACATGTTTGTCAATTTTCAATGCAGGTGGGATTTATGATAAGTCATAAATGAACCACGGTTGATTCATTAATAGGTGCTGGCCGGCACCTGTTAACAAAGTCCAATATCTATTATTGATTTTTATAAAAAGAAAAAATACAAAAAAAAAAAATTAATGCTAATAATGCATTGTTGTCAACCTGTAATATTAATATTCCAACTTTTTAAAATTCTTGAACAAAGAAGTTTGGCCCCCCTAAGTTTGAATCCTGATTCTGTTCCTGCATCTACTACTTTTCACTGGCAATTACTGTGTAATGGCAACATCAAACTAAAATTTGACGTTGCAATTTTTACTGTCAGTTCGTTTAGACCCCTTAAACCCAACAGATTAACCTAGTGAATTAGCCAAGTGATTAACTTAGGTAATTTAATTAAATCTAGGTTAACACAAATAATCAAAAATAACAAAGCAGGGGAAAATAAACAACACAAAGATCTGATGACCCAGGAAACCACACCGGTAAAAAGCTGGGGAGGATTTGACCTAGCTATCCTCAAGGTAAACTAAATCCACTATGAAAGAATTGAAGTTTACACAATAAGACTTAGACCACTAACATCTTATTGCTACCCAAGTGTAGGAAACTTACTACCACGACCACGTGACAGCTCCGAGATCCACGGACTCCTTCTTTCCGGAATTCTTCAGCAAATCCACAAGCGTACCTGCTTGTATATCTTTGTGCTTTATTGATTCTGCAACTGTATGATTTACACAACTCTTGACATAAATCTCAAGTTTGTAAACCCTAAGTGTATGTGAAGGTAAACACCTCTAGGTCTCACAAAGAGATTCACAAACACAGCAAAACAGAACTCTAAAAACGTGGCTAGGGTTTTCCCTTATATACTTAGGGCAAAACATAAAACCCTATACATTAAAACGGGCTTGGGCTGAGTTGGAATTTTCTGCAGAAAAACGTTCTGCACGATTTTCGATCGATCGAGTCTAATTTTCGATCGATCGAGTCATACAGAAAGTTAAAGGTAATTCTGCATAAAAACTCGATTCCAACTTTACATTAAGACCCATACTTTGATCAAGTCTAACACACGACTAAACATTGTTTTGATCATGGTTTGCCAACATACAAAATAAAGTTCTAAATACATTAGTTCCTAATCTTTAGAACCTAACAAACTCCCCCTTTGGCAATCTGTGACAAAACACAAACTTAACAAAAAGCTCAAAGTTACAATTTGAAATAGCCCATTACAATAAATAGCCACTTAATAATTCAACCTAAACTACTATCTAACAGTTGCAAAATAGACAGCAGCTCGACTGAAAGCAACCTGTATATTCCTGTAACACTTAACAAACACATAAACGCATGTGTGGAAGAAAACAGGAAATACATAAATAAAAATTTCTTGATTTCACATGACACAAAATAAAGACATATATCATGAATAACATCATCAATATAAATCAATAAGCAGAGTAATAGCATAGTGAAATAAGAAACATATACATACAAATGTATCTCAACAAAATAAATCTCCTAAAAAAGAGCTAAAAATGAGAATACACAGTGAAGCATCTAGATACAATCTAATAACCCCACAAGCTCCGCAGTATCACTACCAAGTACACAAAAAACTCCCCCTAAAATGTAAATCTCCACAAAAAAAAACTCCTAGATACAATGAACTATATACTCCCCCTTTTTGTGACGAATTACCAAAGGGCACTCACTCATCATCAAAAGGAGGCGGAGGAGAATGACGAGAGCTCGCCAAATCCGCTCGTAACGCACGTAGCTCATCAAGGATGTCCACCAAAAGCTGACCATGAGCCGCCTGAACGGTCACGACAGTATCCAGAGTCCGACGAAGGTCAGAAACCTCATCAAACGGTGGAGGAACATCAGCAGCAGCAGCAACAGCAGGATCAGACGAAGTCCCAGCTGCATGAGTATCTGTAGAAGAAGAAGGGAGTGGAGTGACACCAGAAAGCTCTACCCTAGGACGCTTAGAGCCAGCTCGAAGTTGAGCTGCCCTTTGCCTCAAAAAGGTAGCACCGATGGGAGCGATAACATGTACAGGCTCAGAAGCAGGAAACTCACCAAAACCAAGAAAAAGGAGAATCCGATAAATAAAAACAGGGAAAAACAAAGCATGAGCCGTAGAACTAGACCTATGAACTTCGTTCAAAGAACTAAGGAACAGATGCGGAAAACTGATAGGCGCATCAGTGACCAAGGCATACAAAAAGACACACCTCTCAAGAGGAATGGTGTGGACATGCGAAATAGGCCACAAAGAATGACACGCTATCCTAAAGAAAAGATAGTGCAGCTCAGATAGCTCAGCAGAAGTGATCCGAGGATCAGAACCCCACTGGATAGAAGACCCAGTGATGTAGGACAGGACGTCATCAAGGGGTGGAGACTCCTCGTAAGGAAACACGGGATGGTCCACAATAGGCACCCCAAGAGCATCAGACACTACCGAAGGGGTAATGCGATACTCCACACCACATAACCACACCTTTACTAAGGTGTCGTTATCGTAGACATGAATAGAGAGGTTCGAATAGAACTCTCTAATCAAGGTGAAAAGTTACGACGCACCTCAGGATCCAACTCATCTAAGATAACCCTACGCTCAGCCCAAATTTGACGCCTAAGGTTCAGAGTCTCATAGGTGACTTGGTTTGACTCACTAGGGAACCGCTCAGTGTCAAAAGAAGGAGAAGGATCAGAAGTCCTATGGGCTCTAGTTTTCCTAGGCATAGTGCTAAGGAAAAGATAGACACAGAAAGAAAAGAGCAAAAACAATACCAAGGGCAGACTGCAAGTTAGCACAGCAAAAAAAATCAATTCTATATGATGCATGAGCATGAACATAACATGATGCATGTACTAATGCAGTAACATGTTCAATTGTGATCCAAATTAACAAAATTGGCTTGAGCAAGCAATATTTATCAAAAAATACCCAATTTGAAAAACCTAATTTTTCAAAACACAACAAATTCATAAATTGATCAATACAATAGTTAATTAACACAATATAATGATCAAATTTACCAAACCAACAAGCCAATTTCATCAAGTTCAATCAAATTGAACAAAACCCCCAATTTTCTCAATTTAAAGCCCTAGAATTTCAAATTTTCCTCAAAACACCAAATAAACCAAATTAAACGACATGAAGAGCTTAGGTAAGGTGTCCCCACAAAAACCCATGAAAAATTTCAGAAAGAACCACTCAAAAACAATCCCAAATTTGCCAAAACACTAATACCGAAAATAACCCAAAAAATGCATGAAAAATGCATGAATTTCGAAAATGAATGCAAAGGAAAGGGTATAAAGGTCTTACCAGCCTTGGGAGAGAGAGATTGTGCAAAAGAATCGGAGGAAAACGACAAAATTTCCAAGAAAAGCTTTGACCGGTTGGTAGGGAGAAAAAGAAGTTTTTGAAAAAGTTTGAAAAGTGAAAAGCCACGTGAAAAAGCTCCTTTTTAAAAACATCCAGCACGATTTTCGATTGATCGAAAATTACATTCGATCGATCGAAAATACCTTCGATTGATCCAAATTCAGCTTGGATCGATCGAGTCAACCAGAAACTTTAACACTGGATTTGAAACATTTTTGATCGGTCGAAAATTAGTTTCGATCGATCGAAATTCTGGAAAAAGCACAGTTTTTGAAAAACCAACATTTTTGATCAAAAACTCCTCAAAGCATTAGATTTTATGAGAAAAAATGCATGAGTATGAGATGAGATGTTTCCCAAAAACACATGTATTCAATCCAGATTTCTCAAGGCAACAATTTCTCTTAATATACCCAAAAAAAACAAGCAAATATATTCTGCATCAATTTCTAGAAATTCTCAAACTTGGTTGGTCAGGCCAAAAACACACACAATATCATGTACACAATTCTAGCAAAGAATAGCTTGTGTAGTGTGTGCAACTAGCATAAACTTGAGAAACATGTGAGGTGATATACACATAGAGATCAATCACAATTTCTACAAAATCCATCACATGAATTTGAAAGAGACTATTACTTAAAGAGTTACATCCTATAACTCCCACATCTCCTAGAATAAAAGCTTGCAATCATGTAAGTTTCTTGATTTGCCTCAATATTCAAATTTATTAATTAGAAACTTAATAAAAGCCGGGATAATGTACACACCAATTTTATTTGAATTTGTGAGATTATTATAGCCCAATAATGTACACACCAATTTTATTTAGAAGCTACACCTTATGTTCTTTTTGTGCATGTGCAACACTTTCTCGAGCACAAAATCTTACGATATGCACTAAGGTGTTCATGATTGGCTAATAAACAGTGGTGAGATGGTTATTTATGCCTTTCTCAATAAGACCAAGTCCGACAATCAAAGACATAAGACTTCAAGATCAAGATCATGTGATCAACAATTATAGCATCTTCCCACACAACATGCACAACAAGACTTTAGCTAGTAAAGTGCAATAGAAATAAGTGCATCAAAACTAAACAAGGTACATACTTATGACATGTAATTTTGATTGACCAACCTTGTTTTCAAATTTAAGGAAAAATAGCAAAACACAATTTGCAAAAAAAATTTTTTTTTTTTTTTTATTATTAAACAAAGAAACAAACATCCTAGAATGAAATGCATGAATGTAATGCAATGCAAATCCTAGAAACAAAGGTCACAAAAGATTGAGCAATGAAGCACAAGGACCATGTCAGACAGACTCAATTAGATTGAGACTTTTGCATCCAAGACTTCTTAGATGCAACTCTTGCATTGGAGTTATGATTCACATTAGAATTCTGAGCAACTCCAAGATTGGAATAAAGGTTTAACGCCTTTACCAATTCACCAATAAGTACCATAGGATCATGTGCTTGAGGCACAGGTACTTTAGTTTTATTTGCTCGCTTCGCAGCTTGCAACTTAAAACAATTTGGACGAATGTGTCCAGGTTTTCCACAAAAATGACAAACCCATGCAGGCTTATCATGCAATTTACCCTTAGTAGAAGTAGAAGCTCTAGAATGAGAAGCATGAAGATCAACCCTAATCTTTCTAGGTGGAGTAACATTAACATGTTTGACAGGTTCACTCACCGAGGGTTTGACAATCTCACTCTTAGGAGATTCAGAAGAAGGAAAAAATTTAGTGGAAGACGGTTCAAGCACAGAAATACTTTCCTCATAACCTAAACCAGTTTTATCAAAAGGAGACTTTTGAATACTCAGCATGTGATCAAATTTGGAGCTTGCAGACCTATTAGTTTGTTCTCTAGCAACAGATAAATTAAGTTCCAAACATTTAACTTTATCAAGTAAGAGCATGTTCTCAGTTTTCACATTATTCAAAAGCTCATTTGCTTCAAACAATTTAACAAGTAAATTTTTCTTTTCAAGTTCCAAAGATGCAATTTTCTTCAAGCCTAACTCAACATTCATGGCATCCTTTGCAACAACTTTGCAAAGTTTATTGTAGGCTTCCTGTAAATCTGCATCCTCAGAGAGTTCCCCATCAGAAGGGTTCTCTTCAACAGATATGCTTTCATTGACTACAGTGGTAGCAGTGAAAGCAATGAAGTTTCCATCCTCATCACTAGCGGATTCATTGTCGGAAACTTCGTCATCACTAAGGGTTACAGCCATAGCCTTACCCTTAGATCTCAAATAAGTAGGACATTCAGACTTTAAATGACCATACCCTTGACAACCATAACATTGTTGTCCCAAAGAATTATTAGAAGACTGACTTACTTTCTCCTTAGGTTTTTCAATGTTATTAACCTTAGTGGGTTCATTCTTCCTAAAATTTCTAGGTTCAACAGTGTTCTTGCATCTTGCCCTTCTGTTATTATTCCTCAGAAAGTTTCTAAAGTTCTTGGCAAGATAGGCAATCTCTGTAGCAGAGAGTTCATCATCAAATCCACCATCATTAACATCATCAACAGATTTAAGAGCCATTGATTTGGATTTGGTAGTCTTAGGGAGGTCTAACTCATAGGACTGAAGAGATCCTACAAGTTCTTCCACAGGGATGGAGTCCACATCCTTGCTCTCAGTGATGGCAGTCACTTTGGGTCTAAAATCCTCAGTCAAAGATCTAAGAATCTTCCTAACAATTTTAGGTTGATCATAGATTTCACCCAAATTATAAGCAGAATTAACAATATCATTCAATTTAGCATAGAATTCATCAAAGGATTCATCATCATTCATTCTAATGCTTTCAAATCTAGAGGTTAATTGCTGCAACTTATTAATTTTAACTGTCTTTGTGCCTTCATGCACAGTCTGGAGGATTTTCCAAGCAGTATGAGCAACCTCAACATTTGAGATTCTCTTAAATTCCTCCATGGAAACAGCATTAAAAATAGCATTCATAGCTTTGCTATTAAAAGCGGCTGCCTCCTTTTGAGAAGTTTGCCACTCACTCACAGGAGTAGTGGGCTTCTCCCATCCGTATTCAACGGAATTCCAAACTCTCTCATCAATGGATTTCAGGAATGCTTTCATCCTTACTTTCCAATAAGCATAATTGTTTCCATCAAAGTGAGGTGGAACAACAAGAGAGTGTTCGTGTTCCATGACAGCAGGGGTCAAGGATCAGCTACAAGATCAAAGGATCAAAAACAAAAGCTACCCGCTCTGATACCACTTGTCAGTTCGTTTAGACCCCTTAAACCCAACAGATTAACCTAGTGAATTAGCCAAGTGATTAACTTAGGTAATTTAATTAAATCTAGGTTAACACAAATAATCAAAAATAACAAAGCAGAGGAAAATAAACATCACAAAGATCTGATGACCCAGGAAACCACACCGGTAAAAACCTGGGGAGGATTTGACCTAGCTATCCTCAAGGTAAACTAAATCCACTATGAAAGAATTGAAGTTTACACAACAAGACTTAGACCACTAACATCTTATTGCTACCCAAGTGTAGGAAACTTACTACCACGACCACGTGACAGCTCCGAGATCCACGGACTCCTTCTTTCCGGAATTCTTCAGCAAATCCACAAGCGCACCTGCTTGTATATCTTTGTGCTTTATTGATTCTGCAACTGTATGATTTACACAACTCTTGACATAAATCTCAAGTTTGTAAACCCTAAATGTATGTGAAGGTAAACACCTCTAGATCTCACAAAGAGATTCACAAACACAGCAAAACAGAACTCTAAAAACGTGGCTAGGGTTTTCCCTTATATACTTAGGGCAAAACATAAAACCCTATACATTAAAACGAGCTTGGGCTGAGTTGGAATTTTCTGCAGAAAAACGTTCTGCACGATTTTCGATCGATCGAGTCTAATTTTCGATCGATCGAGTCATACAGAAAGTTAAAGGTAATTCTGCATAAAAACTCGATTCCAACTTTACATTAAGACCCATACTTTGAGCAAGTCTAACACACGACTAAACATTGTTTTGATCATGGTTTGCCAACATACAAAATGAAGTTCTAAATACATTAGTTCCTAATCTTTAGAACCTAACATTTACAAATGAGAAGGCGACTGGGAATGGAATAATAATGAGAGACTCAAGGGGACAAACTATTGCAGCACTGAGCAAACTTGGGCCTGGAATCAAGAATGCAACTACAGCTGAAGCAATGGCAGCAGCAAGCAAGTGCACCGTAGTCCAAAATCGTTATAGATTCACCATATAGTCCACCGATTGGCGATTATTCCTTATGGGGACACATCACTGATGCAATAAAGGAGAACCTGAGAAGTTTCCATGAAGCCTAAGTTTCATTTGTTCGAAGAGACACTAATGCAGAAGCACACATCTTAGCACAACATGCTATACAGGTTACCTTATGGATAGGAAATTTTGGGTGAACAGCAAGTCAGCAACCCATCTCCTTTAATGTCTTCTGTAACATCATACCAAGTTTCTGTAATTCCTTCTTTGTTGAGTTAAATAAAAGTTAAGAGGTTTTCACTTCCCAAAAAAAAAAAAAACCAATCATAACTAATTGATCATAATCACATGTGATCAACCTCAATTGCAAGAATACGTGTCAAACGTTAAAATCTTGATTTAGCTATATCTTATAATGTGGTCAAATTTAAGCATTCAATTTAATAAAATGATAATTTTGCCCTTAGAATAGGGTTAAACGGAAAGTTGCACAATGGTGTCTACAAGGCCTACTTAAATTTCTTCGTGATGATTGATGAGGACAACCCACACTAGGTCTCCAATTACAATTCATCTCATATGGTGCTCGGTTGGGTTATACTTTCTTTAACACGTTAACAATTTGATCTTCTTCCTTTTATTCATCTTTTCTTCTGTTCCTTTTATTCTGAAAAAATAATTTTGACCTGTTGATTGATTTTAGTAGAATTAATCAACTTTGCACTTTAACCAATTATGAAACAAAGTTAGTCTGATTGTAAAAAGCTATCATCAAAAGCGAACGCTATAGGTTGAAACTCTCTCAAAGAAAAAAAAAATCACAAATAACATACCAAAGTGCAACATAGCAATCTCTAACCTCTTTCAATCAACTTTAGTGAGCCGATAATTTGATAAGTAGAGCACAATTAACATGTCATTAGCCGACTTATTAGGAATTAGCTAGGTTTTAAGAGTCTCGATTAGGCGGGCCTAAGTTGAGAGACAATTGAGGTTTAGTCAAAATTCTCAAGACGGCCCTTAATGGAGTTGAACTTTGGATCTCGTACTTGATATTTGACACTTACAACTCAAAACAAGATACATTGTCATGGATTTGCCAAGTTAACTTAACAAATTCCATTTTTTACACTATAATTTTAGAAGGAGAACAAGACAATATTACTAAGTTATAAAGCTCTTGGCCTCACTCTTAATAATTCTCTTTCTTTCTTTTTTTTCTATATTTGAGAAACACCGTTAATTATTCTTTGTATTTTATTTCATTTTAAAAATTATTTTCAATTCTCTAGCTACACCCATACAAAACCTAAGATGCATAGACACTTAATTTGGAGTGTTGTACTTGTGTCATTTCAGTGTCCTATCTGTCGTATCATGTTATAACTTTTCAAAAATTGTTCGTGTCGTTGTATCATACCCGTATCCGTACCCGTGTCCGTATTTGTGTCCATGCATCCTAGTACAAAACCCTAAGGTTATCTAAAACTCTTGTTGACTCAAACTCCTTCAAATCATTCCAAAGATGAGGTAGAAACGAGGGCCAGAGTTAGGTAGCCTTTCTTCCATCAATATGGCCCATGATTATATTTTTTATTCTATTCAAAATATTAATTCTATTCTTCTTCCTTTATTCTTATTAAAGATACATAAGTTCCTAGAGCTATCTATCAGTGTATGTTTCTATGAAAACCTTTCATTTTATACACTGTAATTCTACAATGGCATGTGTGGTGGGTGTGGCAGAAGGATTGGGCTATCAAGGTGGTGTGTGAATGGCTATGTTGCTTTCATTTTGGTGTGAGTGTTAGTTTGTGGTGCAATGACAAAGTGAGAGGGAGTGTGAATGTGTGGTGGAAAAGGAGAGAAAGGAATGGCAAAAATCTCAAATGAAATTCCTTTTCTTGTTCGATTTAGTATTGGGAAAAGTAGAAATGGCTTGCCGTTAAAATTCATTTTGTTGATTTTTTTTTTTTTTCTATTTAATCACTCCTCAATCCTTATGTATTTTTGTTTTACTACAGTTGCTATATTTTCCAATCTGACACTATTAAAGGTCTCTCTGTACATATTTGTTGATTTTTTTTTGTTAGGCAAATGGTGGGACGGGAAAGGTGGGGTTTGAACAATAAAAAACGGGAATTAAAGGGGATGTTATACCACTAGGCCATCACTTGAATCTGTAATATAATTTTAATTAATTCTCTAAATACAATACCACAACATGAGTAATACACATAAAAGAAATAAAATTTTCTTCAATTTATTTCAAAATGACTGAGCTAACAAAAGATACAAATTATTTCAAAATGAAACTGCAACATATCCATGCACCAAAAGAAACATTCGCTAGTAACAAGATAAGAATCTCACAACATTTAAGTAAAAGCTATCAAGTTTGTGCCAAAACACCCCAAGCTTGTACCCCATGCGATCTAGGAATTGAAAATACATTATTCTCCATTTCCTGTTCATTAGTAAAGGACCCCAAACAACCCAAAATCCAACCACAAATCCAAGTGCCATACCTACATAAAACCAATCCACTTCACGCCCACCACTGCTCCCTTTGTCTTTTGTGTCAGGTTTGGCATAATTTATAGTGCAATTATCCGTAAGTGGAGGTCCACAGAGTTTGTTTCCAATAAAACTAGATGCACTAAGGCTTTGTAGTTGAGTGCTTGAAGGGATTTTCCCAGATAAATTGTTCATTGACAAGTTCAACTTACTCAAAAATGACAAGTTTGACATGCTTGGAGGAATGCGACCTGAAAGTTGGTTTTCAGAGAAATCAAGAGATTCCAAGGATCCCATAGCACCTATATTCTCAGGAATCCTTCCAGTCAAATTATTAAATGACAAATTCAATGATTGTAATCCTTGAAGACTAGTAACTTCTTTAGGGATCTCTCCGGATAAATTATTCTTTGAAAAGTCTATAGTTCTTAGTAGTCCCAGATTAGTGGTATACTCAAGAACTTGCCCTTTTATCACAAGCAATGCCCGTTCAAAATCCACGGAATCACCATCAACCACAAACAAGTCCTGTAAAATATAGTGAGAAGTTGAAGCCATGGCAGTCAAATTGTTAACACATCCAGGTATGCTTCCAAATAGCTTGTTATGTGAAATGTCCAAGATTTGGAGTGAAGTTAAAGCACAAAGTTGTTTCGGTATGGAGCCATGGAAATTGTTTGAGCGAAGGTTGAGAATGATCAAGCTTGAATGTCTTTGTCCTATCCATGAAGGTATGATTCCAAAAAAATTATTCTCACTAATATCAATAATCTCCAAATCAGAGCAATTTTTCAAAAGATGTAGTAATTTCCCAGAGATTTTGTTGTTGCTTAGGTGCAAAGACTTAAGAAGACTCAAATGTTCAATGGATGCTGGAATGCTACCAGTGAAATTATTGTTTCTAAGACTTAAAACCAACAATTTTTGCCAATTCTCCCAACAATAACTTATATTTCCTGATAAAAGATTTTTTCCAAGATTGAGAAGTTCCATTTGTTTGGGCTCATTCTTCTTATAACACAAAAAGTGAGAAATAGATCCAGACAATAAATTGTTAGATAGATCTAGAAAGCTCACATTAGAGGATATAAGAGGTAACGAACCATTGAATGAATTAGAACTCATATCAATCACGGAAGAAGGATACAAAGTCACAGGGATATTTGGAATCTCTCCATAGAAATGATTGTGAGACAAGTTCAGATAATTGAATTGAGAAGACATATTCCAAAACAAAGGAGGAATTGCATCTGTAACATTTGTGTTGGATATATCCAAAGACCAAACTTGCTTTTGTGAACAAATCCATAAGGGAAAATTTGGCCCTAAAATCCATGATCCCAATCCTAAAATGACAACTTGAAAAGGAGGAATCCAATGGGGACTTACTTTTAAAGTCAAACGGGTTGGAGTTGTGCTAAGTTCCTTTAATCTTCTTAAATTGGCAAAATGAGTTTCAGATACTACTCCCTCCAACATATTCCCTCCAATAAAGACATACTCTAATTTGGAGAGTCCTCCAAAACTTTGAGGAAGAGTTCCGTTAAATTGATTACTTGAAAGGTCTAAGAATCTCAAAGATGAAAGTTTTCCAATTGAAATTGGAATTGGACCCCAAATTGAATTACCCTCCAAAGAAAGTGTTGTAAGATTTTGAAATTGCCCAAGTTCCTCAGTCAAATGACCAGATAGTTGAGCAACATACATTTCTAAGACCTCTAGTCCATACGAAACACATCTTAATAAACTTTCTAAGATTTCCGATACCTCCTGACTCAATTTGTTGTCTGACAATCTTAGTTCCCTTAAATTGCAAACATTGCCCAAAGATCTTGGTACCTTTCCATCAAGTTGATTGCTTGTCAAGTCTATGCTAATGGCAGATGTTAGGTTTCTAATGGAACTAGAGATTTTACCTTGCAAAAGATTCTTGCGGAGGTTGAGGAACTCAAGATGACTAAAACTATACAACCAATGGGGAATTGACGAGTTGAAATTGTTAAAAGATAGATCAAGGTGCTTAAGAGAAGTCATGTTTTGTAAACCAATAGGAATTGGACCTTGAAAACCATTGGCAGAAAGATTAAGAGCAACCAAATTTTGATAACCAAAGACCCATGATGGAATCAAAGTGTTTTCAAAGCTGTTAAAAGAAAGATCAAGGGTGGCTAGAGATGAAAAGTTAGAATTGGGTGTTGGTGGGATGGAACCAAGGCTGCAATGTGATAACCACAACTCTGACAAGGAAGTGATTTTGTTTGTCACCTGAAGCAAATCGGAGGCTTGGCTGAGGTCTACACCACTCAAATCTAGCACTTGTAGAAAAGGAAGACTAGAAAGCCATTGAAGGTTATTGACAGATAAAACATTATAGCCAAAGCCTCCAAGATTAAGATAGTGCAAATTTGAGAGATTTCCAATTTGAGGAGGTATCAATCCCCCAAATCCCGCTCCGAAGAGATTAAGATATTTTAAACTCTTCATGGAACCAAGGAATACAGGAATTGGAAATAGACCAAAATTATTGTAGCTCAAGTCCAAGTAAAACAAATGCTTCAAATCAAGAAGGGAAGGATTTATCTTACCACCAAACATTGACTGTGCATAAGATTGAATAGCAGCTTCATATTGGGCTTCAATTGAAAAATATTCAAGCAAAGGAGGAGGAAAGCTTCTGAGATTGAGTTCTTGGACATGACCAGTAACATTGTTGCAGACTACTCCCTTCCACTGACAACAATCCCCATCACCAGCCCAAGAGGCAAGCCGTTTTAAAGGATCAGTAAGATCTGTCTTGAATCTGAGAAGGGCCTGTTGCTCACTTTGGATGCAATGAACCTCAGATATTCCATAGCAGAACTTAGGATCAATAGCTGCCAAAGTGAGAAACACAAGGAAAAGGGTTAATGTAACGGCTCTAAATCTTAAGGAACCGTCCATGGTTATGCAAAAAATCTATATGATTATGTAAATGCTACATTAATGGCATGGTTATATAGGAGGCGGAGTTCTGTGCTTGGTTGGTTTCTGCTTTCAGTGTTTTTGATGCTTAAAATGCTACCACACATATTTTCCAACTCTAAGAATTGACGTAAGTCTTGTGAATGTGAGGCATTCAATGAACGAAATAATATTTTTGAAATAATCGGATGAAACTTTATCCAAGTTGTTCGACTTGATAGTGATTTTTGTGGTCAAATTCAATGAACATACTTGACAATAAATTTTTGTTCAATTTATTTTTTTTTTTTCATTTCATGCCACCAATATGTAACATTGACCAATCTTCCAATTCCACTCATTTTAAAATTCCAATTGAATATATGAATAGCTTAATTAATTAAAATCAATTGGTGATTAATATAAAAATAGTCCAAGCAGAGTACCAAAGGTGTTATGTGTAGAATGTTGTCTGAATCTGTGAATTTTTTATTTAGAGAAAAGTTTAGGACCATTCGGATAGAAATTACCTGTGAATATGTGAAGTGTAAACGTATAATAAAATAGATTTTGGTTGAGATATCAAAAACTTAGTATGCCCCCCTCCCCCCCCCCCCCCCCCCCCCCAAAAAAAAAAAGCATTTCTTTTTATAGGTTTCAGTCAGCTCAATTGATAAAGTTTCTTAACGTCAAATAAGAGATTTAAGATTCAATCCCTACATACGTCAAAAAACCAATTGCTATCTTAGCCTAATGATTAAAAAAAAAAAAACAATTATCATAGAGCAAATGTCATAAGTTTGAAATACTTTCTTGTGGATAAACTAGTAGGTTGTTATTAAATTTGCTTATGATCCATGCCAAAATTCACAAATTCAGACATCTATTTCCAATGGGCATGGTCCAATAATAGTTTTTTTTCCTTGTGTATTAGTCATTTATTTGAGTTATTATTTGGCATTCAAAGTGCATAGTGTTAATGATTTTTTTTTTTTCTTTTCACATAATAGTAGGTGTTACTAATTAAATTCATAGTGAAATTTTTCACGTGTGTGAGAGGAGAAAATACAACATTTCAAGAATACTTAATAATTTTCCTATTTTATAAAATCATCTATTTTTATAAACTTATATATCCATTGTATTTTGATTTTTATAAGCTATATGTTGTATAAGAGTACTGTAAGAATAAAAGTCATCAATTAGATTTTATATATTTTCTTATTTCTACTAAAAAAACAAATTAGAGGTAGGGTTGTAAACAAGCCGATCTTTGTCGAGTAATGCAGGTTCAAGCTTGGCTCGTCAGGAAAAATAAAAAACTCGAGCTTGGCTTGAGCTTGTGACAAGCCTAAAATAGTGTTTGAGCTTAAGCTCGAGCTCGTGAGAAAACCAAAAAGCTTGAGCTTAGCTTGACTTGGCTTGATTAATTAGTCAAGCCAAACTCAAGCTTAATATTAACCTCAAACTCAAGTTCATGTCAAGTTTTTGAGCTAAAAAAATTGCATTATTAAATGTTTAAATCTCTAAAATTAAGAAAAAAGAAAATAGTATATTCATTTTATCATACATCTAGTCTTACTTATGATTAGCTATTATTTAAATTAATAATTTACATAATTAAATTCATTCATTCATCATTCCTTATCTACAGCTTCGGCAATTGTTCAAAATGCAATTTTTACATTCACGTTAAATGGTGAAGGACTAGAAAAATACTTGTTTGTAACTATTATGAATGAGAAAATACTAATATGTTTCATAACTTTACTTTAAATGATTGATAGTGAAGGATTATATGTGGCCTACTTAATTATTTATTTATTTTTAAATGCAACTATTGTTTAAAGTGGTTCTTGATCAGTTCTTGATCATGTCATTATTAAGATATGTGTAATGAGTATATTTAGCTAACGCATAAAAACTTATAAATGAGTCTATACTTAAATTGTTGTGTATCAAGCCTAATAGCTCACGAGCTTGTTCGTGAACAAATTTTTTTGTTTAGGCTCGGTTTGTTCATTAAACTCAAGCTTGACTTATTTATAAACAAACAAATATGAACAAACTTTTTATCGAACCGGTTACGGTCCTAACTAGGGGAAAGAAGAATTTTCAAAATCCTCCGTCTGCAACTATTTGTAGCCATCATATATGAACAAGTTTACAGAAATTTTGACAATTTAGTACACACACAGAATTTTTGTATTATAGCTGGCACTAGGTGAATGAAAAGTTGAAAACTCAAAGGGCAAGCGTGTAACTGACACTATGTATGTCGGTAGACTTGTTCAAAATTGAATGGGACTCTGATTCTTTTGTTCAAACTTGTGAATGGTGCTCTGTGTTCCATCATTATTAATTGGACTTGGAGTCAAGCACTGACTCTAAGTGCAAGTAGATGGGAAACCTCCATTTTTTCAATCTTGATATCAATTTTCTTACGTCACAAAATTTAAGTCCAACGTATTTTAGACTGAAGTTTCATTGAATTTGGAAGTAGGAATAAGTCCCTCTCTATCTCAAGTTGGCTGTGTAGTGGGCGCTATTGTCTGTGTACATACAATATTGTGTTTGACAACTTTTGTTAAGCTTATTTACTTAAATGTGAGAGAGAAAAGTTACAACAAATAAGCTAGGTTTTTTCATTAACCAACTTTTTTGCTTAACATTGCTGTTTGTCTCATCTAAGCAAATAAGTTAACCAAACTCACAAATGTAAACCAAAATTTCGAGGTAAATTAGAAAACAAAACAAAATTAATGATCTCCTGAATCCAAATAGGCCACTAGTGGTGGTTTAACCTAATTTCTACCTTCCCAAAAAGAATCAAGTTATTTTTAGCAAAGAAAGAGTTTATGTGTATGAAATGGAAACCATGCAGTTAAGAGATATAAGAGATTTGAGTTTTTTTCCTTGGTAGGGTTGCTAATGCCCAAACTTAACATTTGAGCACAAATCAATTATAACCAAGACACTCAGATACATATTTGACTAAATCATGAGGTTGAGAGAGCCAGGATTTGCCAAAACTTACAAATTAAAAAAAAAATTAATATTTTAGAATAACTCTCTAGAGGATAAGGTTTGGAGGAAAACCCTTCAAATTCCTTTTATATCTTTTTATTGGGTGTGAATTTTGAAATCTAACCGTTGGATTTTATAATATTTATGTTCTTAACATGCATATCAAATTTTGTTCAAATCAAATGTTATTTACTATTCGATTACTAAACTTATTCTTTATATATAATTTTAGATAACAAAAACTTAAAATTTAAATATTTGATTGATAGCATAACTATTGATCTTAGATCTTCTCGAAATTTTGCAAACATAAAGGATATAATAAAAACATGCAACTTAACGTTTAAATTTTCAAAATTTACATCCAATAAAAATATATTTACGGAGTTTGAAGTGTTTCTCTCCAAACTACTTTGGAGAGAAACATTTTCCCTCTCTAGGGGATTCACATGGCAATGTGCACACATTGATGCCTTGAAGAAAAAAAAAAGAATATTTAAGTTTTGATCTTAATGAAGACAACCAATTTGTGAACATTGTTATTTGATGCCCTTGGAGGATTAAAAAAATTTATTTTTAAAATTGTGGAGTTTTGGAAAATTTAGTAGATGCAGCTTTTATTTGATAATTTTTTGGGAAAATAGAAATAAAATATTTTTTTCATTCATATTTAACTTTGTGGTTAAGGTAAATTAGTTTATGTTCAAAGAAGGACAAGTTTTGGGTCAATTAAATTAAACTAGTTGCGGTATTTACTATTCTCTATTTGGTAAGGGTAATTTATGGTTTAATTGATTATGTAATGAACACGAATTTATTATTTGAAATTAACAATAACACAAGCAAGCAGTGACTTCTTTCTTTATCTTTTTTTTCATGGCATGGGATATTAAAATTACATCATGTGACAGACCAATGAATAATAGAAATTCTTCTAAGAAAAATGAATAATAGAAATGACACGATGATAACAATAGTGAAATTAACAAGCGCAAGTAATGAAGTAAGATCATTTAATTTACTTAGGGTCATGCTAACAAGTGTCCTTTGGTTAACAATCCATTTTAAGAAAGTTTTGACACCACTTTTATGGGAAATGAAAAAAGTTGTCAAAATATTAAGGCAAAAACACCATTTTAGTCCCTACATTTTAGAGTCACAGTCAATTTGGTCCCTATATTTTAGTAGCAGTCAATTTGATCCCTGTTATTTTCAACTTACACTCAATTTAGTTTCTACCGTTAACTCATTAACAGAAAACACTTACGTGATAAACAGTTTACACAGTTGACATACCTAATATTAAAATATTAAATGAAATGCTGACATGTTTATATTTTAGTGGCTGATGTGGCCACATCAGTGCTTAAATGGCAAAGAAAGCCACATTACCTTTAAAAAAAAAATACCGATTTGTTTTTTTTTTTTTTTTCATTATCTTTAGTTTTTCACTTTTTCTTTTTCTTTTAGAAACCCATAATATCATCAAAAACGTATGAACTCTGAATCCCTTTTTCTTTTATTTTTTCTTTTTTTTCATCTCATCTTTTAAGCTTTCATCCCTCTCTCTCTTTCTTTCTCTCTCTCATTAATCATTTAATCTTTTATCCATGGCCAAAGAACCCATATCCCAAATTCAAACTAAACCCCAAACCTTACCCAAATCCACCAAACACTCATCTTAGATCCATCCCTTTTCTGTTAAGCAAATCTTTGTGAAAACCTTAACCGACAACATCATCCCTCTAGAGGTGGAAAGCTCCAATGTGGTCAAAAACACGAAGGCCAAGATCCAAGACAAAAAAGTCATCCCTTCCGATCAACAACCTCTAATCTTCATTGGAAGGCAATTGGAAGATGGTCTTACTCTTGCCAATTACATCTGCAAAAAGTTGACACTAGACAAGGTGGCAACGATGCAGGGCTGGAATCTTATGGGTTGGACTGGAGACGAGGAGATTCGGGTCAGAGGACTCACAGTCAATCTGTGGCCACAGATCGGACTTCGTGGTGGGTCTGTGGTGTTGGAAGATTGAGTTTTGGTGAATCTGGGTTTGGGGATTTTGGAAGAAATTTATGGAGTTTTTTTATCTTTCCTGACTGATATCATAAGCTTTTTTATGATTGAAAGCCATTTTGACAGTTAAAAATAATGTGATCTGTGTTGATTTGCAATTTTTGGACTAGATTAGTGTTTGATCATCAAGAAAGGAATTGGAATGAAATTTTGCTTGGTTAGCAAGAAATTGCAAGAAATGAAAAAAAAATAATGTTGAGAAAATAAAAATGAAATTTTGAATGGATAAAAAATTTGTAAGAATATTAAAAGAAGAAATAAAGAAAATGAAAAAAAAGAAATCGGTAAAAAAATATATTTTTTTTAAAGTTGACATGGCTTTATTTGCCATCTAAACACTGATGTGACCGCATCAGCCACTAAAATTTAAACGTGTTAGCATCCCATTTAATATTTTAATATTAGGTATGCCAATTGTGTAAACCGTTTATCACGTAAGCGTTTTTCGTTAGTGAACTAACGGTAGAGGCCAAATTAAGTGTAAGTTGAAAATAATATGAACCAAATTAACTGCTACTAAAATGTAGAGACCAAATTGATTGTAACCTCAAAATGTAGGAACCAAAACGATGTTTTTGCTAAACATTATTTTTTTTTTTTTTCTCATAAAAAATTTCTTTAAATAAATTATTAACTAAGAACATTTGTTAACATTTTTCATTTACTTAACGTTAACTTGTTTTATTATCTAATTTAGATTGGAAAAATTAATTTTCTCTGGACGAACCGGTTTGGTTTGGAGCTGTCTCGAAATAAATTGGGTCTCTTCTTGGAAAGTTATATGTGTGTCTTGGAAACTTCAATCCAACAATCAAGGCATCCAATCAGTAAATAAGTACAAAAGCAGATTCGAGTTACCTTCTACCTAGCCCCCTTTTCATATGACTTTTGTGGCGCTTCACGCGGCAACTTTTAGGAACAGTGGAACTTTCAACTCCCAAGTCAAGAAGCTCGTTGATATTCAATTCACCATCTATTCAGCTTTGTTTCAATCGAGAAAAATTCAAAGGTCAGACACTTGCATCTAAATTTTCAAATTTTGAAGTTTTTTAAAGGATAAGTGTTATATTATATATGCATGCGTGGTTATAGCATTTATAGCAGTGGTGCTAAATAGCTATATTGCTAAAAATATAGCTATTTAGCACCACTTTTCATAAAATTGAAGCTGCAGCAGTGGAGCTATATTTAAAAAATATAGCTCCACAGCTACAGTGCACATCTAAAAATAGATGTGCACTGTAGCTCACATCTAAAAAAAAAAATATTATTTTATTTTGTTTCAGAATTTTTCTTTTTCTTTCTCCTTCTCCCTCGTTTCTTCCCGTTGCACTTCTCTCTCCCTCAGCCGTTCTCTCCCTCAGTCGTTCTTCATTTCTTCCCCCGCCGATCCGAGCTCCTGCCTAGCCCCGATCCGAGCGCCGATCCGAGCTCCTGCCCAGCGCCGATCCGAGCGCCAATGGGCCCGGCGATCCACAACCTCAGTGCTCCTCCGGGCCCACCAATAACGGCACGTCGGCGCCATCGAAACCTTCCGATCAGCCATCGGTCCGCCACCGAGGTCCGTCTTCATCGGCGTCCGCGTCGGCCTCGTACACGGAGGAGCAAATCGCGATCGTGAGGCAGATTAAGAAGAAGAAAGACTACTACGAGATTTTGGGGGTGGAGAAGAGTTGCACGGTCGAGGACGTGCGAAAAGCGTATTGGAAACTGTCTTTGAAGGTTCATCCCGATAAGAACAAGGCACCGGGCGCCGAGGAAGCCTTCAAGGCTGTTTCCAAGGCGTTTCAGTGTCTCACAGTCTCAGCAACGAGGAGGAGATATTTAGGAGATATTATTATCTTAATAAATTTTTATTATTATTTTAATCAAATAGCTAAAATTATAGATCCACTGTTGTGGAGTGTAAAGAGCTAATAGCTAAAATTATAGATAAAGTAACTTTTAGATGTGGCAAATAGCTAAAATTTTAAAACCACTGCTGTGGATGCTCTAAGAGCATCTATACATTTGGAGTTATTTTTTTTTAGTTATTCGACGTCATAAAAAGTTACTTTATATATTCAACTTTTAATACAACAAAATAATATAAACATTACAATAAAATATTATATCAACTATATTATTTTATTAATTTCCTTCTTTCTCTCTCTCTCAAAAAAAAAATCTTTCTTTCTCTCTATCTCTATGCATGCCATGCTTTACTCTCCACTCTCACTTCTCATTTCTCTCCTCTCCACTCTCCACTTCCACTTTTCTCTATCTCATCGCCACTGTCTCCTTTCCTCACCATCCCGAAACCTTCCTTGTCGGCATTGGAGACAAATCATCGAAGCTCTCAAGGATCCTGTGGCTTGTAGGTTGTGCCAATGCGGATTTGTGGGTTGTGCCATGAGTTTGTGATCTTTCTCTCTACTCTAACCGATCGGCCATGGGTTTGTGATTTGTGACGTGGGTTTGTGTTTTGTGGTGGTTGTGGATGCGCAGGTTTGTGGTGGGTTGCTTATTGCAGGCGGTGGGAGTGGTGGTGGGTGTTCTGTCATTGGTGGCAGTGGTGAGTCGTTGGGATGGGTTTAATGATCCGTGGGTTTGGTGGATCGACGTTGCTTCGGTGGCAGTGGTCTGATGGCTGGGTGTCTGATTCGGTGGGTTTTTATGAGCATTACCGCCGATGAGCTGGCTGGCGAAGTAGAGAAGAGATGAGGGGGACCAAAGAGAGGGAAAGAAAGAAAAAGAGAAAATATTTTTTTAATGAGAGAAGAGAGAGAAGTTTAATAAAATATTATTAATTTTTTTAGCTTCTTGCTATAGTGCACAGCCATAAATGGCTATGCACTATAATAAGAAGCTAAAAAATTTTAGCTATGGCACCACTACTGCAACATACATTTTTGTGTTTTGGTGAAGCTAAAATAGCTATATAGCTATTTAGTTTCACTACTACTAATGCTCTTAGGAGTGTGCACAGGTCGGATTGAGTGGTTAAAAGCTAATATTTCTATTCAATTTGCCACTAGCAAGTTGAGAAAATTTCAAATTGCCATCGACCCACCAAAATCTAAATCCGGCAAATTAGTTACAAATTTTGGCAGTTTCGACTCGACGGGCTAGGTGGGTTGTGTGGGTTGGCATTAACAATGTTATTTTTTTAAAAAAATTATCACAATCCACAATTTATTATTGCATAATCTCAAAATATAACTAATGCACCCAAAAAAATTAAAGGTAGATTTCATTGAATAATCTCAATTCCAACACAAATATAAGGTCAATAAAAAAGAGATATATCATCTGAAAGAAAAAAGCAGTAGATTGTTGCCTTACAACTGAGGAAAATTAAATCAACAAGCCCAAAGTCACATCAAGAATTCAAAATAATAACATACCAACATAACAAATAAACTTCAAAATGGTATGAATGGCCTCAAGATTTACAAGAATATATGGGATCCAAATCAAAAAGACAAACAACACACAATAAAAATATAGATACAAACATTAAGCAATACAACACATAAAAACAACTACCTTTGTGGTTGTCTAGGAGAGTACAAAGTTGACGGAAGGTGAAGAATTGAAGAAGAAAAAGACAAAACAACATGAAAGAGGGAGGGAGAGGAAGTAGCTTAAGGTGAAAGCTAAATAAAGAGTGTATGTAATATACAGTTGAAGTGATTTTAGAATTTAAATGTTGACTATTTATATTTTGTATAAGGAATTGATTATTAGTTAGTTGTGAAAATTGATTAGGTGAATTGATTAACTTTACATACAAAATATACGGCTGATCAATTTGAACTAATATATATATATATATATATATTATTTATGTATAATTAAGCAGGCGGGTTGGGTTGTAGCAGGTTGGCAATGTTTCAATCCATTATCCAACCCAATCCGCTATTTTAGACATCTAACCCGGCCAACCCAAACCACTTAACTTAATGACTCGCACAGGTCAGGTGGATTGGCGAGTCAAACGGATATTCTGCACACTCCTATGTGTGGTCATAAACCTCATGCCAATGTCAAAATAATGTAGCATTACAACCAGTAATGGTTTAGCACGTCCCCACGCTAACATGTATCACCTAAAAGTTGATAATCATCTAGGGAAGGTCAGTATTGGGGGTTTAAATATATATATATATATATATATATATATAAATGACTGAGTCAATACAATTTTAAAATAATGGAGGATTAGGTTTTGAAGTGGGTTTTTAGTTAATTATATGGATACAATACAACCAAAAGGAAGTAGCTATTATTAGAAACTAGAATCCCATAAAAAATGGAAACAGTTTGTGTTTTTCAGGTGTATTGAACCTGATAGGATGTTGATATGTATTTAATACTTAATATCTTGTTTGGTTTAGTACAACCAATCTTGGCCCCCCAAAATAAAAAGATTTTACATTTTGCTTCCTGCTTCTAATAGAAGTTATGATGAGGAGAAAATAGAGTTCCTTATTGATGAGCCACTGGCCTTGGTACAACACAACCCTCCACCCTACTCTTCTTCTACCCATTCTACTTTTGGGTGGGGGAGAGTCATATATATAAGATGATTCAACTTACATTATACTGACTTTAATCCTAGTCACCCAACCATAATTTTGTGATTAGGTTAGATTACTTGACAAATAATGCAATCTGTACTGTGATAGATTCGACTTCAGAGGTTCTGATGGGCAGGGTTTGGGTGTTTTTTTGTTTATGAAAGAGTTGGATCCTATGGGATTTTGTATTAAGAAAGAGTATTTTTACGTACACAACTTCACAATAATTTAGTTAAAGTGTTTTTAAGTTTAATTTTTGTTTACACCCACAACCTAGGTTGCACCGACACGTGTCGGATACTGTTACCGGTACGACTCGCAGAACTTTGGTGTCCGAGCAATGTCGTTTATTTTTTTTTTTTTTTTTTCGCTTCTTTGACACGGCGCCGACGCAGTGCTAACACGGAGCCGTCGACCTGGACACACCAATAGTGGAAAAAAAAAAACAAAAAAACAAAAAAACAAAACAAAACAAAAGGAACAAAAACAAAAACAAAAATTCAAGATTTTGACAGATGGACAAATCCTTAATGTTGATTTTGTGATATACCATTGAGTGAGAAGTGAGAAATCTCAAATCAGATACCCACATAGCCCAACCGTTGATTTCCCTCTGCCCGTTGCCCTCTGTCCCTCGCAGGCGCTACATCGGGCCGATTAGCAAGCTCCCTGTATCCCTCTATCCCTTCCAATCTCTCTCTCTCTCGACATGGACAGGTCCGAGCTTCTCTTCTCTCTCTCTCTGTTTCACGATTTCTTTTTTTTCTTTTTTCTTTTTTTTTTCTTTCTTTTATCTGCTGATTGCTTTAGACCTTTAGTTTAGTATACTATGGTGTGTTATATTTATAACACCCAAAGCTTTTTTTTTTTTAAATCCCACTTACTATGTTATACTTTACTGTGTGTGTATATATATATATATATATATATATTGTTTCTTTACTCAGCCTTGCCTTATAAATTATAAGGTTTATTACGAATTTAGTGATTTTTGTTTTTGTGTATCCTGCTATAGTTTTATTTATTTATTATAGTTAAATATTGTAGGTGATTTTACTAAAGCTTGTTTTTGTGATTTTTGTTTTTGTGTGTCCTGCTTGTTTTCCTTTTATGTTTTTAGCTTGACATTAAATGTAACCTATTTAAACTTTTGGTTTGTACTCTAAACATTTTGTGTATTATTGTACTACTTTGGGTGTTAGTTTTCATATTTGTAGTTCTTACATAATTTAAATTCTAGACGTATACACATTTTATGTCTAAAAAAATTAAAAAATTTGCCTAAATATAAAATTTAATTAATTATTTAATTCCGTGTCCACACCGTGTCGTGTCCTACTTTTTCAAAAATTGTCATATCCCCGTATCCGTGTCTGTGTCCGTGTCCGTGTTCGTGTCGGTGCATCATAGCCCACAACTTGCATAACGTTTTTACCTACAAATAACAATTTGCTATTTGGTAGATGTGAAATGAATTATACCTCTAGACAAATTGTTCATGGAGTAATCTGGGTATTTAAATATAAGAAGGATGGATTTTTATTGATAATAGGTTTACGGTGTCATGCTGGTGGTGAAGAGAGATAAGCTAAGTGTATGTGTGAATTTTTAGATTTAGCAAATGAGATTTTCACTCAGATGCAAATGAGTTTAAAAAGATTTGGATTCCTCACTTGGACTCAATCTGATGTTACTCCAAATGTTTCTCCATCTCTCTCAAAATTAAACCTAAGATCAAAAACATTTAAAAAATGAAATGAATTTAACAAAAAAAAAAAAAAACAAACAAACAAACAAAGATTTTGTTATTATTCTTTCTGTTTTTTCGATAGCTAATTAGGCTCTTCTTTGTTCTCCATCTGATTTTTTTTTTCTTTGAGATGTTTTACTCTGCTCTTCCCAGATTTTTCCTTCTTCACCAATACAACAAGCCTCTCTAAAATATTTCATTCTCATTTCTCACCCTAGAAAACCTCCTCAAGACGTACCACCTTAAGATGTTTCATACTTCTTCATGGGAAAGATCCCTCTCATTTAAATCATCCAATTTAATCCAGAGCTAAGTGTTAGGTTTTGTGTTTGTAATGTTGGCAAACCATGACAAAAACTCAGTCTTATAAGTTTATAATGGTCTACATTGAAGCCCAAGGCAAAAAACTTAAGTTCGGGATGAAGAAAAGTGAGTTACAATCTGGTCCGTTCGATTGGTACTCGATTGGTCTCGATCGATCGAAATTCGCGAATCAGCAAAACCAGCAAACGTAAAAAGGCCATAACTTATTCGTTTGAAGCCCAAATCGCGAGCCGTTTTTTCCAGTATTTAAAGGACATCATAAGCTAACCCTAGGGAGGGTTTTCAAGGCTTTTTAGAGAGAAAAGAGTGTGCCTCTTTTGTATTTAGGGTTTTGTTCCTAAAACCTCTCTTATTACTTCTACCGGTGTTGTTCATTGAAGAATTTCAAGATCCGGTATTGTTGAAGTTGCTGCCTTCTCTAATCATCAAAGGAGCTGATGATCTAAATCTTCAAGGGTGGTCTTGGAGTCACAAACAGGAGAGTTTGTGTTGCTAAACCTTTGAGTGGAGTCTCAAAGTCACAAACGGTGGTGTTTGTGTTTTGCAAAGATTAAAGAAAGAAGGAGTCCGTGGATCTCGGAGCTATCATGGGGTCATAGTAGTAAGTTTCCTACACTTGGGTAGCAATAGGATGTTAGTGGTCTAAGTCGCTATTGTGTAAACTTCAATTCTTTCGAGTGGATTTGCTATTTGACCTTGAGGATAGCTAGGTTAAATCCTCCCCAGGTTTTTTACCGGTTTGGTTTTCCTGGGTCATCATATCGTTGTGTTATTTATTTTTCCGCTGCTTTACTTGATATGATTATTATTGTTTTAACCTAGATTTGAATAATAAAGCTAAGTATTCACTTGGTTAATTAATTAGGTTAAACAATCTAGTTTACAGGGGTCTAAACGAACTTACAAGTGGTATCAGAGCGGGTAGCTCTTCTGTTGTAGATCCTTTGATCTAAGAGTTGATCCTTGATCCCTGTTATCATGGATAATTTTAAGTGTCTTACTGTTTTTGATTGTGATGATTTGAATAAGAAGAACACTGTTGTTTCTGTTGATTTTATTGATGCCTTTGAAACTCTTCGTAAGGAATTATCTAAGTCTTTGAAAATTGCTAAGAAATTTAAAGAAGAGTTAAAATTGGCTAATCTTGAAAAAGAGGAATTGATTGTTAGATTAGATGAATCTAATAAAAAGAATGAATTTTTGAGAAATCAAATTTCCTCTCAAGATGAAAAGATGAAAAGCTTGGAACAAGAGTTAGCTGAATCTAAAGCTAAAATTGAAAATTTGACTAGTACCAAGCCTGCTGTTGATAACAGAAGTGTTTCTGTTTCTCTTAAGCCTAAAGCTGAAAAAGTTTATATTCCTCCTTTCAAGAGGAATAATAAAGAAAAGGCTTATTTTGCTAGGTTAGACAAAGGTAAAAGTTCTGATGTAGACGCTGAAGTTTCTACACTTAAGTCTAAACCTACTGTTAGAGAGCATAAAAAATCTGTTTTTGTGCCTACTTGTCACCTTTGTGGTGTTGTTGGTCATATTAGACCAAATTGTTCTTTGTTGAGGCAAAAACCAAAATCTGAGACTAGATTTGCTGTTAGGAATACTGATGTGCCTAAATTTGTTCCTGTTTGTCACTTTTGTGGTGTCTCTGGTCACATTCGTCCTAATTGTCATAAATTGAAATTTAAGCATTCTGTGTTTCAGTCTAGGACATGTGATAATATATCTCCTGCCATAAGTCCATATAAATTGTTTCATATTCTTTTGAAAAATTTGAGCTTGTTGGCTTGTGAAAGGAATTTGCAGGATTTCAGTCTTTCTCAGAAAATTGGTGTAATCCCTCAAATACACTCTGCTTCACATGGATTTTCACCTACAAAGCCGAAGACTCGTGCTATATGGGTGAGAAAAGATTCTCTAAGGTGAGTGTTGTTGACTTGTCCCTGATTTAATTCTTTCAATTATTTGTGGACATGTTTTGTTTTTGTTTTTGGTTGTTTTGTTTTTTAGGTTGTTTTTTATTATAAAAAAAAATCCAAAAACATTGAAAAATTTCAAAAAGACAAAAATATTTGTTTTGTGTCTTGTTTTATTTTTTTTTAGGATTACATGAATTATAATATCTCTCTTGATTTAAAACATGCTTGACATTGTGGAGAAACTTAAATAGTATGTGTTCTATAAGTGCTAAGCTATTTTTTTATTTTTGTTTGAGTATGTACTAGGTTGTACATGTTCTCAAGGATTAATTAAGAAATTGATATTTCTTGTTTGTGTACCTTCTATAGCTTGGTTAAGCACTATCATGCATAGTTTTGCATTGTTCATTTAGCATAATGTGTGCTTTTGGTTTTTGGTCATAAAATTTTTTTTAAAACCAAAAATTTTTTGTGTTTTGTAATATATATCTTGGATTTATAGTTGAGGTTGGCCATATTATCTTTACATAACATGTTTATGTACTTTGTTTAGCTTAGATGAACTTACTTTTTGCACTTTACTAGTTTGAGCTTTGTAGTGCATGTTGTGTGGGAAGATGTTTATAATTTTTGATCACTTTGTCTTGATCTTGAAGTCACATGCCTTTGATTGTTGGACTTGAACTTATTGAGAAAGGCATAAATAACCATCTCACCACTGTTTATTAGCCAATCATGAACACCTTAGTGCATATCATAAGATTTTGTGCTCGAGAAAGTGTAGCACATGCACAAAAAGAACATAAGGTGTAGCCTCTAATTAAAATTGGTGTGTACATTATTGGGCTATAATAATTTCACAAATTCAAATAAAAATTGTGTGTACATTATCCCGATTTTTATTAAGTTTCTAATCAATTAAATTGAATAATGAGGCAAATCAAGAAACTTACATGATTGCAAGCTTTTATTCTAGGAGATGTGAGAGTTATATGATGTAACTTTTTAGGTGATAGTCTCTTTCAAATTTATGTGATGAATTTTGTAGACTTTGTGATTGATTACTATTCACATATCACCTCACATGTTTCTCAAGCTTTTGCTAGTTGCACACACTACACAAAATTACTCTTTGCTAAACTTTGTACATGTTATTGTGTGTGATTTTGTTGTGGCCATCCAAGATTATATGTTCATTGATTTTGATGAAAATTTGAGTTTTTAAGGACAAATTGATTGAAAATCTTAATTTTGAAAGATCTGGGTTGAATTCAAGTGTTTTTGAAAAACTTTCAGTCTCATACTCATGCATTTCATTCATGAAATACTATGCTTTGAGGAGTTTCTACATAAAATTGTTCTGTTTTTCAAAAATTTGAGTTTTCCAGAATTTCGACCGATCGAAACTGTTTCTCGACCGATCGAAATTGCAATTAAAATTTTTTGGTTTGTTTCTGTCTGACTCGATTGGTATTCGATCGATACTCGATCGATCGAAATTGAAAAATTTTCAGTTTTTAGAGTTTTAACCAAATTTTTTTTCATGCATCATTTATAGTTAGGATTCACATGAGTTGCATTGTTTTTCTGTATCCATCTTGCAGTTTTGCAGTCATATCTCTCATTGTTTTCACACATAACATGCATACACTTTGCTAAATTGGGTACTCAACTTGATTTAAAAATTGATTAATTAATTTTTGAGTTATGTACTTTTCTAGTATATGCTATTTTTTATGTGTGAACTACAGAAAATATTTTTCTTAAAAGATGTGATGGATAATCAATGTACAAATATTTTCTCTCCTCATGCAACTGTGTATGGGTCACATAGTGTCAAGTTTGCATTTATTGAAAGAGAGAATATTTTTTCTTCATGTGTATCCTCAACTCAATTTTTTTTGTTTGTGTGTTTTTATTTATCCCCACCTCCTAAATTTTCCCCAAAATTGTTTTTCCCAAAACTTGTTTTGTTTTTCCTATTTTTATAGGGGGAGAAAAGTTTTTTTTTAACCTTTGTTGTTCATAGGGGAAATTATTGCTCTTTATAGGGGGAGTTCTCTCTATTTTCTATAGAGCTAAATTGTTTGTGTTCCCTTAATTCTCTATTTCCTCTTGTTCTCTGTTGAGTTGTTGCTCTTTGTTTGAGTTGTATTTGTTAATACGTGACAAAAAGGGGGAGAAATAGATGAAATGTGGGAATCCTGATTGTCTTGTTTAGGGGGAGAAAATTGTTTATTGTTTTTGAAAAGGGGAGAATATAAAAATTTTTTGATGTATCTAACTTAGGGGGAGAGTTAGTTTACTTTTGTTTTTATATTGTGCTTTATCTTTTTATATGTCTTTCTTTCCACACATGCGTTGATGTGTTTGTTGAGTGTTTCAGGAAAGACAGGTGCATTCTGATCAAGACCTTCAACCTCTTCTTGGCAACTTCTAGGTTAAGAGTCTTAGATTGGGATTTGTGATGTATTTGGGCATTTTATTGTATTTGGGCATTATGTTGTATTTGTGTTTTGTCACGGATTGCCAAAGGGGGAGATTGTTAGGTTTTGTGTTTGTAATGTTGGCAAACCATGACAAAAACTCAGTCTTATAAGTTTATAATGGTCTACATTGAAGCCCAAGGCAAAAAACTCAAGTTCGGGATGAAGAAAAGTGAGTTACAATCTGGTCCGTTCGATTGGTACTCGATTGGTCTCGATCGATCGAAATTCGCGAATCAGCAAAACCAGCAAACATAAAAAGGCCATAACTTATTCGTTTGAAGCCCAAATCGCGAGCCGTTTTTTCCAGTATTTAAAGGACATCATAAGCTAACCCTAGGGAGGGTTTTCAAGGCTTTTTAGAGAGAAAAGAGTGTCCCTCTTTTGTATTTAGGGTTTTGTTCCTAAAACCTCTCTTATTACTTCTACCGGTGTTGTTCATTGAAGAATTTCAAGATCCGGTATTGTTGAAGTTGCTGCCTTCTCTAATTATCAAAGGAGCTGATGATCTAAACCTTCAAGGGTGGTCTTGGAGTCACAAACAGGAGAGTTTGTGTTGCTAAACCTTTGAGTGGAGTCTCAAAGTCACAAACGGTGGTGTTTGTGTTTTGCAAAGATTAAAGAAAGAAGGAGTCCGTGGATCTCGGAGCTATCATGGGGTCATGGTAGTAAGTTTCCTACACTTGGGTAGCAATAGGATGTTAGTGGTCTAAGTCGCTATTGTGTAAACTTCAATTCTTTCGAGTGGATTTGCTATTTGACCTTGAGGATAGCTAGGTTAAATCCTCCCCAGGTTTTTTACCGGTTTGGTTTTCCTGGGTCATCATATCGTTGTGTTATTTATTTTTCCGCTGCTTTACTTGATATGATTATTATTGTTTTAACCTAGATTTGAATAATAAAGCTAAGTATTCACTTGGTTAATTAATTAGGTTAAACAATCTAGTTTACAGGGGTCTAAACGAACTTACACTAAGATATGTGATATTTTAAAAAATCCAGTGGTCTTAAAAAGCCCATTTAAACTACACAAATTCAGTTTTTTCATTTCTTGTTTTCCCCACTTTTTTTTTTTCCCTCATTAATCTTAAAAGTTGGCTGGAAAATCCATGAAAAATGAATCTGAATTCAAATTGAGGAACAAAATACCATAAAAAATGAATTTGAAAATGAGGTAAGAATAAGATATATGATATTTTAAAATCCAATGGTCTTAAAAAAACCCATTTAAACTACACAAATTTAGTTTTTTCATTTCTTGTTTTCCCCACTTTTTATTTTTATTTTTATTTTCTCATTAATCTTAAAAGTTGGCTGGAAAATCCATGAAAACTGAATCTGAATTCAAATTGAGGAACAAAATACCATAAAAAATGAATTTGAAAATGAGGTAAGAATAAGATATGTGATATTTTTAAAATCCAATGGTCTTAAAAAAAAAAAAAAAAAAAAAAAACCCATTTAAACTACACAAATTCAGTTTTCTTCATTTCTTGTTTTCCCCACCTTTAAAAAAAAAAAATTAACCTTAGAAGTTGAGAAATTCTATGCTATGTCCACAACTTATCACCTATAATTTATTGTGAAAATATTGTAGATGTATCACCTCTCTTAAAAGTTAGTTGAAAAATCCATGAAAATTGAATTTGAATTCAAATTGAAGAACAAAATACCATAAAAATGAATTTGAAATTAAGTTTAAGAACAAAATACTTTTAAATATTTGTTTTTGTCATTGTACTATAGGGATTTGAGTGATTCCACAAAAAATGCAAAAAAGGGAAAAATCATGGAAGCAAAAAATAAAAGCATGTGGCTAGAACTAAATTCCCAATGGAATGCTAGATATACGAACTAGACAAAAGAACTAGTCCTATATTAAATCACACATATAACCACAAAATTCACCATACCGACACCCACACAAGCATGCTCACAATCAACACAAGTGAAAAATATATATCGAGTAGGTCATAATACTACGAATACAAGGAAGTCAAGTGCTTAACAATTAGAACAAAACACAAAATTTCAATGCCCATCAAATAATCAATTAAAAGAAATATCTCCCTCACTCATGTTCAAACTAGACCCCTTTAACAAGTCTCGAGTAGAATCACCAATTTGTGAACACCTTCACGTGAATCGTGATGCATCTAGAGGTTGGGTAATGTTAATAAGCACATTAGCATCTAGAGGTTGGAGAGTCCATTATATTTAAGGTTCACATGTGCCAAGCTCTCAAAAAACCTCTTCTATTGATTAAGTTTGAAGAAACCCAAGATCCAGTGGTGTAAAAGTTACTGCCACATCTAGAATACATTGTTGCTAGAAGTCAAAGCTTCAAGAGGATATTTGGACTCATAAGTGAGTTTTTCATGTTCAACAGAGTTCTACTATTGAAGAGTTCTTAAATTTTAAGCTACGTTGGATTATGCTAATAAGTACAATTTAGAATATGGTTATTATAATACTGTAAAACTTCAATTCATTAGTGAATCTAGCTAGTTTCCTTCAGGTTGGTGGTGAAGCCTTGGCAGTGGTTTTAAACTTAAGCTCATGAGTGATTGTAGTCTCTAAAGTTTAACATTATCATTTTCAGATCCTAAAAAACTTAAAATGATCGCTTTAGTCCCTATAGGGTCAGTTTATAGTTTGGCCAAGTAATCTAAGGAACTAATTGTGTGATCACTTTAAATTTTCGAGGCTAAAATCGCTGAGTTAATTGACCCATTGGCTTTTCCTTACATTATCATATTCCGTACTATTTGTTTTCGTTGTTATTTTAATTGTACACGATATTGATGTTGTTTGCTTTAACCAAGGTCTTAAGCATAACTGGACTAATTAATAACTTGGCTTAAAATTGGTTAAATTTGTGTGTTTGTAAATGTGTATATATATATATATATATATATATATAAGAAAAAAAATATCATAAATATGTGTTCAGACCAAAAATAAATAAAACAACGTAAGGAGGAAACATTAGTTTATATTTTAGATCACTTGTTAAAATTAAAAACTTCAATAAAATAAAAACAAACGATGATAAACGACTCATGAATTAAAATTCTAGGTTTGAATAAAGACAGGGTTAAAATTAATGTTAATAAAAATATGATTAAAATCCCAACTAAAAGAAAAGCTTAAAAAACAAAATTAATACAACAAGTGAGAAAGATCTTGGAGAGGATAAGCAGAATGAAATAGGGTGCTACATATATGTCCCTTTTTGGTGGAATTCATGCATAAGTAAGCGAGTGCATGTGTATATGAGTGATGAAATGAGTGAACACTGAACTGTGGAAATGTAGTAGGGGAAGACCTCGAATACCTGTGATAGCTCGCAAGCCTAGGTATTCGGTAAGTTTGGAACATTAACGCAAGACCTTGAGGTGTAACAGCAGTATCCGTGGAACTTAAGCTTCGCCTGTGATCCATGCCAAAAGAAATTAGTAATTTATCATACATGTCAAATATGAATGGATTAGAAAGACAATAGTTTCTATTTTAGTATGGTAAAAATTCTATGCTAGCATGCTATAAGAACTTGAGGAAGAAGAAATTGACAAATCCTATCTTGCTTCACTACCCATGAACTAAGAGATAGAGCTAATGTACTTCATGTAGTATAAATTTCTTTGGGCATTTCTTCATAAAGGTCTCTGGACATACGTATTTGTGTCTTTAAGTATATTTAATGCGTGTTTGTTTGTTGGGATTTCTTGGGTATTTTTCTTTCAGATGGCTTTTGATATGAATGTGCAGAAGCATCAAGAAGCAATGTGATAAAGGTAGAAAAGCATGAACACGCTTAAACCTGAGATGTTGTGCCTGTTGCTCGCTTTCGATGCAATGAAACTCAGACGACTGATCTCCACTTCTGAACTTAGGAATAAACAGTTTATTCTTAAGTTACGATCGATGGTTGGTAGAATGAGCAACCCATGATCATATGCTAAACTAAATTATCAAGGACATGCGTGAAAGTCTTGCGCTGAGTTTCTTTCTGCTTTCCTATTTTGTTTGCTTGAAATTCTACCGACATTAATTCTGACACTAATCGTCAAGCATTGACTTAAACCTTGTGCATGTGACGCTGCCTGTAATGGGCCCTTAGATTTCTCTTGATAGATATAAATTTTGTGACTTGACAGGGTGAGCAGCAAATAAAAGAAAAAAAAAATTTTGGTTTTTGAAAATTCAATAGTTGAGATGGGACAATTAATTTGAATCTTAAACGTTTTTTTTTTTTTTTGGGATGAATGTTTTTTTTTTTTTAACATGAAAATGTCAATTGAATTATAATTAAAATTCTTGGCTAAAGGCAAATTAATTCCGAGTGTGGTAGAAATATTTCAACTAAATGATTGATGTTTAGGTCAGATGAAGTACGGTTGTTTTGCTTGATAGTTTTTTTTTTTATGATTTTACACTTTTACTTGCATTAAAAAAAATGATTTAAAGAAAGGTAGTGTTAACAAGTACAGTGAAGAAATAATTTATGTCAAATCTTTTTTCTTTATGTCAAATTTTTTACTAGTTTTATTAAGTGTAGAATCAATGGAGCTAATTTTTTGAATTCCACTTATCACTTTAATAATATTTTCAATCCCCTCATCAATTCATACCAATTTTCTATTAGTTCAACCTTACAATTAATAACTCATCCTTAACAAGCACTACTTTACATTATCCGTTAACATTTCTCTATAAAAAAGAATGCAAACTTTACTTTAGAGGCCTTCACAAACTATCCTATTAGTCACAAAAATATATTAAACATTTATTTATTATTTTGTTATTTTGTTGTAGCTGTAAATCTAAAATTAATTATTGGTATAAGTTTTAGAAAATTTTTTCAGAGAAATTTAATAATTGGATTCGATTGAATTTGATCCTGCGCGCAGTAATTTCCGACTACAAGTCAAATATCTTAAGTCTTGTAGTCATAGATAGGACTCCATTAATTTTGTGGGTCCTTAGGTTGACATATCTTTTGTTTTTTGTTTCTTTTTTTTTTTTTTTTTTTGGCTGAATAGGTTGGCTTGTCTAGATCTATCAATTTTCTTACCTGCCAAAATTAAGTGCAACGTACTTTAGACGGAAATTTCAATGGTTATTAGTCAAGGTTCATTAAAATGGATTAGGTTATCTGACCCTCACCAAGTCCACTCTGACTCAAGTGGCTTGGTATCGCGACTGCGTAGACTTTGAATTTCTTTGCGGGTGGGAGTATTTAAAGGGTCTTTTGGATACTGTCTTTTTTATTGAAAATTAAAAATATTATAGAAAAATAATTTTTAAATATGTGAATAATATCATGGAACTTGTAAACAGTATATAAACAGTATACTTTGTCTTTTATACAGTAAATTCATGTGCATAAACAGTGTATTTACTGTTTATATGCGCTGAAAAAAAAAAGAAAAAAAAAGAAAAAGAAAAAAAAGGGCGCAAACATGAGGAAAAAACGTGAATCCAAACCCTCAATTAAATGGTCTCTGGTGAGGCAGTTCTTACTTGACTTTTTATACTAGAGCATATATTGAGAAACATATATAGCGTTCTGAATGAATGATTATTAATTAAAATTGATTATTGAAAATCTCGCTGGATGTCAAACACTTAAAAAGTTATCCCTCTGTATGACAGTTTGTTATATTAAATTTGCTTATTTTATGATTCATACCAAAAGATATTAGTGACATATTTTCTAAAAAGATAAGTAAAATTGAGAAACATATATAGAGTTCTGAATGAAATATTAATAATAGGGTTGAATGGAGTTTAGCCAAATCTTACGTACCTTAAAATATTGCAAAGAGAAAAGGGATAGAAGTTTTAATGGCACTCCATGAAAATACTGCATATTAAAATTCTGCAGCAGAATGTGAATATAGATAAGCCTATAGCTATGTTTTTAGAAAACGCCACCATACGGTATCTATAATGGCATTTTTATGAACGCCACTAAAAAAAGGCCACTGTAGGCAACTTTTTTACAGTGGAATTACAACAATTAGGCTAGGTTGAACTGACTCTAGAGCACACAAGGTGAATTATCATCAATTAGGTTTTAGGTCGAGTTTTAGTTCACTGTTAGGCTGGGTTTTAATTTACTGATTTCACATTACCGTGGAGATCCAAAAGAAATTAGTTACACTAGATAAAATCATGCCACTGCTAGGTTGGAATTTGTGTTTATGGACATAAGCATTTAACAATATAGTTGTATGAAGTAATCTTATCTAAAGTAAACAAAGTGGTCATCTTGAATTCTCAGTTATTATATTGAAAACTAGTATGTAACTCCGTGCATATGCACGGATACATTTAAAAACAATCACAAATATATATTATATATATGATTATGTTTTTTATGTTTTATTATATTGGACTCCTCGTTTTCTACATTAAATTAACTAATTTGGCACAAAAATTTAAAAATTTAGATTAGATGGGATATGTAGCACAAAATTAAACTTTAATTGAAATTCAATTTTTACCTAAATTAACTCACTTGGCACAAAATTCTAAAATTTAAATTAGATAAGACACATGGCGTAAAATTAGACACTAATTGAATTCCAATTGAAAATTTAATTGGATTTTCTCTCTGCTTTACCTATTATTATATATATATATATTATAAATTGGTCACTTGGTACTAAAATTAAGAAACTTAAATTGAACACTTGGTGCAAATTTACAAATTAATTAGAAATTAATTTGGGTTCTGATTGTTTTTTGATTTTTATAGGATCAGATATGATTGGTTTATTTTTTAAGTGTATCAATTTGTTGGGTTTCTTTTGTCTCACCACATTTCAATCCATGTTTGTATGGTTCTCAGCCTCCAATTCAAGATGAGATAGTCAAATCTACGCCACTTCGTCAAATAGCATCTATGTAGCTACTATCGATGCACCTTAAGCCTTAATTAACTTATAGGCTAAACACCTAAAACTTTGATTGAAACGAGGATCGAACCCAAATTATAAGTTGAGTAGTGAGTTGGTAGGAAAAACTGAAATATTCCGCAAGGATTGTGTTTTGTGTTTCACTATTTTATAGGAAGAACATTTTGAATTTAGCAATACATAATTCCATGTTCAACAGTGTGAAAATTTTTATACAACAATTGGAAAATTTTCTATCCAACACCAGAAAATTTCATATTGAACAATGGGAAATTTATTAGATACAACACTAATGGAGAGCAAAATCTTATGACAAACAAGATAGTGATTTAAAGTCTTATTTTACTTGGGATAGAGGGTACCAAGCTCAAGAGTTCATTACTCTTCTCACTTAGTATTGAAAATTAATCAATTTAAGTAATCACATTTTAGCTATAAGAGGAAGTGCTAGCTAGGCTTGCTATTGAATTGATTAGCCATAAGATAGGTTAGTGATTCAAGGTTGTTTTGATTATCCTAGGAAGGAAAAATTATCTTATGAGACAGTCTCGATCATAAATATAATTTCATGAAACCATATCATGAGATAACCTCTCATCAATAAGGTTGCATGGTAAAAACATTCACATCAATTTATGTGAAAATTACAGCCTATTTTAAAATAAGAATATATTTTTTTCTATTTTAGCTAACTATTTTTCAAAATACTTATATCTAATTATCTATTGTATTCTCTATTTTATTAAAATATTAATTTTTTCTTCATTTTCTAATCCTTTCTCTCTAACCATATGCAACAATTCAAGAAACGTAAAAAAATAATAAAAATTGTTTTGAATATAACCTATAGTGCCTCCTAAATTTAGACAAACATAATAGCCGGATTCTATTTTACATCAGTGGTTCATGATCTGATGCGGTAATTTTTTTCTTATGCAAATTCCCTAAAATTGGGCATTTAATGGCTATTGTTTTGGCTAAAAAGCGAGGAAATTTAGATCATTCACCAGCTGGAGTAGCCCATATTTCTTGACTTGTGTGCTCCATATCTGACACGTGGCTAAGAATCAGGTTGCCACGTCAGCAGAAGACCACCTGCATCTTCCTCCAGCCTAACCTTTTTTCCCCTTTGGTTAAGAATTTTGATTATTTGAAATTGAATCTGGAAGAGCCCAGCATAGTAAGTTTTTTATTCAATAAGTGTGGTGGCCCAATATGGTGACCTAATGTCGTCCAAAGTTATATTCTGCTCATAGGTCCATTATGTGCTTGTCCGTTTGTTCGCCCAAATATGTCTTATCTCATGCGTTTTGACTTGGGCTGTTCGGGCCAATTTAAATTGGTCCCAAAATAGAGCCCAGAACACAATTTTGTCATGCAAGGGTTAAACAAAAGGAACTGAGCCATGGAATTCGTGTGCATAGTTATAATTTTATCAAGTGTCAGCGTCTGGGAGAGTACAGGACTTGTGTATATTTGCCAAATACTTTTTAACTTTTTCTTTTTTGTAATTTTTTTAATTTAACAAAATTACTTTTAAAAAATAAAAAATAAACTAACTTTTAACTTCTGTCACATTCAGTTTAAAAGCTACCAAAAATCATATCTTATGACAAACATTATACAAATAAACTACCAAAAATTAGTTTCCTGGTATTTCTAATAGAGACGGTTTAAATCTCCATTCCCCCGTTGTAAGTATCGAGTTAAAAAAAATTAAAAAAAGTTATCAAAAATTACTAGATACACAAAAAGTTGTCCTAAAAAATAATCTCTTATTGCAATGCCCCTACCAACATTTACATTTAATTAATTCACTTTTTAGAATTGAGGTAAATTGGTGAATTTTAGTTAGATGAGTATGTGAAATCTCTAATTGTCAAATAAGAGATCTAATTCACTAAAAAAAAATCAATGTTTTAGTTTGATGATAAAGAAAAATTAACCTAGAATGAACGTTATAGGCTGATTTTTGATCATATCTATCCAAAAATATATGGAGGTTGAACCTCACTAGCCTGGCATAGGACCTGTTTGATAAGAGTATTTAAATATAATTTTTTGTTTTGCAATTTATAAAATAGTGGGTCTCGTACTTGAATTTATTGTTTGGCTGATATTTTCTAAATATAGTTTTCAGAAAATTGTATTCTATTTTCGTTGTTCAAAATAGGATTTTGAAATTGAGAGGATGTTTTCAAGATACAGAAAATGTTTTTAATTGCATAGTTGTAAATAAATTGAAAACAGTGGACCTCACATATTTGTTCAAACTCTTTTATCTCTTAAATTAAAGGGTTTATCTTTATCGCAAAAAGAATTCTTACACTTCAAATTTAAAACTTATCATTATAAAATAAATAAATAAATAAGGTACATGGCTTTAAAAAAATTTTTAAAAAAATGTACATGAACTTTCTCTTATCATTATCCACAAAAATAAAAATAAAAATAATCTACAAATTCTTTATATATATATATATATATATATATATAAGATAGAATTTATACTCTAATTTAATCTAAATGTATATGTGGGTGAAACTTCCTCTTGGAAACTTGAACCCCAGCCCTTACCTCCCACACCCTACAAGCACTTATACTTCTAGAGTGACTACCACATCAAGGGTGTTCGGCGATAATAATATACAGATTCTACTCGTTACTTTTTCTTTTTCTTTTTTTAAATCTCAAATATAGAAATAGTCCCCCAAACAATTATTTTAGGGTTTTTAGTATTTTGAAATTTGTTCTTAAAAGTGGGAGTCAAATATGTATATATAAAAATTGTTATCTGAAAACTAGTTTCAATTTCAATTTTTTGAAAATATTTTTTATACAGTCTTGAAAACAAAAACAAAGATCCTCCTACCAATCAGGCCCTAAAATTCCCAAAAAATTCACCTACCCCTTCAGCCCATGAACCTCCAATTTAGGCTGCTAGAAATCCACCAAAATAGCCTTCGATATTGTTTCAATCAAAGAGCCCATTTAGTTTTCCCTGATAGGCACAAACTTGACCATACAAAGTGATCCTTAGAGATTCTTAAGAGAAAGTGGGCATCATTGCATGGTATTGTATATTACTATTAAGAGATCAATTGCTGGAAATGAAGGTAATATGTGTCTATCTGTTTCTCTCTATTCTTTCTGTTCTTCTTAGACCCTGTTCTTCTTTTCTATCTTTTTGTTCCCCGGCCCCAGCCTTTTTGTGCTTTGAATCTTTTACATTTTATAGGTATGTTTTCAGTTTGATTTTTCTTCTTTGGTTCTTTTTTTCCCCCAGTTTCATTAAGTGTTCAATTGAGGATAGATTTTGATGCTCTCTCTAGGGAATGGAACTTTGGTGACAGACTTTTCTTTAAAAATGTAACCCATTAATTATGTTTAATGTTGAGTTTAACTTCCTTCTTCCCAAAGATCAAGAATATATTTTACCCTTCCTCATTCACGGTACTGAATTCTCCAATATGAGATTCTTTTTTTGTGCTGGATATGCTCTGTAATCACCAGGTAGCATCCTCTGTCTAATATCTGATGTTCCTTTCCATTTCCTTGGTTCTAATCAACATTGACGAAGAAAGGTTGTCCAAGTTAGTATCTAGCTCAGGAACCCCAGTAAGTACGCTTTTAATAAATATGCTTATCCTAAAGAAACTTTCCTTGATGATGTAATTTTAATCAATGTGCTGATCATAAAGTTTGGTTTTTAGACCGTATACATTGAATTCACATTCATAACCTATAGAAAAGTTACAGAGGATCAGTAATCTGGAATGATGCATTTCATGCAAGGATGAAAAACTTTTTAAAAGATGAGCATGCTTGGATCACTGATTCTTAGCTTTGGAACTGATTTGACATTAATTCATTAAAACTGTGATTAGCCACCAACACCTCTCTTAGTACTAGGTATAGACTATTGAATTTCTTTTGTTTTTATGATCCTATATCCAAAACAACCAAATCAAAGCTACCCTTAAAATTTACTCTAAAGCCACCAAGCTCTCTTGCCTTTTTCCAAGTGTCAAAGGTCTCTTTCTCCTATACACTAAATTTCACTTCAGCTGATATAGTGAAGAAGTCACTAAACTGAATTCATTTGTTGAATTGCTTATAGCTCTCTTTTACATCAGAAAGAAACTCACACTAAATAGTTAGGATTCATAAAAAAAATGATTCACCAAATTAAATACAAGCTCCTAACCATGCCTGTTACTTTCAGTACAGTATGTCACCAATATGTTGCTAAGAATAAAATAAATGCGGCATAATAGAGGAAAGAGACAGTCCAATTTCCATTCCTTTCAACTAAACCAAGAGTTTGAATGTTTGGAGAGCATATAAGAGGGACTTGGACATCGTCAGAAATAAATCTCCTCCTGCAACACCTCTGTAAAGCTGTGAAGCCCAAACATACTCACTGAATAAGCCATGTCATCATGTATACCCACCCACGTTGACACAATTTAAAATCAACAATGAAGAACATGTATGTTATATTAATTCACTTTTTAGAATTAAGGTAGATTCTGGGAGGTTGTACCTGATTAGCCTAGCAAGACATGGGAGGCATGAGGCTGTTCCATGGTCCCTCTAACCCTTGAAAGAGGGAAAAGCGGCTTTGGTCATATTAAATTAAAGTCCCCATATGATTTACGTCCACCATGAACCTCACGTCATCTATTCCCTGTCTCTCCAATTTTCTTTGATTGTAAATGTTTCTCTTTGATCAAACTCTTTACCTTCAACGATTCTGATCTAAAAAATGCACTCACGAAAGATGGAACTACATAGAAAACTTACTGTAAATTATTTTGAATCAAAACTGTAGCTTGCCTGCACTAGCTCCCAATAAACATCGATCGAAGGCTGGGGCTTTCCCCAAGGAATCTGTCAAATAGCCTTTGAATTTGTGACTAAGAGCCCATTTACTTTGCCGAGATATGCATAACTTTGTTGTCTTTCGTCGAGACTTTACAAAGTGATCACTAATAGATTGAGAAAACTGGCGTCATTTCAAGGTATTGTATATTGCTTTTTAACTTATCAATTGCTTGTATTTAATAAAAAGTGATTTTACATTGTATTATATATGGAAAAACTATAACTCGGATTGCATTCGATGTTCATAAAAAGAAACACCACACTCATATTTGTCAATGGATTGAATATGGCTAATACTACAATTATTAACCAGGTCAAGCATTATAAAGAAATCATCAAAATATTGATAAATATGATTACATGATATTTGCTTAATATTAAGAATCTTACAGCATTTATTTACAATGCTACCAAGTTTGTGCCACAACACCACAAAGCTTGTAAGAGCATTATTATTGTTTAGCACCACCAATTCTAAAAACTAAGTTGCAATGGTGGAGCTAAACTTAAAAATTTTAGCCCCTCATCTATAGTGCACAGCACGGCCATCTATAGTTGTGTACTGAAGCAAGAAGCTAAAAAAAAAAAAAAGTATTTTATTAAACTTTCCATTAAAATAATGTTTCTGTAGAGACTCGATTTGGGTCCCTAGCCCAAAGGTTGGTGGACTCAGGCTCAAAGAGCCCAAATAATAAATTTGTAGAGAAATAGGTCAGAAAACTAGGCTTTAGTGAATCAGACGAACACCAAAGTAGCTTCAAACAACAAGAGAATAGAAATAAACATGTTTATGCTAAAGAAAATCGTCCTCGGCAAAGTCCGAGGAGATCTATTCTTATATATTTCACTCAGGTGGGATTACAGGACCGGTCCTTGATACTACCGTCTCTTTCTTTTTCTTTTTTTTGTTTGTTCTCGCCACTTGATTCCTAGGGGTTACTCACACTATATACCTACCCTTAATTGATCTTCGCCCTACATTTGTTGATCATCCAGGCTACTACTTGAGAGCCTATCCCATCAAACACCCTTTCTGACCCTCTGTGAGTTGGGGTAGCCAAGACAACACTGTTCAAGAGTCTTCTCCACATAAATGCGGCCAGAAAGTTAGCTGCAAGGCATTCAATGCGGTGGTAGTAGTTTTTTCTTAGATATTTCTGAGCTCTCATCCCTCTTGTACGTTCCATGATGCACGTCTTTATCACTAGAGCCTCCTGGAAGGTCACCTTTACCATTAGGGTCCACATTTAACCCTTGCTTAGCTAATCCGAGCAAATACCCTCCTCGGCCAACTTACCATTTGTACCCTTCCCAAAAGACTCTAAGCTCAAACCACTCACTACTATTTACTCGTCCTCAGATTTCTCGTGCTCTTGGCCAAAGCCCATGGCCCAATATATGATTTGGGCCCTTAACCCCACAGTTTCTTTCCCATTATTTTTTTTTTCTCTTTTTTTTTTTTTTCTCTTCCCATTACACAAACTCTCTGCTAACCAAGTATCCAGCATGTGTGATACTACCTTTGCATGTGTTTGGTTTTTACCTTTAGCTCTACTCTATCTCTTTTTTCTTTTTTCTTTTTTTGGTTTGTCTGCTCTCTTTTTTTGTTCTTCTTCACTGATTTTTGATGGGTATTGGTTACAGTGGTGGGGTTGTGGCTGTGTTGGTGGTTTCCATGGCTTTGATGGTGGTCGTGGTTGTGTTTTGGCTGTTAAATGAAATATTATTTTACTGTAGTATTTATATTGTTTTATTGTATTAAAAGCTAAAATAAAACCACTAATGTCGAATGTTTTGTAAAGTGAGAAGGTAAAATAGATAAAGTACCTTTTTGTGATGTCAAATAGCTAAAAAAATAGCTCCACCAATGTGGATGATCTAACCAAGACGGTCTAGGAATTGAAAGTATATTATTCTCCATTGCTTTTTCAGTAATAAAGTTTCCAATACAACCCAGAACCCAACAATAAATTCGAGTGCCATGCTCACATAAAACCAATCTACTTCAAGTCCTCAAAAATCCTCACTCCTTTTGTTTCTAGTGTTGGGTTTTACATCAATTATAGTACAATTATCAATAAGTGGAGGTCCACAAAGTTTGTTTCCAAAAAACCTGGACGCATAGAGGCTTGGTAGCTGGAGAAGGTATATGGTGTACCTGGCATATGTGTCAAGTACAAGATATAATTTTTGTTGTAGCTGAGTGCTTGAAGGGATTTTCCTAGTTAAATTGTTGTTTGACAAGTTCAACCGGCTCAAAAATGTCTTACTTGACATAATTTAAGGAATTTGACCAAAAAGTTGGTTTATAGAGAAATCAATAAATTCCAGTGATCTCATATCACCTATATTCTATGGAATCCCTCTAGTCAAGATATTAAATGACAGATTCAATGATTGTAATCCTTGGAGGCTATGTCTATTTGGAAACAACTTATTTAGTTGAAACTGAAAATTTTTTGCTAAAAGTACTATAAAAAATGAATAAAAAAAAACTAAAAGCTAGCCCAATAGTATAGTAAAACCCATGAATCATACTAAAAAGTGTAATATAACTCACGAATAGTAGCAAAAAAAAGCTGAAAACTCTAATAAGTTTCAACTTTCATCACGTCCCAAACGCACTCTATACATACAAAATAAGTATTGATTTTTTTTCTTAAAAAAAAAGGGGGGGACAGAGCGCCCCCCCCCCCCCCCCCCAATTTACTAATTTTAGAAATTTTATTTTTATAAAAATACTTTTTTACCTCTTGAACAATATCGTTGATTCTTTTAAGAGTACTGTTATAGTCACAAATTTTTCTACAACATTTTTACAAACTGTTAAAGTAAAAAATTCTTATTGGTTTGCATTTGGGTCCACTGCTTACAGTATTTTTTTACTTACCAATAACTACTCATTACATTAACAATTTGTAAAAAAGTTTATAGCTCTAGAATTTTTCTCATTTTAAAGACTATAAAAAAATTATAAATCTAAAATCTAAAACAAAATATATAAGCCAAAAAAAAAATTAGTCCAACAACAAAAATTACCAATAATAAAACTATTAAAAAAAAAAAAGTAGCCCTAATCAACCAATTTTACCCAAAATAAACAACTTGACACTTTTAAAAAATTTTAAACAAAATAGTTTTGTTCTTACCCAGTAGCACATACATCAAAGACACCCAAAAAAAAAAAAAAAAAATTCAATGGGTAAGCAGTAGCAAAGTCGGAGACCAAAGTCATTGTACACAACTAAAAGTAAAGCAACCCCTTTACCTCTAAGTTTTGGCTCCATTCCTGACTATTGCTATCTTTTATAATTTCTTATTTTGTATTGGTTCAAATGGATTTTTTTTCCTTAAGCTTGCAAGGCATGGACTTTAGATAAGAGGTTCGACTCTTTATAACGCCAAGCATTGACTATAAGTCTATAAGTCTTGTATATGGAACAAATCAAGATAAGAATATAGTCCATTTGGTCAACCTTAGAGCTTGATTTCCTAGACATCAATTTTCTTCCCCGACAAAAGTCGGACTTATTTTAGACGGAAATTTCACTGATTATTATTGCTTGTGTACAAAATTCAAGAATCATTAAATTGGAATAGGTCTCTTACTGACCTAACCGATTGGAATAAGATGAAATTTCTTCCCATGCACACTAACGTTGTGTACACTCCAAATTTTTTATGCATTTGATAATGATATGTTGTGGAAAGGTGTTATCCAAGTCCAACATGCTTGAGAGTTGTAGTTGAGATCATGGCCCAAAAGCTTTACTATTCAATTCTTTTGTGTGGAAAATTAAACAGTCATTTGATGTAATAGGAAACAACATAATTTGTTATATTGTGTGATTAACTATTAAATTATGGATCATGCTAACGAGTGCCCTTAAGGCAATGGTTAAGAATCTATTTTAGGAAACTTTTCACACCACTTTTATGAAGAAAAAAAAAACTGTCAAAACATTAATTGTTTTTTTTTTTCTCATAAAAACTTTGTTTAAATAAATTATTAACTAATTAAGGGCATTTGTTAGCATTTTTCTTAAGTTATTTATTTCACGTTGTTAAACCACAAAAGAGTCTAATTAATCCGATTAGTATTTTCATACACAAATAAAAAATGTACGGAACAATATATCTCCTAACTCAGGATCTTTGCTTTGTTTGAAGAATTCAACACTCATTCAATACAATATATAGGAGACATTGGAATTTGATACACTGTTTTTTTTTTTTTTTGGTTTTAAAGCTTTTGTTTGTTGGTATTATGAAATTGTAGTGGGCACAGAAAGTCTGGAATGATTTTGCAGCTGGCAAGTCTTGTGCTTTACGCCTAAAGAGGTGAAGAAATTAGTATCCAAAATACCGATTTTTTTTTTTTCTTTAACGAAAAAAAAAAGTGATTTTTTAAAATTATAGAGAATATTGATTATTGTTAGTTTTTTAAGATAAAAATAGTGATTATTAAGTATGCATTTTATGAAAGTTGACGTAAACCGTCCACTATTTCAACCTTTTTTTCCCATTAAAAAAAAAAAAAACTCCTTTTTAGTTTTTTTTTTTTTTTTTTTTCTTTCTCCTATTTGGAGAGTTCTAGTCGTTGATCAGCAGGATTTAGACCCGAAATGTCAAATAAAAGACGATATAGAGGAGGTTTAATATCAGGGGTGATATTATTTAAACTCAAAAGTAATTTTCTCTTGGAGAATATTTTTATTTTTTATTTTTTATTTATTTTAATTTGAAACCATGCCCATTGTTGTTGTTATAAAGTTTTCAATTGTTTGCCTATGTTTGATTTAGATTCAAAATGTTAAGTGAAAAAAAAAAAAAAAAAAAAAAAAAAAAAAAAAACTAAATAGAGATTGCTGGGAGGTGATAGTACCAAAAAACATGAGAGATTTAAAAAATATATATACAATAAAAGAATGGTATTTTTTGGGTATGTGTTGATTGCAAAGTAGATAATTTATTAATTAAAATTTATATTTTATAAAGATGATAAGTTATCTTCAAATATATATACAACAACCACAACAAAGTTTTAGTCTCAATCTTTTGGAAACGAACTATAGATTCTCACCGACTTAGTAAAGATCAGTCACATCATTTTTGTTTTCTTTTTTTTTTTTGGTCAATATTTAATTGGCCCCGAACCAAAATTCTTGCTTCGCCCCTGCGGCAAGTTAGAAAATTGACACCTTCGACAAATCAGCCAAATTGACCGCAGAATGGAGCATCATCGCCGAAATAATGTGTGGTGCAAATTTTATTTTTTTATTTTTTATGGGATGTGGTATAATATTAAGGATAAAAAAAAAAAAAAAAAACTAAAAAGAGCATTGTCCAGCTATTTTCAAAACCCATTGTCCGTTTTTATTTTTTTTTAATTCTTTAAAAAATACCGAAATTTTCATTATCCAAGTTTATATAGTTATTACAAATCATCTTCCATCCACACTAATATAAATCGTTATTCTCACCCCCCCCCCCCCACCTCCAATCTGTATTCAAATGTCTGATTCCTTATCTGTATTTATTATTTATTTGAATTCAAATACTTCAATTATCTTTATAAAAAAAATACAAAATTACTTCTCTAAAAAAAAGTTAAAAGAGTAATACTATCTCACATACAAAGGAAAAATAAAAAAAAACCATTATTCTCATCACCCATTATATTCAAATGTCTGATTTCTATTTGTATTTGTTATCTCTATATATTAAGAAGATTCAAAAAGTTAGTTATGCTTCAAAAATGTCAAAAATACCCCTAATCTAATTAGAAAATCTTTATTCTTAAAAAAAAAAAAATAGGGTTAAAATTGTATATCAACAAAATTAAAAAAAAAAAAACTACCAGAGAAACTTTTTTTCAAAAAGTTAGCACACTTTCTATTTAAATATATCTCATACACTCTTAATACATTTTTTTCTCAAAGAAAAAAAAATACGTTTTTTTTCCTAAAAACTAACACACACTAAACCCAATAGTTTACTCCATTTCAAATTCTAAATTTTAGTTTCTTAAAAATCTCTTTCTATGTAACCTCACTAACAATAGATAAATTCAAATTGAAAAATTACATTAAATTCAATTTTTTTTAAAGCCTCATTATCTTTGTAAAAAAAAACAAAATTTAATTGTGAAAAAAAAAAAAAACCCATGACCTCATGTAAAAACTACTCATTCTTATCTTGAAATTTCTATGTTTTTTTTTTTAATTCTTTAAAACATCATAAAATTTTTGTTATCCAAATTCTATATAGTTATCACAAATCCTCATCCATCCACACTAACGTATATCATTTTTATTTTGTTTAGATCTCAAATTTTTTTTACTTATCACAATTTTTATTCCAATCAATAAATTCAAATGTTTTATTGGGTTTTAACTTCTTACGGTTCTCTATCTCATTTTTAAACATTATTTCACGTTACTTTAATTAACTCTTTCTTTAAAAAGAAAAAAAAAATACACTCGGTTATTTATATATCACCCTTAAATATTATAACATAAATAAATAAAAAAAGAAGAAATAAAAAATAGAAAAGAGCATTATTGCACGCGTAAAGCACGTGTGATGAGTCTAGTATACAATAAAATAACGATATTTTTTGGGTATGTATTGATTGCAAAATAGATAATTTATTAATTTAAATTTAAATTTTGTAAAGATGATAAGTTATTTTCAAATATATACAACAACCACAACAAAGTTTTAGTCCCAATTTTTTGGAAACAAATTAGTTAAGATCAGCCACATCATTTTTGTTTTTTTAGTATGTATATATATACATATACTAGCCTTTGAGCAAGTGTAATGCGTGCTCAGAGGCTCTTCTATTTTTTTAAGTAAAGGTTAATAATTTGCATCTATTATAATTTAAAAATATATATTTTTATATTTCAAACAAATAAAAAAGATAAACTTTAGAGATAGATAATAACTGTAATTTTTTTTTTTTGAACGTGAAAGGAAAAAAAATCCTAAATTTTTGAAGTTCTCTTTTTGAATTCAAAATGAAATTTGTTACCTTTTATAAGGACACGGATTTGGAAATCCGGCCCAAAAGTGGGTGGATCTGCCTAAAAGGCCCAGCAACAATGAATTTGTAGAGAACAGGTTAGGAAAAACTGGGCTAATATAGATTAGATTATCAACTGGATGGGCTAGGATCACAGATGGAAATGAAATACGGGATTTTGGCTTAAAGGGTTGTTCTCAGCCTACGTCCGAAGATAGTTATCTGGTGTAAGTATAGTTTAGTAATGGGTGCAAGTCTTGTCCTCCTTTTTTTCCTCTTCCTTTTTTTAGGTTCCTCTCTCTTTTTATATTTCTTTTTTTCTTTCCTTTGAGCCCTCCATGTACATATGTAGTGATTTTTTTATTGACACCTGTCTTCTCTAGTTTTTCCAGTATCATCTACGTAGGGTTGTAAGACTGGAAGTCACTGTTCAGATGTCTTCTCCACATAAATGCAGCTAGAAGGTTAGTTGTGAAGCATTCAATGCGGGGTTGGCAGCCTTCTCCCTTGATATTTTGAGATCTTTCCTTGGTACATGCTTCCACAACATTCACTCAGTCCAGTGAAATCTTCTGGGGGGGGCCTTCCTGACCGGCAGAGCTCCACATCCTATCCCGGCTTTAATTACCCGAGGTAGTGTGGGTCCTCGGCAGAACCCTGGGGTTGCTAAGCTCATACTCAACTTTCCCGACCGCTGGCGCGGACCGTCTAGGCTGAGTTGAATCGTCCTCGGACTAGCCCCAGTCCTTAGCTCGGGCTTGGGGACGCACTATGTAAATGGACAAGGGGTTCAAGGCCCATTATCCCCACTGGCGTGTCGTTCATGCCGGCCCATTACTCCTACCGGCCCATTGCCCCTACAATAGCCCATCGAGATACTTCTTTTTGGGTCCTCAGACAAAAAAGAGGAGTTCGATGTCACTGTACCTGATATGAGCTGATCTCGGCCTATTTTTATCTATAAAGGTGCCTTTTTAATTCCCCAGGTCGCGTTCCTGATGTTGCGACCCTCGAGACGCGTCTTCACTTAATTATGACGGCTTAGTGTTTCTCACGTTCTATGGTGTGATGCGAATCGTGTGGCTAGGAGTTTCGTAAGGGCTTAGGCGGGATTTCTCCCACGTCTGGCTCCCTCTTTTGATATAAATACCTTCTCAATTGGTCCTTTGCTCTACTTTAGCATTCATTAAGTTCTAGCGCACATACATCGAATCTGTCAACTACCTTTCTCATTCATACCCTTTCAAATATCAAAAGCCTGTCCGAGGAGACCTCTTTTACTCGTGTAAGTCTTCTTAAGTGCTTTAAATTTACTTTTTCTTATATAATTTTCTGTTCTATGTGATTTTTCTCTCCTCGACTCTGTCCCTTTCCTTTACTTCTCTTAGGCTATTTCAAAATCCTTCTGAGAATGGGTAGGTTCAAATATCTAGTAGAGTCGGAGGAGGCCATAGAAAACTTCAAGACCTAATATAGGATTCCTCCTAAGGTAGAGATTATATACTGCGAAGAGAGTGAGTAGCATGAGAAGAGGCATGAGGGGGAAGTTGTGATCCCAATAATTGCCTTCATAGAGGGAGGGATGAGGATTCCTATGAGTGTAGTCACAAGGGATTACCTCATAGCTCATACGCTGGCGCCTACCCAATGCGCGCCCAACGTGTTTAGGATCCTAGGTTGTGTGGACACCCTGAATGAGAAATTAGGTCTAGAATTGACCCACCACGATGTCAATTGGGTCTATAACCTTCACCACCTCAAGGGTCAAGGGTATTATTTAAAATCTTGATACCCAGAGGTTAGGCTTATATAATGTCTTCCCGATTCTAACAAGGGTTTGAGCAAGGATTTCCTGATTTTGTCGGGCGATTGGCACGATTGCCTCCACTACCTAACGAGGGAGGGGAAACCAGGTGGGGTTCACAAGTCTAGGTTTACGACTTGAGCCATTTTATGCCTATTTATTTATTTATCGTTATCTGATGTTTTGAGTCTAGTTCATTCTCGGCTAATAAATTGTTTCTCTGTGATGGTTTGGCAGATAAAAACTCAACTATTCCCCACCTTGGCCTTGTGAATCAGAAAAGCTTGGACAAAATCTTAAGGTCCAAGGTGTTCGTTCACTCAGACTGGCAACTGAGAGCAACTCACATCATCCTAGGCTACACCTCTATCTCCACAACATTCCAAGCACCGAAGTGTGTTATAAGGGCAAAAGATCCTCGCCTCTGCCGAATTAGTGTAGCTGCCCCAGGTTTTCTTCTTCCCGAGGGCGCTCCTATTCTGGAAGGCACACTCCCAACCTTCCCCATCTTTGAGGGAGTCCTCATAACCAACCCTTCCTCTTAGTGTACTCCCGGTGAGGCTGCTCCTTTCCAGCAAATCATCAAAGAAGAAGAGGAGAAGGAGGAGGAACGAAAAGAGGTAGTAGAAGTCTCGAATTCAGAAGATTCTTTCGAGGTTTTTAACCGGCCTTTATCTTCGGAGGTATCAACAAGTGTCCTCGAGGATCGTGAAGGGTCTGAGCTTTGTGCCGAAGAGATGGGGATTTAGAGGAAACCGAGGTCGACTCTACAGGAGTTGTTAGAGTCTTAGCCAGGAAGGGACAGCTCTAGCAAAGTAGCACAGTCCAAGCCACCTGCTCCTCCCACTATTCCACCATCCCGTGCTGACCCTCCCGAGCATAAAAGGAAAAGGGAGGATAAGGGGAAAGAGGTGATGGAGGTGGGGAGACAACACCCTCCTTAGGAAACTGAAGCCCCTAAAGGGGGGAAACAACCCCGAATCCAACAAACCAGGTCAGCCAACGAGATGGAACAGAGGGGTGACCACAGGTATACCACCCTAGTCTGGGCTCCGCATCTCGAGTTGGATGGAGCCCTCCATTCGAGACTTTCAGGATGGCAAGGCTGGGTATGTGGCAGATGCAGTGGAGCAATCCCTGCTCCTACCCAAGGATATGGCCGACCTCAGGTTGATAAGGCAACACGAGGTGTTCCTAAGTCTAAAGAGAGACTTAGCCATGGTAAGTTTGCACTTAGTTCTATTTTTCATCATCGTCTTTCTGATTGTTCATACTTATTCATTCTTAAATGATCTTATCATCTTTTGTCGCAGGCTGTTCAAGCTGCTTTTCGAGCAGAGGAGATTGTAGGCCTGGTTCATCATAGAGCCAAAGATGAGGAGGCGAGGAGGATCTTGACTGTGGACGCTTTCCGCGTAGCTGAGAAGAGTTTCCAAGAATTGCACACTAAGCTAGCCGAGGAGGAGAGAGAGAGAAAGAGTGCAGCGGCCGCCTTAGATAGTGCTGAGAGGCAGGTCGAGGGTCAGAGGGTGTTGCTGCACAGCGCCGAGGACCAGCTGGCCTCTTCCAAACAGCAGATTGTTGCACTTCAGAAGAAATTGAAAGAGTCTCAGAAGGCGAAAGAGTTGGCCGAGAAGGCCAAGGAGGAAGCTGAAACGGCCCGGGATGAGGTGGAACAGCAGGGGTACTATATCGGGGTGGTGGAGATCGAGGAGGCCCTTAGGGCAGAGGTCTCGGGGGTGTGTAGAAATTACTGCTCCCAAGTATGGATTGAGGCTCTCAACTAGGCCGGGGTTGAGGCCTCATCCGTGCTTAGGAAGGCAGAGAATATCTACTACCCTCCAGCCATCCGAGGAACTTCCTCAAGTGGTCAGCCAACAGACTCGCAACCCAAAGTGGCTGACCCAGCTCAAGGCAGTTCTGACGTGGCTTTCTTCTCCTCTAACGATCCTCTAGGGGTGGCCAAGCAGCCCGGGGTTAAAGGGAAAGAAATTGAAGTGGATGAAGAGGTGGTCCCTGACACAACCTTGCCCCTGGCTGCTCCCCAAGATCCTCCTAAGGACGCGGAGGCCCCAAGGATGGAGATCATGCTCGCCAGCCTCCCTCTTCCTCTCAAAGGTGACTCAAAGAGCTCAGGTCAATGGTCCACCGAGGCTGTAGCCCAACTGCCTAAGGCTCCTCCATCCGAGAAGATAGTAATAAAGAAAAAGTAGAGTTTTATAGTGTTTTTCTTTGTATTTGCCTTTGTTGTCATTATTATTGCTATTTCGAACTTGAAATTTTTGTACTGCAATTGCCTAATTTAGAGGTTTATATCAATGAAAAGTACTTATGCGTTTTCATCATTCATTCGATTTTACTTATTACCTTTCTGCTTTGTGGTCTGACACTTGCATTAACAAAACATATAGCTTCACTTTTGTTTTTTACTCAATGTGAGCAATAATGGAGAGGAAAGCTGAGTAAAATTTGCTAATTCACCAATGACTCCTAAGAAGTTAGAAATGTAAACAACCCATAAAGTGATATAAGTGTGGCCACCAACACTTTAAGTGATGCTCACAAGCACTTGTTTAAATTGTACTATGAAGATAGAATTTTGTTTGCTATTACGAATAACGAATCATTTTCATTACCTAGGCGATCAATAAGTAGTAGTTAGTTACCTTGGGGGAGTGTCATAGAATGTTAACCTTCCCTTAGCGTGTGGTCTGAGGACTCGGGGATAATCTAGATTCTGGATGAATGATAGGAAGATGTCAATTTTTCCAAGGTATGTGGTTCAGGGAACCAGGCATAACCGATGTTCTGTTTGACTCTTAGATGAATGTTATAGGGTATTAATTTTTCCAAAGCGGGAGGTCTGGGGGACCCGGCATAGCTTTGGATCTGTCTAATACTTAGAAAACCACAAGTAGTATTAATTTTTCTAAAGCAGATAGTCCGAGGATCAATGCATAGATTAGGATCTGTTTAATACTTAGAAAAACCTCAGGTAGTATTAATTTTTCCAAAGCAGATGGTCCGAGGATCCAGGCATAGCTTTGGATCTGTTTAATACTTAGAAAAACCCCAGGTAGTATTAATTTTTCCAAAACAGATGGTCTAAGGATCCAAGCATAGCTTTGGATCTGTTGATCCAAGCATAGCTTTGGATCTGTTGATCCAAGCATAGCTTTGGATCTGTTTAATACTTAGAAAAATGATAGGAAGATGTCAATTTTCCCAAGGTATATGGTTCAAGGAACCAGGCATGACCGAGGTTCTGTTTGACTCTTGCAATTTAGAGCAATTAAAGTTATACGTAATGCACTGAACGAGAATATGACAAAATGCATTCTTATTAATAATAATTCCTTTTCAGGTTGTTTACATTCCAGGGATGCAATATTGCCTTACTCTCTAAGTCCTCCAAGTAGAAGGCACCTATTCTAGTCACAAACGTAATTCAATACGGTCCTTCCCAGTTGGGTCCCAATTTTCTCCAAGAAGGGTTCTTTGCAGAGCCGACCACCTTTCTCAGTACCAAATCTCCAGGTGCCAAAGGCCTTAGCTTCACGTTTGCATCGTATCCTCGTTTAAATTTATGTTGATAGTAGGCTAATTGAACCATGGCATTTTCCCTTCGTTCTTCAATTAAGTCCAGATTTCTCTCTAGTAAGTCGTTATTGCTATTCGGAGTGAAAGAGCTCGTTTTTAATGTAGGAAACCCCATTTCCAATGGAATGACAGCTTTGGTCCCATAAGTCAACGAAAAAGGGGTTTCACTAGTAGATTTTCGAGGAGTAGTCCGGTAGGTCCACAGCACGTGTGGTAGTTCCTCAACCCATTTGCCTTTGGAATCATCTAACCTCTTCTTGAGCCCGTTTACTATAACCTTGTTTATAGCCTTGGCCTGTCCATTCCCTTGAGGGTAGGCTAGGGTGGAGTACCGATTAATTATTCCCAAACCGCAGCAGTATCTTCGGAAAAACTTGCTATCAAACTGAAGTTCGTTATCCGAGATGAGGGTATGGGGGACCCCGAACCGGGTGACAATGTTCTTCTAGATGAATTTCTTCATATCCATATCTTGGATGTTGGCCAATGGCTCAGCCTCCACCCATTTAGTAAGATAATCCGTGGCGACCACCAGATATTTCTTATTTCTAGTTGCTTTGGGGAAAGGACCCACAATATCCAAGCCCCACTGGGCAAAAGGCCAAGGGCTGGATAGAGGATTAAGCTCCCCTCTTGGTTGATGGATATTCGGAGCAAATCTCTGGCACTGATCGCACTTCTTCACATACTCCTAGGCTTCTCTGTGCATATTGGACCACCAATATCCTTGAGTAAGGGCTCGATGAGATAAAGATCTTCCTCCGGTGTGGCTCTCGTAAATTCCCTCGTGTAGCTCTTCGAGGAGGATTTCAACTGCCTCGGGGTGGATGCACAGCAGATATGGTCCAGAAAAAGACCTCTTGTACAACTTCTAGTCCTTGGACAGCCAGAACCGAAGAGCCTTCCTTCGTATTTTATCTGCTTCTAGCTTATTCTCAGGTAAACTATCATCTTTAAGAAATTAGGTGATAGGATCCATCCAGCTTGGGCCTACCCTTATTTGATGAATGGTTGACACTTCTTTTCTAGACCCTAAAGGTTTCAGGAGATCTTCAACGAGAATTACCCTTGGTAAACTCTACGCCGAAAAGGTTGCCAACGTTGCAAGTGAGTCTACATGTGTATTTCTGCTTCTAGGGATTTGCATCAAGTTGAAGGACTCAAACCCGAACTGCAAATGTCTAACCCGGCTTAGATACTCTTGCATTCTAAGGTCCCGAGCCTCTAACTCTCCTCGGACCTGGCCGACCACTAACCTGGAATCCAAGAATATGTCCACGGTTTTTGCTCCCATCTTTTGGGTCATGGTCATCTCACCAGTAGAGTTTCGTATTCCATTTCATTATTCATGGCGGAGAATCCCAACCTTAGCGATTTTTCGATGGTGATGTTCTTGGGGGAGATCAGGACTAGCCCCACACCAGATCCTTTAAGGTTCGAGGTGCCGTCAACATAGACCTTCCACGATGGGGTTCGCTGTACGGAGATTACACCAACTGAATTTTCATCCATGTGATGTTTATCCACATCTTCCTCTATTGGGGTCTCGGCAAACTCAGCTAGGAGATTGGTGAGGATCTGACCCTTTATAGAGGTACGAGGCATGTACTTGATGTTATAAGCCCCCAATTTCGTTCCCCACTTCATTCTCCCTGTATAATTAGCACTTCGAAGCAAGGCCTTGAGTGGCAATTGGATCAGGACAACAACAGTATATGCCTGAAAATAATGTAGAAGTTTGTGTGTGGAATGTACCACGGCTAGGATAGCTTTCTCCAGTGGCAAATATCTGACCTCGGCCTCATGCAGGGACTTGCTCACATAATAGATGGGCCTTTGTACCCCATTGTCAACCCTTACCAATACCAGGCTTACCACATAGGCGGCCACCACGATATAAGCGAATAAAACTTCATCCGCTTCAGGTCTGGACATGATCGGCGGCCGAGAAAGATAGTCCTTCAGCTGCTGGAATGCTATGGCACATTCCTCTGTCCATTCAAAGTCCTTCCATTTATTTAACAGCCGGTAGAAGGGTCTGCACCTATCCGCGGATCGGGATATGAAGCGGTTCAAGGCAGCAGTCATTCCCGTCAACCTTTACACTTCCTTGGGATTTCAAGGTGGCTGTAGTTTATTAATGGCCTCGACCTGGTTTGGGTTGACCTCGATTCCACGGTGAGTGACCATATAGCCTAGAAATTTTCCTGGCCCTACTCCAAAAGAACACTTGGAAGCATTGAGTCGTAACTTGTGCCCTCTCAAAACTTCGAAGATGTTTCCAAGGTCACCAATGTGCTCGGCCTCCTTCTTGCTCTTGACTACCATATCATCAATGTAAATTTCGATGTTCTTCCCTAGCTACGATTCGAACATCTGTGTCATCATCCTTTGGTAAATAGCCCCCGCGTTTTTAAGCCCAAATGGTATCACCTTATAATGATAGTTTCCGATAGGGGTGACGAAAGTTGTCTTCTTTTGGTCTTCCAAGGCCATAGGTATCTGGTGATAATCTTGGAAAGCATCCAGAAAGCTCATTCGGGGATGCCCTCCAGTTGCATCCACCAACTAGTCAATCCGAGGCATGGGGAAAGGGTTCTTTGGGCAGGCCTTGTTCAGGTCTGTGTAGTCCATGCATACCCGCCACTTGCCATTCTTTTTCCTTACCACCATAGTGTTAGCCAGCCAGTCAGGGTAGAACACCTCCTTAATAGCCCCAGCCTACTTAAGTTTTGCCACCTCTTCCCTGAAGGCATCAGAGTGTTCCCTTGAAGAACGTTGAGGAAGCTGTTTTTTGGGGGTGGCAGAAGGATTGACGTTCAGATGATGACAAATGAAACTCGGATCTACCCCTAGTGCTTTGTAAGCATTCCAAGCAAACACGTCAATATTCTGCCTCAGAAATTGTACCAACTCCTCTCTTTCCCAAAGCGGTAACTGAGTGTCGACTTGAAAAAATTTCTCCTGATCATTATCAACAAGAACCTTCTCCAACTCCTCACATCTTACCTCCTCGGCCTCGCCACCAGAAGCTGAGGCCGTGGACTCTAATTGCTAGGATTCTTTATCGGCTGTGACCGAGGACTCTGATTCAGGTTGGTGCGTGATAGCAGCCACCAAACACTGCCTGCCCACCGTCTGGCTTCCTATTAACTCCTCAACCCGATCTTTAGACAGATACTTCACCTTGAGATAGAGGGTGGATGAAACGGCCCCAAGGGCGTGGAGCCAGGGCCGTGCTATGATGGCAGTGTATGGGGAGAAGGCGTCCACCACTATAAAGTCTACCTCCACTACCTCTGAGCCGGCCTGGACTGGCAGCCTGATCTGTCTGCGCGGAACAACAACTTTTCCATCGAAGTCGACCAGAGGTGAGTTGTAGTTGGTCAAATCCTCCGGTTTGAGGTTAAGCCCCTTGTATAGATCTAGATACATAATCTCAGCCCCACTGCCCTGGTCTACCAGTACCCTCTTCACATTGTAGCCGTCAATCCTAAGAGTTATAACTAGGGCATCATCATGGGGTTGCATGGTTCCGGCTTTGTCTTCGTCCGAGAAGCTTAGTGCTGGATAAGTCCTTGTTCTAGCCCTCTTCGGCTCATGGCCAGAGTCTCCGGTATAGGGCCCAGCTATGGTCATTACCCTAGAGGGGCATGATCCAGTTCTGCCTGGCGCGGCAAGGATGACATGAATTGTTCCTAAAGGGGGTCTTGAGGAGTTCCTGCTTTGAATCCCCGAACCTGTCTGGCCATCTTGCTCGTTAGGTTAATTGAAGAATTGTTTCAGCCTACCTTCCCAGATCAACTGCTGCAAATGGCTCCAAAAAGTCTTGCAGTCCTCTGTTGTATGCCCGCTCTCCCTATGATACTGGCAATGTAGACTTTGGTTACGTTTGGTGGGGTCTCCACTCATCTTGCTTAGCCACCTAAAGTATGGCTCGTTCTTGATCTTATCCAAGATTTGATGTACTGGTTCTCAGAACACAGTGTTAACAGTTTGGGCGGCTCTAGGTCCAGATTCCCCTCCAAATTCTCTTCGTGGTCGGTTACTGCCATAACGATCCGACCTGAAATCCCTCCTCTCCTGAGGGATAACCTTACCCTTCCCTTTCTCCTGTTGCTGGTCTTCCTCAACTCTCTTGTACTTGTCAATCTGATCCATGAGCTGGCGTACACTAATGACGGGCTTCCCTGTTAGGGACCTCCTCAATCCGTGCTCAGCGGGCAGGCCGACCTTAAAGGTCCTAACAGCCACATCATCAAAATCACCTTCTATCTCGTTGAACATCTCCCAATATCGGTCCAAGTATGTTTTCAAAGTTTCCCCCTCCCTCATGGACAAGGACAGCAAGGAATTTAGAGGGCAAGGAACCCTACTGCATATGATAAAACAGGACCCAAATGCCTGAGTAAGCTCTTTGAAAGAGTTAATGGAACTCGCCTTTAGGCCGCCGAACCATCTCATCGTCACAGGTCCCAAGCTAGATGGGAACACCTTGCACATCAGGGATTCATTGTTAGAGTACACCGCCATCCTCTGGTTGAAATAGCTAACGTGCTCAACAGGGTTTGTACGGCCGTTATAGAGAGTGACGATGGGCTGGGTGAATCGTCTGGGAAGTTGTCCTCCCTCAATCTTGTGCGTAAAGGGAGACTTAGATATTCGGTTGAGAGCTTTACTCATGGCATCATTTCCCAGACCCCTCGAAGATGAACCTCCGCCCCTGCATTCTCGACGATAATCCTCCCTATACGAGAAGGTTTCGCTTGGGGGCATTCTCGATCTGTGTCTATACTCATCGTCCCTCTCATCATCTGAGGAAGAGTTAGAGACTAAGGGACTTCACCTCCTCCGTTCTTGGCGCAACTTCTTCTTCAGGTAGTCAATTTCCTTCTGCATGGCCTTGGCGCGCTCATCTTGAGAAATATGACTATCACCCCCATGATGGCTTTCGCCAGAGTGGATGGTATGCAGGCTTCCTTCCTGGCGCTCTTGAGGATGTTCCTCTCGTTGAGATCCCATAGATTCCAAGTGGTGTGGACTTGAACCTGCCATGATTAAAGATCTAAAACTCAAACCAATCAGCTTCCCTACAGACGGCGCCAATTGTAAGGACACAGATTTGGAAATCCGGCCCAAAAGTGGGTGGATCTACCTAAAAGACCCAGCAACAATGAATTTGTAGAGAGTATGTTAGGAAAAACTGGGCTAGTGTGGATTAGATTATCAACTGGATGGGCTAGGATCACAAATGGGGATGAAATATGGGATTTTGGCTTAAAGAGTTGTTTTCAGCCTACGTCCGAGGATAGTTATCTGGTGTAAGTATAGTTTAGTAATGGTTGCAAGTCTTGCCCTCCTTTTTTTTCTCTTCCTTTTTTTAGGTTCCTCTCTCCTTTTATATTGCTTTTTTTTCTTTCCTTTGAGCCCTCCATGTACAGATGTAGTGATTTTTTTATTGACACCTATCTTCTCTAGTTTTTTCAGTATCATCTACGTAGGGGTTGTAAGACTAGAAGTTACTGTTCAGATGTCTTCTCCACATAAATGCGGCTAGAAGGTTAGTTGTGAAGCATTCAATGCGGGGTTGTCAGCCTTCTCCCTTGATATTTTGGGATCTTTCCTTGGTACATGCTTCCACAACATTCACTCAGTCTAGTGGAATCTTCTGGGGAGGGGGGGGGGGCCTTCCTGACCGGCAGAGCTCCACATCCTATCCCAGCTTTAATTATCCGAGGTAGTGTGGGTCCTCGGTGGAACCCTGGGGTCACTAAGCTCATACTCAACTTTCCCGACCGCTGGCGCGGACCGCCTAGGCCGAGTTGAATCGTCCTCGGACTAGCCCCAGTCCTCAACTTAGGCTTGGGGATGTGCTATGTAAATGGACAAAGGGTTCAAGGCCCATTATCCCCGTTGGCATGTCGGTCATGCCGGCCCATTACTCCTACCGGCCCATTGCCCCTACACCTTTTATTAATGAGGGTATAAAATTTCACCTATGTGAGTGTGGGGGTGGGGTCGCTCCCTATGAGATTTGGACTTAATCTTAAATATACTCATGAAACTGGGATCAGCACACAGCCGTAAAGTGCTAGCTATAAAAGCTCATGTCGACACCTGGGTTGTTATGTGTAAGCAGTGACTTTTCCTAAAGCAGTCCTAATTCAAGTCGGAGACCACTACGACTCTAGAGTTGAGATCGCTATTTTACTAAGTGAAGGTTCAATGCAGAGCACACCTTCATGTGCATAGTGACTCGTCTTTGCTTGGTAATCTCTCTTTAACTAAAAAATTTAATATTAAAATGAGTAGGGGATTGTTGAAGCATTTTAATATTAAATAATTAAAATAAATAAATGTTATAATATAAATGTAAAGATGTGAAAGTGAATATGGAAGATGAGAAGTTAGTAAAAATGTTTAATCCCACATTGAAAAGGAGAAAGACTATTTTATTCTTTTTAATTGTGGTGATTAATGGGCTAACATGATTGTCTCAGATATTTGGCTAGATACGTGCGCAAGGGGGGAGGTGAAGAGTAGAGGTATCAAAATTGGAAATGAATCAGCCTCTTGGATCCTCCTACTTGACAGCCCATTCTATATAATTACCATATGTTGGTGAGTAAATGGCCCGAATTAATACTCCATTTTTACTATGGAAAATAAAGAGCCATTAACCCGTTTGGGCTTTTTCATTCTTCAGAAACTCCTTATCTCACCATTTATTATATAACTCCAGCCCATCAGATTAATATCCAACAATTAATCTTGAATAAATTGGGTAGTAATTTCGTGAGGCCCATTGAGTTCATAAATAGACTCATGCAGACCCAATCCAAGTCACTGAAAAAATATACACAGCAGTATACACTAAAAAAATAGAGAGGTTCTTGGTAAGGAAGGGCGTTCTTTCTGATGGAGTTTTGGGCTTGAACACTTTGTGCAGAAGCTATTGTAGTTATACAACATTTGTTGGGCTGTTGTATCCTTGGGAAGACAAGTCAGAGAAGGTCTGCACCGGTTACAAAGTTTAACCAACCAAGGGCTTGAATCTCCTTAAAGAGAGTGAGTGCTGCGCCTTAGTCCAAATAGTGTTGTGTAATATTTTCTCTTTAATTAAAAATGTATTCAGAAGTATTATTCAATTTCTCTGTGTTATTTCCATTATTATTGTGTTTGCACCAACACAAAGTGAGCAACAGGCCCTTCTCAGATTCAAGCAAGATCTTACTGATCCTTTAAACCGGCCCACCTATTGGGCTGGTGATGGGGATTGTTGTCAATGGGTGGGAGTTGTCTGCAACAATGATACTGGTCAGGTCCAAGAACTCAATCTCAAAAACTTTCTTCCTCCTCTGCTTGAATAATTTCAAATTAAATTTTTGTTATTTTTGACAATATATTTTTTTATAAGAAAAATCCTTTATAATTTCTTATTTTGTGTTGGCTTAAATGGATTTTTTTTCCCTTAAGCTTGCAGTGCATGGGCTTTAGACAAGAGGTTCGACTCTTTCTAATGCCAAGCATTGACTGTAAGTCTTGTACATGGAACAAATCAAGATAAGAATATAGTCCATTTAGTCAGCCTTATAGCTTGATTTGCTAGACATCAATTTTCTTCCCTGCCAAAATTCCAACTTATTTCAGACGAAAATTTCATTGATTAATACTTGTATACAAAATTCAAGGATCATTATATTCGAATAGTCTCTTACTAACCTAACCAATTGAAATAGGATGAAATTTCTTTTCATGCACACTAACATGGTGTACACCCCAAATTTTTTCTGCATTTGATATTTATATGTTGTGGAAAGGTGTCATCCAAGTCTAACATGCTTGAGAGTTGTAGTTGAGACCATGGTCCAAAAGCTTTACTATTCAATACTTTTGTGTGGAAAATTAAACACTCATTTGATGTAACAGGAAACAATGGAATTTATTATATTGTGTGATTAACTATTAAATTATTTATTCCACGTTGTTAAATCACAAAAGGGTCTAAATTACTCCGATTAGTATTTTCATACACAAATCACAAATGCACAGAACAATATATCTCCTAACTCAGGATCTTTGCTTTGTGTGAAGAATTCAACACTCATTCAGTACTATATATACATAGAAGACAATGGAATTTGATACACTTTTTTTTTTCTTTTTTTCATTTTTTCATTTTTTTTTTTTTTTTTTTGGTGGATTTAAAGCTATTGTTTGTTGGTATTATGAAATTGTTGTAGGCACTGAAAGTCTGGAATGATTTTGTAGCTGGCTAATCTTGTGCTTTACGCCTAAAGAGGTGAAGTCATTAGTATCCAAAATAGCGATTTTTTTTCTTTAACCAAAAAAAAAAAGATTTTTTAAAATTATACAATATATTGATTATTGTTAGTTTTTTAAGATAAAAATAGTGATTATCAAGAATGCATTTTATGAAAGTTGACGTAAACCGTCCACTATTTCAACATTTTTTTCCCATTAAAAAAAAGCTCCTTTTTATTATTATTATTTTTTTTCTTTCTCTTATTTGGGGAGTTCTAGTTGTTGATCAGCAGGATTTAGACTCGAAATGTCAAATAAAAGACTATATAGAGGAGGTTTAATATCAGGGGTGATATTTTTCAAACTCAAAAGTAATTTTCTTTTGGAGTATATTTTTATTTTTTATTTATTTTAATTTGAAACTATGCCCATTGTTGTTGTTATAAAGTTTTCAATTGTTTTCCTGTGTTTGATTTAGATTCAAAATGTTAAGTGAAAAAAAAAATAAATAGAGAAATGTTTGAAGATGATAGTAAAAAAAAACATGAGAGATTTAAAAAATATATATACAATAAAAGAATGGTATTTTTTGGGTATGTGTTGATTGCAAAGTAGATAATTTATTAATTAAAATTTATATTTTATAAAGATGATAAGTTATCTTCAAATATATATACAACAACCATAACAAATTTTAGTCCCAATTTTTTGGGAATGAACTATAGATTCTCACCAACTTAGTTAAGATCAGTCGCATCATTTTTGTTTTTTTTTTGGTCAATATTTAATTGGCCCCAAACCAAAATTCTTGTTCTGCCCCTGCGGCAAGTTAGAAAATTGATACCTTAGACAAATCAGCCAAATTGACCACAAAATGGAGCATCATCACCGAAATAAAGTGTCCAAACCAAAATTCTTGCTCTGCCCCTGCGGCAAGTTAGAAAATTGATACCTTAGACAAATCAGCCAAATTGACCACAAAATGGAGCATCATCACCGAAATCAAGTGTGGTGGAAATTTTATTTTTTATTTTTTATTGGATGTGGTAGAATAAGGATAAAAAGAAAGAGCATTGTCCAGCTATTTTTATAAAATTCTTTCAAAAATACCGAAATTTTTGTTATTTAAGTTTGTATAGTTATCACAAATTCTCTTCCACCCACACTAATATGAAACCGTTATTCTCAACTAGGGATGGCAATTTTGCCCCGCCCCGCTTGACCCGCCCCTCCCCCGCTTCGCCCCACACCGGTTTTCCCTGCCCCGCAAACGTGGTGGGGCAGGGATGGGGTGAGATTTTAGCCCCGCACCACGGGACGGGGCGGGGATGGATTTAGACTTTTTAGACTCGCCTCGCCCCATCCCCGCCCCTCCCACATTGATAAGGGTTGAATTGTAAATTTTTCATACTCTAAAACCCTACTATTTAAGCAAATATATTATCAACTTATTTAATTCTACCTAACATGGTTCTATGCCTCTCTTTTCTCTCTAGCAAAATTGAAAATAAGGTACCAATTTTAATGTTTTCTTTTGTCTTTATTAGAAACAAATTTATATTCCATTGAATCATTGATTTTGTACTATGAGATTTTTGTTTTTATTGTGATATTGTCTTGTTAAACACTTGGATAATATTATTTAGTTTTTGCTAAAAATTAGTTTGATTTGTGATGGGATAAATTTATTTGTAATTTCAAGTATATTTTTATTAATGAAATAGGTTTTAATTAAAAAAAATGTAATAGTTGTGGACAAATCAACAAGAAGTAAAGTTTTGCGGGGTGGGGCGGGGCGGCGCAGGGCCCCAAGGGGCGAGGATGGGGCAATAAAATTTTCCCCATCATACGGGGCGGGGCGGGGATGGGGCAAGATAAAACTATGCGGGGCGGGGATAAAGACCCCATCCTTCGACCCCGCCCCGCCCCATTGCCATCCCTATTCTCAACCCCCCCCCCCCTTTGTATTCAAATGCTGATTCATATCTGTATTTGTTATCTCTTTATATTAAGAGGATTCAAAAAGTTAATTATGGTTTTAAAAAATGTCAAAAATACCCCTAATCTAATTAGATAATCCTTATTCTTAAAAAAATAAAAATTAGGGTTAAAATTATAATTCAACAAAATTCAAAAAAAAAAATACCTAAGAAAACTTTTTCCAAAAAATTAGCACACTCTCTATTTATATATATCTCTTGCAGGTTTAATACTTTTTTTTTTTTCAAAAAACTAACACACACTAAACCCAGCCGTTTAGTCCATTTCAAATTCTAAATTTTAGTTTCTTAAAAATCCCTTCCTGTGTAACCTTACTAATAGTAGATAAATTCAAATTCAAAAATTACATTAAATTCAATTTTTTTTTAAAGCCTCATCAGACTAGTCTATTTGTATTCAAATATTTCAATTAGAGTAGATAAATTCAAATTCAAAAATTACATTAAATTCAATTTTTTTTAAAGCCTCATCAGACTAGTCTATTTGTACTCAAATATTTCAATTATCTTTATAAAAAAATACAAAATTACTTCTGGGAAAAAAAAAAACCACTCTCTCATGTAAAAATTACTCATTCTTATCTTGAAATTTCTATAGTTTTTTTTTAATAAATTATTTAAAACATTCTAAAATTTTTGTTATCCAAATTCTATACAGTTATCACTAGGGCTGTACACGATGTGGTGCGGCCTGTTATGGGGGGAATTTTTGCACCGCACCTATAGGGTGCGGTTTCCCTTATGCCTGATCGCACCTCACATGTAAAGGGGCAGGAATCGATCTACTCCGGTTTCAGTTCACCCTAGCAGTGCGGTGCGGTTAGTTCGGTGCAAAAATAAAACAAACATATAGATTAAAAAAAAAAAATCAATCCTCAAACAAGCCACACAGAATTATCAAACAACCCAAATATTCAAAAAAAAAAAAAAACAAAACAAACAAACAAACATGTTCTATATATATATATATATATATATATATATATATCTAATTTCCACACAAAATTTTCAAACAAATTTCCAATATTTATAGAAGCATAGCAAGGAGCCAAGGAGAGGTAGCCTAGGTATTGAGCATTATACAAATTCACATACCTATTATTAAGCATCAAAAAATACTCTAGAAATTTCTATATAACAGCCATGACAGGGGAGAGGAGAGAGGAAAGCTTGGAGAACATTGCCATCAAGCTGTAGAAGACGTTGTTGGTGAGTGGTGGCGAGCAGCGGAGGTGGTGGAGAGAGAGAGAGAGAGAGAGAGAGAGAGAGAGAGAGAGAGAGAGAGAGAGGCGGAGATGTCGAGAGAGTGAGAGAGAGAGAGAGAAAAGAGGTGGATGAGAGAAAGTGAGGAGACGCCTTAAGTGTCTAACTAAAGAGATTTTTCAAATTTAACCTAACCTTTAAATAAAACGACGTCGTTCCTGCCTTTCTGGCATTCTTTTTTTCTTTTCTTTTTTTTAATTCTGACACTAAAATGACGCCGTTTTGAACCTGATAGTAAAATTTTAAAATGGTTCCAAAACGGCGTCGTTTTGAATCAGATTTAAAAATAAATAAATAAATAAATGAAACGGCGTCGTTTCTAACTAACTTAACCTAAACCCTATTTTTCCTTCTTCTTCCTTTGCTTCTCTCAATTTCACGCCTCCCTCAGTTTCAACTTTAACGCCAAACTGGTACTCTCTCTCTCTCTCTCTCTCTCTCTCTCTCTCTCTCTCTCTCTCGATTTCTTTTATTTTAAAACTGATGAATGATTATATATTATATTTGTATAAGTTATATATATATATATATATATATATATATAAATATTGGTTCGGTTCGGTTCTCTTCGGTTTGCAGATCTTGCTGCCAACCACCGCACCGGCTGACTTCGGTAACGGAAAAAGCCTACCGATCACCACGCCGGGAAGCTTCGGTGGAGCTTTCAGCGATCAAATCAGTGAGGTTTCGGGCGGTTTTGTCGGCGCTGGTGAATTCTCGAATAGGCCTAGTTATCACAAACCCTCATCCATCAACACTAACGTATATCATCTTTATTTTGTTTAAATCTCAAATTTTTTTACTTATCACAAATTTTATCCCAATCAATAAATTTAAATGTCTCATTGGGTTTTAACTTCTTATGGTTCTTTATCTCATTTTTAAACATTATTTCACCATACCTTAATTAACTCTTTCTTTAAAAAGAAAAAAAAATACACTCGGTTATTTATATATCACTTTTAAATATTATAACATATATAAAAAAAATTAAAAAGAGCATTATTGCATGCGTAAAACGTGTATGATGAGTCTAGTATACAATAAAAGAATGGTATTTTTTGGGTATGTATTGATTGCAAAATAGATAATTTATTAATTTAAATTTAAATTTTATAAAGATGATAAGTTATTTTCAAATATATATACAACAACCACAACAAAGTTTTAGTCCTAATTTTTTGGAAACAAATTAGTTACGATCAGCCAAATCATTTTTGTTTTTTTAGTGTGTGTGTGTGTGTGTGTGTGTGTGTGTGTGTGTGTGCGTGTGTGTGTGTGTGTGTGTACACATATAATAGCCTCTGAGCATGTGTAATGCGTGCTCAGAGACTCTCTTATTTTTCTTGGCAAAAGTTAATAATTTGCATCTATTATAATTTGAATATATATATGTATTTTTATTTTTCAAACAAATAAAAAAATATAAACTTTAGAGATAAACAGTAACTGTAATTTTTTTTTTTTTTTTTTTGAACGTGAAGGGAAAAAAACCTAAATTTTTGGAGTTCTCTTTATTCGAAATGAAATTTGTTAATTGATATTTATAACTTTATTTCTAAATGAAGTTGCCCTTTATTAATAAGGGTATTTTTGAACTATATAAAAGTCCAGTAGAAAGAGGGGAATTCTCTTTTATATATATATATATATATATATGTGTGTGTATATATATATATATATATATATAGAGAGAGAGAGAGAGAGAGAGAGAGAGAGAGAGAGAGAGAGAGAGAGAGAGAGACTGATCTATCAATATTTAATTGGCCACCAAACTAAAATTCTTACTCAACCCCTGTAGCATGTTAGAAAATTAATACCTTAGCCAAATCAACCAAATGGACCACAAAATGGAGCATCATCACCGAAGGATAAAACTTAGATCAGTTAGATGTAGTACTTTAGGTGATGTTCCTTAAATTTTTCTCTTAAGATTCAGCTATGTAGTTACTTAATTAAAAAATACACTTTCATCCCATGAGAAAAAATTTACATAGTAGAATCTTAAGAGGAAAATCTAAGGAACAATACCTAAATATTGTACCTAAGTATTACCCATCATCGAAATAATGTGTGGTAGAAATTTTTTTTTTTTTTTTATGGGATGTCGTAGAATATTAAGGATTAAAAAAAAAAAAAAAAACAAAAAACAAAAAACAAAACAAAACAGAAAGCAGAAATAAAATAAGCACTGGACTCCGCCTCCTATAAAGTATAAATAAGTAAACCATGTCATTAATTAGTAGCATTTACATAATCATATAGATTTTTTGCATAACCATGGACGGTTCCTTCAGATTAAGAGCCGTTACATAAACCCTTTTCCTTGTGTTTCTCACTTTGGCAGCTATTGATCCTAATGGCTTGTTTGGAAGTTTAGAGAGGGAGGAGAGTAGAGGGGAGTAGAGGGAAGGAGAGTAGTGGGGAGGAGAGTAGAGGGGAATGAATCCTCTCTATATTGTTTGGATGTTTTTAAAATTAGGGAGGGGGAAGGGAATAATTAATCCTTTAGAAAGGGTAATTTTGTTAATTTAGAAAGGGTAAATTAGGGAATTCATTTGGCTAATAACTTATCTACTCTACTCTCCCTCCAAATCTCTCCAATTTGGAGGAATTAAAAATGAGGAGTTAGAAGTAGTTGAAACCCCTCTAAACCCCTCCAAATCCCTCCCCCTCCTTCCTTAAAAAAGTTCCAAACAAGGTAATTGAATTACTCTCCCTCCCTCTACTCTACTCTCCCTCCTTTTTTTAACTCCCAAACATGCTATAAGTTCTGCTATGGAAAATCTGAGGTTCATTCCATCCAAAGTGAGCAACAGTCCCTTCTCAGATTCAAGCACTTATCCTTTAAACCGGCTTGCCACTTGGGCTGGTGATGGGGATTGTTGTCAATGGGTGGTAGTTGTCTGCAACAATGATACTGGTCAGGTCCAAGAACTCAATCTCAGAAGCTTTCTTCCTCCTCTGCTTGAATAATTTCAAATTAAATTTTCGTTATTATGGACAAAATATTTTTTTATAAGAAAAATCCTTTATAATTTCTTATTTTGTGTTGGTTTAAATGGATTTTTTTTTCCCTTAAGCTTGCAGGACATGGGCTTTAGATAAGATATTCGACTCTTTATAATGCCAAGCATTGATCGGAAGTCTTGTACACAGAACAAATCAAGATAAGAATATAGTCCATTTGGTCACCCTTATAGCTTGATTTGCTAGACATCAATTTTCTTCCCTGCCAAAATTCTGACTTATTTTAGACGAAAATTTCATTGATTAATATTTGCATACAAAATTCAAGGATCATTAAATTGGAATAGTCCCTTACTAATCTAACCAATTGGAATATGATGAAATTTCTTCCCATGCACACTATCGTTGCGTACACCCCAAATTTTTCCTGCATTTAATGTTGATATGTTATGGAAAGGTGTTATCCAAGTCTAACATGCTTGAGAATTGTAGTTGAGACCATGGCCCTAAAGCTTTACTATTCAATACTTTTGTGTGGAAAATTAAACACTCATTTGATGTAACAGGAACAATGGAATTTATTATATTGTGTGATTAACTATTAAATTATTTATTCCACGTTGTTAAATCACAAAAGGGTCTAAATTAATCCGATTAGTATTTTCATATACAAATCACAAATGTACGTAACAATATATCTCCTAACTCAGGATCTTTGCTTTGTCTGAAGAATTCAACACTCATTCAGTACTATATATATATATATATATAGGAGACAGTGGAATTTGATACACTGGCTTTTTTTTTTTTCTTTTTCTTTTTTTTCTTTTTTTTTTCTTTTTTTGTGGATTTAAAGCTTTTGTTTGTTGGTATTATGAAATTGTTGTAGGCACTGAAAGTCTGGAATGATTTTGCCGCTGGCAAGTCTTGTGCTTTACGCCTAAAGAGGTGAAGTCGTTAGTATCCAAAAATACCGATTTTTTTTTTCTTTAACCAAAAAAAAAAGTGATTTTTAAAAATTATAGAAAATATTGATTATTGTTAGTTTTTTAAGGTAAAAATAGTGATTATTAAATGAAAACTGAAAACAATGCACAGAACCCACTATTGCTGAAAATATGGATACCGCTTATTACTGAAAACACTGTAGTAAAATAATTTTTAAATGTGTGAATAATGCCGTAGGACCCAGTTTTAAAGTTGATTTTGCCAAATTTCATACTTACAGGTCTCATGAACAATGCACGGAACCCGCTATTTAAACGCAAACACATACGTGAGTTTGGATTTCAGCTGTATCCAAACTCATGCTAAGCCTTCGTTTGGATAGTGCTGAAAAGCACCGCGTCTACATTTCACGTTTTTTTTTTTTTTTTTTTTTTTTTTTGAGAAGAGCGTTTCACGTACACTCTAGGTCCCCGTGTAGAAAGAGAAAGCAAAATTATGTTTTTCTAGTGAGTCCTGTGCACTGTTCACGAGACCCGCAAGTACTTTATTCAGGGAAAAAAACTTTAAAAGTGGGTCTTACAGTACTATTTACACATTTAAAAATTATTTTGTTACAGTGTTTTCAGTTTTCAACAAAATAAACGCTATCTAAACAGACCCTAAAAAAAAAAAACTCCTTTATAGGTTTTTTTTTTTTTTTTTCTTTCTTTCTCTTATTTGGGGAGTTCTAGTCGTTGATCAGCAGGATTTAGACTCGAAATGTCAAATAAAAGACTATATAGAGGAGGTTTAATATCAGGGGTGATATTATTCAAACTCAAAAGTAATTTTCTTTTGCAGAATATTTTTATTTATATATTTATTTTAATTTGAAATTATGCCCATTGTTGTTGTTATAAAGTTTTCAATTGTTTACCTATGTTTGATTTAGATTCAAAATGTTAAGTGAAAAAAAAAAAAAAAAAACTAAATAGAGAATGTTGGGAGATGATAGAGCTAAAAAACATGAGAGATTAAAAAATATATATATATATATATATATATATATATACAATAAAAGATTGGTATTTTTTGGGTATGTGTTGATTGCAAAGTAGATAACCTATTAATTAAAATTTATATTTTATAAAGATGATAGGTTATCTTTTTTTTTTTTTTTTTTTTTAGAGTTTCAATCTATGGAGTCCACTTCTAATGATAGCTCTTTATCATCAAACTAAGACACCAATCAATTTTTGGTTTAAGTGAGGACTGAATCCCTGATCTCTTATACAATCATCAAAGACTTTACCAGTTGAACTTACTGGAACCCAAAGATTATCATCAAATACTTTACCAATTAAAATAACTAGAACTCCGGCTTATCTTCAAATATATATACAACAACCACAACAAAGTTTTTTTCCCAATTTTTGGGAACGAACTATAGATACTCACCGACTTAGTGAAGATCAGTCACATCGTTTATTGTTTTTTTTTTTTATCAATATTTAATTGGCCCCAAACCAAAATTCTTGCTCCGCCCCTTGAGCAAGTTAGAAAATTGATACCTTAGACAAATTAACCAATTTGACCACAAAATGGAGCATCATCACCGAAATAATGTGCGGTGGAAATTTTATTTTTTATGGGATGTGGTAGAATATTAAGGATAAAAAATAATAAAAAATTTAAAAAAAATAGAGAAAGCAGAAATAAAATAAGCACAGGACTCCGCCTCCTACAAATAAGTAAACCATGTCATTGATTAGTAGCATTTACATAATCATATAGTTTTTTGCATAACCATGGACGGTTCCTTCAGATTAAGAGCCGTTGCATTAACCCTTTTCCTTGTGTTTCTCACTTTGGCAGCTATTGATCCTAAGTTCTGCTATGGAAACTCTGAGGTTCATTGCATCCAAAGTGAGCAACAGGCCCTTCTCAGATTCAAGCAAGATCTTACTGATCCTTTAAACCGGCTTGCCTCTTGGGCTGGTGATGGGGATTGTTGTCAATGGGTGGGAGTTGTCTGCAACAATGTTACTGGTCACGTCCAAGAACTCCATCTCAGAAGCTTTCCTCCTTCTTTGCTTGAATATTTTTCAATTGAAGCCCAATATGAAGCTGCTATTCAATCTTATGCACAGTCAGTGTTTGGTGGTAAGATAAATCCTTCCCTACTTGATTTGAAGCATTTGTTTTACTTGGACTTGAGCTACAACAATTTTGGTCTATTTCCAATTCCTGAATTCCTCGGTTCCATGAAGAGTTTAAGATATCTTAATCTCTTCTGTGCGGGATTTGGGGAATTGATACCTCCTCAAATTGGAAATCTCTCAAATTTGCACTATCTTAATCTTGGAGGCTTTGGCTATAATTTTTTATCTGTCAATAACCTTCAATGGCTTTCTAGTCTTCCTTTTCTACAAGTGCTAGATTTGAGTGGTGTAGACCTCAGCCAAGCCTCCGATTTGCTTCAGGTGACAAACAAAATCACTTCCTTGTCAGAGTTGTGGTTATCACATTGCAGCCTTGGTTCCATCCCACCAACACCCAATTCTAACTTTTCATCTGTAGCCACCCTTGATCTTTCTTTTAACAGCTTTGAAAACGCTTTGATTCCATCATGGGTCTTTGGTTATCAAAATTTGGTTGCTCTTAATCTATCTGCCAATGGTTTTCAAGGTCCAATCCCTGTTGGTTTGCAAAACATGACTTCTCTTAAGCACCTTGATCTATCTGCCAACAATTTCAACTCTTCAATTCCCAATTGGTTGTATAGTTTTAGTCATCTTGAGTTCCTCAACCTCCGCAAGAATCTTTTGCAAGGTACAATCTCTAGTTCCATTAGAAACCTAACATCTGCCATTAGCATAGACTTGACAAGCAATCAACTTGATGGAAAGGTACCAAGATCTTTGGGCAATGTTTGCAATTTAAGGGAACTAAGATTGTCAGACAACAAATTGAGTCAAGAGGTATCGGAAATCTTAGAAAGTTTATTAAGATGTGTTTCGTATGGACTAGAGGTCTTAGAAATGTATGATGCCCAACTATCTGGTCATTTGACTGAGAAACTTGGGCAATTTCAAAATCTTTCTACACTTTCTTTGGAGGGTAATTCAATTTGGGGTCCAATTCCAATTTCAATAGGAAAACTTTCATCTTTGAGATTCTTAGACCTTTCAAGTAATCAATTTAACGGAACTCTTCCTCAAAGTTTTGGAGGACTCTCCAAATTAGAGTATGTCTTTATTGGTGGGAATATGTTGGAGGGAGTAGTATCTGAAACTCATTTTGCCAATTTAAGAAGATTAAAGGAACTTAGCACAACTCCAACCCGTTTGACTTTAAAAGTAAGTCCCCATTGGATTCCTCCTTTTCAAGTTGTCATTTTAGGATTGGGATCATGGATTTTAGGGCCAAATTTTCCCTTATGGATTTGTTCACAAAAGCGAGTTTGGTCTTTGGATATATCCAACACAAATGTTACAGATGCAATTCCTGCTTTGTTTTGGAATATGTCTTCTCAGTTCAGTTATCTGAACTTGTCTCACAATCATATCTATGGAGAGATTCCAAATATCCCTGTGACTTTGTATCCTTCTTCCGTGATTGATATGAGTTCTAATTCATTCAATGGTTCGTTACCTCTTATATCCTCTAATGTGAGCTTTCTAGATCTATCAAACAATTTATTGTCTGGATCTATTTCTCACTTTTTGTGTTATAAGAAGAATGAGCCCAAACAAATGGAACTTCTCAATTTTGGAAAAAATCTTTTATCAGGAAATATAAGTAATTGTTGGGAAAATTGGCAAAAATTGTTGGTCTTAAGTCTTGGAAACAATAATTTCACTGGTAGCATTCCAGCATCCATTGAACATTTGAGTCTTCTTAAGTCTTTGCACCTAAGCAACAACAAAATTTCTGGGAAATTACTACATTTTTTGAAAAATGGCACTTATTTGGAGATTATTGATATCAGTGAGAATATGTTTTTTGGAATCATACCCTCATGGATAGCACAAAGACATTCAAGCTTGATCATTCTCAACCTTCGCTCAAACAATTTCCATAGCCCCATACCGAAACAACTTTGTGCTCTAACTTCACTCCAAATCTTGGACCTTTCACATAACAAGCTATTTGGAAGCATACCTAGATGTGTTAACAATTTGAATGCCATGGCTTCAACTTCTCACAATATTTTACAGGACTTGTTTGTGGTTGATGGTGATTCCGTGGATTTTGAAAGGGAAAATCTTGTGATAAAAGGGCAAGTTCTTGAGTATACCATCAATCTTGGACTACTAAGAACTATAGACCTTTCAAAGAATAATTTATCAGGAGAGATCCCTAAAGAAGTGACTAGTCTTCAAGGATTACAATCATTGAATTTGTCATTTAATAATTTGACTGGAAGGATTCCAGAGAATATTGGTGCTATGGGATCCTTGGAATCTCTTGGTTTCTCTAAAAACCAACTTTCAAGTGAAATTCCCCAAAGCATGTCAAGTTTGAATTTTTTGAGTCAGTTGAACTTGGCAAACAACAATTTAATTGGGAGAATCCCTTCAAGCACTCAATTGCAAAGCCTCAATGCTTCTGGTTTTATTGGAAATAAACTTTGTGGGCCTCCACTTACTGATAATTGCACTATAAATAATGTAAAACCTAACACTAAAAATGAGGGAAGCACAAATACTGGTGGACGTGAAGTGGACTGGTTCTATGTGAGCATGGCACTTGGATATGTGGTTGGGTTTTGGGTTGTATGGTATCCTTTATTGCTGAACTAGCAGTGGAGAATTATGTATTTTCAATTCTTAGGTCGCGTAGAGTACAAATTTAGGGGCAATGTGGCACAAATTTGGTAGCTATACAAGTAAACGTTGTAAGGCTCTTATCTTATTATTAATTGATGTTACTTTTGGTGTGTTGATATGTTATATTTCATTTGAAATAATTTGTATCAAGTTTTCTTCATGCCCCTTGTTTTGTATTTATTTTGACGTATAATATACAGAAAATTAATTCCAGTTGTATTACATTTCATTATAAAGAGATAAAAATTAGGAAATGTAAATGGTTATGAATATGGATAATCTATAATCTATAATATATCTACAATATATTAGATAAAAAGCCCTTCTCTTTTATATAATTTTCACCAAAGCCCTTCTCTTTTGGCTTCAAGCAGCAGAGCCTGGGTTTGGTTCCATTGGCAATTGTGAAGGCGAATTCTTTAATCCTCAGTTAAAAGAAGCTTTCAAAAGCCTTGGTACTGAAGGTAATTTCTCTTTTGTCTCTTTTAATAATGTTCGTTGTCTTTTATTTTTCGAAGGTTGCTGATTCGAGTACCTCTGACGTTTTTGGGCTTAGACTAAATGATTGTTATAAGTATATTGCTCATAACTTTTTTTTTTTTTTTTTAATTTCTTTTATTCTTTGGCATCATCTCTCTCCCTTTCATTGTTGTAGCCATATATACAATTCCAAGTATAACAGTACATTATTCTAATGTTGATTTTTTTTGTTTTTTTGTTGGGTATATTTTTGGGTGGATTCATGTTGCAAAAAACATTCTTCTCATTCTCAGTTTGAAATGTGCAAATATATTTGACCAAATGTCGCATTCACTCTGGCATTAGTACAAGTCAACTTAATGGTTTGTGCCTCGTGGTTTTAGTTGCCATTGGTTATCCCATTTTTTATCATGTGCATTTAGGCTTACTAGATTATCAACATTTGGCAATTTATAGTACATCAGCACTTACCATCATCAAACCCAAGTTGCAACATTAAAATATTTAGTAATTTTCCTTAATATGAATGTGTTATGAATTATGTTTTAAAATTTTGGGATTAAGACGTTATTATTGTTGCTGTTGTAAAGGGGACCCAACCAAGTCCTTGGACCAAGACGAAGATGAAGAAGCCAGGTTTCTCTACTGCTAAAGCTGAGAAGTTTAAGCTGGGTTCATTGACAACAGTGCTGTTGGTCAAGGAAGTTCAAAGCTTGGCGTCACTGGCGTTGAAGGCAAGAGTAGCAGTGGTGGCTGGGCTGTTGATTTTTTCTAATTTGTATCTGCACAAATTTGTGAGTTCTGAAAATTTATTGATGGTATTAACTTGACATTTGAAATCTCTATCCAACATTCAGTTGATCTATTCTAATATTATTTATTCACCTTTGTCTTAAATTTCAGATCACATTGAAGATGCTACTCTTTTCTTTGATGCTGGATGTACAGAAAGTTTCCAATTCAGACTGGGTTGCAAAATAATGTGGCTTTGTTCACTCTGAGTAAGTCAACCATGGCTGCATCTACAAAATGTTTCCAATTTATTGGGGCAAAAAAGAAAAAAAAAAAAAAAAAGAGAGATTGAAAAAAACACACAAAGGGAATTTCATCAACCCAGGTTCTCACCTTCTAGGTCTTTGTTTCTCTATTACTTTATCCAGGGCTTGATTTTTATTTTTTATTTTAACCTAAAGTTTGGTTGGGTGGGATTTTGGAATTTGAGTTGGGTTGCATCAAAATCAACTGTGTGTCAACAATGGCTTTGCATGTTGCTTATTATTTAACATACACACCACCTGCATGTGAAATAACAAGTAAGAACTTTTACATATTCAAAAAATTGTCATTCTATTGCCACACCTCCATGTCTCTCACAAATTGTGCTGCTTCACTCAGCTGAAAAAGAAAATAGAATCAGAGGCCTTCTCTTAGTTGTTTTTAATGCTACAGCTGGAGCATCATCCTGCTTCTTTTTGTCTAAGTTAATTGGCAGGCCGGCCGTTAGTTGGTTGTGGCATTAAAATTTGAGATTCTTCCAAGCAGAGGTATATCTCTGCCTTGTCTTTTCTTTGTATTGTAAAATTAATCAATTTTCATGTGCTATTCAATTAAGCTGAAATTTCTTGAAATCAGATAGCTAAAGGTAGAGATAAGCTGCTAAATGACATGCTCTTTATGACAATAACTCCATCATTGCCCAACCTTTTCATTAATCTTTGATTGGTCTAATTCCAGCACCCTATGTCATGTTCAGAGTAAGTCCCTCTCTCCCACCCTTTAATTTCACAGTTATTATCTAAGTTGTCTCATGTTATACTTTCTTTTCATTATTCAATTTATGAGACCTTTTAATGTTGTGGTTGTTGTCACTTAAAAAATATGGTTGTTGTATTGCTTCCTTTTGGTACTTTGTGTGTGTGTGTGTGTGTGTGTGTGTGTGTGTGTGTGTGTGTGTTGGTAGTTCTTGGTCCTTTCCAGTTGGTGTTACAGTCATAACATTGTTATAGGAATCCTTGACATGTGAGTTAGACTTTAAAGGCACATTTAAAACTGGCTAACATTTATTATTCTGATAAAGATGAACTTTATTCAATTTTTAACTGCTGAGTTCAACCCTGAACTTCATGTTTCTGAATCTCTGATGTAGATGGTTCCAAGGGGAGTCACTTATCCAAGAAAAAAAAAAAAACAAAAAACAAAAAAGAGGGGGCCCTTAAAGGAGAAACTTGCTGGAAATGAAGGTGTATGGCTCTATTTGTTTCTCTCTATTTTTCCTCTAAGACTCCCTGCTCTTCTCAGACCCTCGCTACATTTGAACTCATTCTTATTTTCTATCTGTTTTGTCCCCCCACCCCACCCCAGCTGTTTGTGCTTAGAATCTTTACATCTTTTTCGGTAAGGTTTCAGTTTGATTTTTCTTTTCTTTTATTTTATTTTTCAGTTTTATTAAGTGTTTGATTGAGGATAGATTTTAATGCACTCTAGGGAATTAAACTTTGGTGACAGACCTTTTTTTAACAATGCACTTTCTAGGGAATTAAACTATGTTGAGGCTAACTTCTGGATTCTTCAAATATGGAATTCCTCTTTGGGCTGTTCTTGAGACCCTTGATATTGATGTGCCTAGTACTGGTGACATGGTGTGGGTTGGGCTAAATTCCTTCATCACAAATTAAATGAAAACTGACATTACAAAACCTCTAGGGCCTGTTTGGTATTGTTGTTTAAACAACAATTTTCGTTATTTAAATAACAGTACATGTATTTTCACAGCACTTTTTCACCCACACGTATTTACATAACACTTAAACAACATTACTAGAAATCTCTTACTAAACGGGCCCTAATTATTAGAGCACTAGCTTCAGGTAGAGTTGAGCAGGGACTCGACCTACCCGACCCGACGGGTTTTGGGCGCGTTTGAGAATATTCGGGTTGGATTTTGAGTCTAAAGATTGGATTATTTTCGGTTTCGGGTTCATATAAATATACCTCTTTCGGACCTGAAATTTTGTTAGAAAAAAACCCTAAAGCTCTCTCTCAGGCTTCAGCTCTCTCTCGGTCTCTCCGCCTCTCTCAGCTTTCTCAGCTCTCCAGCCTCAAATCACCATCACGATTTGGCGGTGCTCCTCCGCCTCTCTCACCGAGTTCTCTCTCTACGTGTGTAAGTCATCCTTCTCTTTGTTGGGTTTTTTCTTCTTCTTAATTTCCCTCTCTTAGTCTCTGATTTTGGGTTTTTCTTTTTCAACACTAACTTATCTCATTGGTTTGTTTATCTCAGAGAGGAAAGCAATTTGGTTTCAGCAAGATCTTTAACAGATTGGATTCTAAGGTATAATTGTTTTTACTCAAATGGGGTTGCTTCTGATTCTGTCCTGGGTTTGATTATTTATTTTATTTTATTTTATTTTTATATGAATATCCTGTTTGGGTTTAATTTTCTTGCATTTTGTGATCTGGTTTGGCGTGAATCTTACTCAAATGGGGTTGCTTATGTAATACTAGTTAAATGATCTACAAGGAAAATAGGAAATACCTAGATTAATTTTTTGGGTATTTGATGATCTGGGTTCGTGTTTGAGTTTTTATAGATATCATGTATAAAGTATTTCAAATAAAAAGGTTACAAAGAAATGTGTAAAGCCTTTCAAATAAAAAGGTTTTTCATTTAATAAGTCAATGAATAGGCTTAAGGAGCCAAACCAAAAAGGAGAGAATCTAGCTAAGTTCTCTAATGAAGTGAAAACAGACTTGATTTGCTAAGATCATGATTATAACTTTTTGAGCAAGTTAATTATTTATGCATATACATCAATAAATGTTATTTGTTACTCTTATTTTTGGTGAATTATGTGATTTGTTAATATATCATGACTAATGCTATCTCTTTAATGTGAGATGGCTATGAAAGAGGTTTAAGTAGTTTTGTTTATTTTTAGTTGGGCTTACAGTGAATGAGTCCTTACTGTAACTAGTGGATGTTAGGTAACTAGTAGTACTTTTTGAATTGTCAATGATGGACTAGTGGCTGTTAGGTAACTAGTAGTACTTTTTAAATTGTCAATTATGTAATTTTCTATATTTGATTGGATTTTCGTTAGTTCCTTGCCGGTGGCATGTTGTTTCTTTACTAAAGTTTGAGTTTTGTAATGAACTTCTCAAACTAAATGATATTTATTACTTCTTGTTTAGTTGAATCTATGAATTTTATATTCGATCATGTTTGTCTTTTGTTTCTCCAACTGTATGCCTAAGAAAGTTCAAGGAAGAATGACTTTGCCTTTGAACTTTAGTACTGACTGTTACATACTTGGTAAAACAAATAATTACTTTGGAGTAGGTATTTAATTTGTCATAGGGTTGGTCTTATGTAATGAATTGGGCGGGGGTTTGAGCAGATTAATTCATTTTTTGTTATAGTTAATTGGTAATAAGCTTTTAGCAAGTCAGTTAAATGCACAAATTTGACCGCCTTTGCTTGTGGAATGCAGATCTAACAAACTGCCCTGGTCCATATGAAAATTTGGAATTGAGACCTTGTTTTTATCATTGTGTAAAATTTAGAATGTGTTATAGGTCTTTGCCATGGTTGTGGAGTGCTCAACTTAATGTCTCCTTACTCACAAAAATTAATTGGACTTTCTCAATCTTCATATGACTGAAGTTTAAAAGAGTTATATTATTATTGTTGTATTCCACAAATGTTGCTATCAAAAGAAAAAACCCCTTTAAGTAGTCAATTGTACGGACAGATTTGTGGAAGGAAGCTTAAGATCATTAGGAGATGGTATTGTTACAATCTGAGTATGTGTTTAGTTATTATTATTAAGTAATGGTTTAGTAGCATCAATTCTTAGTTTTAGCTAGGATGACTTGACAAGTTCTAATGACCTGATCCCTTTCTGCAGTTATGTTGTTGATGTTGCTGATCCTGACAACATGAAGATCTCAAGTAGTGAGCATTATAATTTGCTGAGCAAACCCTCTCTTAGTGGTAAACTAACAAATTCCCAGTTATGGTGAATGTTAAGGTGATTTAAGTACCATCTATTTTTCATTTGAGGAATATGAAGTCAGGTTGTTTTATTATTGTGTTCTTTCTTTTGAGATGCTATGTACTATATATTTTTTCCTATCTAATTGATGAATTCAGGTTGTTTTATTATTGATATTTTGAAAAAAATTGGATGATTTGGGTTTTCTTTGAAGATGGGAATGATGGTTCTGTTTAATTTATTTGATTTAGATTTGTTGAAATTTGAAGGATGTTGAGTGTGTGCTATTTTGGTACTCAACAGATTGGTCACGGTGACTTGGATGTCATAACATTGTACTAGTCTTGGTATTGATGCGATTCAAATTGATCATAGAATGGAAAAAAGTTAATTGTTATCAAAAGGGTCTGGATTCTGTCCAGTGGCCAGTGCCACTGGACACGTTGGATGTGCGACACGTGTCCATTCTTGGACACGTGTCGTGTATCCAACGTGTCCAGGGGCTACTGGCTACTGGACAGAAGCTGAATCTTTTATTCAAATGGGTACATGTATTATCATACCTTTGGCTCTGGTACTTGCTGCCTCAGAGTGAAGCTGATCAAGCTGGGCACGTAGCTGCTGTTGTGTGTGTGTGTGTGTGTGTGTGTTTTTTTTTTTTTTAATATAAATTTAAAAAAAAAAAAAAAAACTGTCCAACCCGAGACCCCATGAAGTGACCCTAATTTTTGGGTTATGTTGGGTTTCAACTAGGCAAACCTGATTTCTATCAGGTTAGGTTGCGGGTCACATTGAATCCAACTTGACCCGACCCAATATCACTCCTAGCATCAAATGTGCTAAATACTAAAAATTAGCATCTAGCGTGCGCGCGCACACACACACACAAAGAAGAAAAATCACCATCATGAGATGTGTCAAATGCCAAATATTTGACATATAGAAACATTCTAACAGTATCATTGTACGGATAAGAATACTATTAATTTTAAAGATTTTTTTATTCGAATTTGCTCTCTCATGTGTGACGTTGGACTGGGGAACCAAAAATAAATAATAAAAAAAGAGTAAAAATAATATTTAAATAAAGTGTTAAAAGAATATAAGATGTATTATAAAGTAAGGTGTTAAAATAAATAAAGTAATTTTTTGATGTGTCAAAATAGAAGTTATATTGTAAAGTGTTGTGTTAAAATAAATAAAATAACTTTTTGATGTGTCAACATAGCATCTTTTTAGAACGCATGATGCTAATGCTTTCGCATCGAAAAAGTTCTGTTTTGATAAAGGGAAGGCGATTTGGCATTTCAGTATCGGCATTGCAATTTGCAAACGAGCTCCATTGTTTTGGAAGATTTCCGATTAGAAAAGAGACCGACGTGCATGGGAAAAAGGATCTACGTGCATGGCTCGCAGGATACACAACAAATACTTTTATTAGTGGACCCAAAAGGCTTCCAGGAAAACCCAACTAAATTCTAATTACAATAGGCCCAAATAACACAAGTCTTGGAAGAAGAGGGCTAAGAAGCTTTTGGACTCAAAACTAGTGGGCTTCTTGGGAGAGACTTCAACAATGCAGAAAAGAAAGGAGGATCCTTGAACAACACACCCAGAAAGTTCTTCCAAACACAGTAAACTGACGTCACCATGAAACTGTTAAGCTTCAACTGTATGTCTTGAGCTTGAGAACCCACAATCTTGAGTTCGTTAGCGTCACACTTCACAGCTTAGTGAACCATGCAGATCCTGAGGTCGTGTTTTTTTTTAGTGTACGTTATGATTACAGCCACATAGATGTGCTATTACAGGATGATGGAGCAAATAGGGTGGGTCAAGTAGGCATGAGTCATGGGACCTGCCCTGTAGATTGCAACCACATAGCTGTTGGGATTTACTCCCACAGTCTATGTGTGTACATAAATTTTTTGAGGAAAATATTTTCGTCCACTATTTTATATAAATATTTATAATTAATGTGAAAATGTACTTATTTTTAAAATATGAAAAAAACAAAATCACATTTAAAATATGAAAGTGAATGTGAAAAATGGATGTAAACAAGTGGATGTGAGAATATCATTGCCCAATTTATAAAAACCCAAGCAATTGATAGAATGAAAATAATCCAAGCTAGCCCCAAAAAAATATATATTACACAAGAATACCAAATTTAAGTGAAAAACATAACCCTCCAATGTAGGGGAAAAACCTTGATGCAAATTCAACAAATTTGCTATAATAAAATAAAAATTACAATACTCAAGTTTATGCTTAAAGTTTATTTAAAAATTCTCACAATCAAAAAGGAATATTTGATTTCTTTGAATTTTTTAAGCATTTCGGAGCCCTGATTTCGAAAAGGTAGATATCTAACACTAAAACCAGCATTAGACTTCCCATTGTTTCAAATTTCTCCTCTCATGATCAGAAGCCACTCACCATCTATATCACACTAATGCCACCACAAGAATGAATGAATGAACAAACACACCACACCACACCAACGCCACCATGAGCACAACCAAACACACTAGTGCACTTGTCGCCACACTACCATCAATGTGTCATTCTTTCCTCCAATTAATAGCATCGTGCACAAAGATCACCATCCAAATCATCAGCCAAACAAGAACCAAAAAATAAAATCCACAAACACACAATATAATGATGTCTTACTAAAGTCGTCCTAATGTTTTACTCAAAAACAAAACAAAACAAAACAAAAACAAACAAAAAAAGTCCTCGGAATGTTATTATATTTTATTTTTTCGTTACTGATTTACTCACTCATTTCACTTTCTTGTACTCCTCAAACACAAAAATTCAAAAGCAAACCACTAGCATAGGAGTACTAACCTCACCCTATTTGTAACTTACGAGATATATTCTTATACAATTTCTCTTACTAGTCGTCCAGATAAAACTTAACTGAAGCCCGTATGGTCTATTACGGTGTCGTTTTGATTACAGGATATTACAGTTTTTAGGACACCAAGACATGTGTCATTAGGCCATTTGCTCCATGTAAAGTCAGTTCTCGAATCTCGGGGGTTCCTTTTTTTTCTTTTTTTATTCCTTATTTTCTCTCATTTTTACTCACTTTCTCTATTTCTCTTTCATTTTCTTTTTTATTCAACCCTGTTTTCAACCTTTGGCTATAACTAAATTGAAATATCTCAGAAGATTGGACATCTCTAACGATCATTTTACTAGCATCATGTCCCATTTCATGCAAGAACTTCTAAAATCTAAATACCTGTTACTTGAAATCAAGTGCATTACACTTCTAGAGAACCCGCAAAGTAGCGAGTGTTAAGCCAGCCCAGAAATAAAGTAGCAAGACTTATGCTGGCAATGGATGGCGGTACTGGTATGCAAGCTAATGAAACTCGATACCTCAGGTTCTTGGCATTAGATTCTATGTTGTTCACATACATGTTGGGACAAAATGCTACAAATTTGGCCAAAGAGAGGGAAATTCTGAAGAACTTTAAGGACTCTGCTCTAGAAACACCTCTAGCCATAGCTAGCTAGAGATCAGTCAAGCTAGTTGAAAGACACTCAAAGCTTAATTATGCTGTATATTAGTTTTAAACAATCAATGGCTTGCCTGTTGTAACCATATAAAATTTGATTTTACAACTTATACGGATTAAAATGATAGTTCGGACTATCGCTAACGTTCGGATGAAGAAACATCATATTCCCACATGTCAATGGAGTGGATATAGATAACAATATTATTGACAACCAGCTCAATGATCATTTAGAAAGCATCGAAACATTGATTGACAACATTAAATGACATTCGCACTAAATATTAAGAATCTTAATAAAATTTACACAGCTACCAAGTTTTTGCCACAACACCCCTAAGCTTGAACTCCATGCGATCAAGGAATTGAAAGTACAAAATTCTCCATTGCTTGTTTAAAAGTAAAGGACCCCATAAAGCCCAAAAACCAACAACAAATCCAAGTGCCATGCTCACGTAGAACCAATCCACTTCAAGTCCACCCGTATCCTTGCTACCTTTGTTTTCAATGTTGGGGTTTACACCATTTGAAGTACAATTATCAGTAAGTGGAGGTCCACAAAGTTCGTTTCCAATAAAACCAGAAGCATTAAGGATTTGAAGTTGAGGGCCTGTAGGAATTTTGCCAATTAATTTGTTGTTTGACAAATTCAACTGACTCAAAAATGTCAAACTTGACAAACTTGGAGGAATTTCACCTGAAAGTTGGTTTACAGAAAAATCAATAGATTCCAGTAATCTCATATCACCTATACTCTCAGGAATTCTTCCAATAAAGATATTAAAAGACAAATTCAATGATTGTAATCCTTGGAGACTAGTCACTTCATTGGGGATCTCTCCAGAGAAATTGTTCTTCGAAAGATCTATACTTTTTACTAGCCCAAGAATGGTGCCATACTCAACAACTCGCCCCTTCATCACAAGCAATGCACTTTCAAATTGCTCATGTTCGGCATATCCTATTGAGAAGCCATATGAATAAAAGGCAATGTTTGAAATGTTAGTTGTGGTCATGGCACTGAAATTTATAACACATGTAGGTATGCCTCCAAATAGCTTATTATGTGAAAGGTCCAAGATTTGGAGTGAAGTCAGAGCACAAACTTCTTTTGGCATAAGACCATGAAAGTTATTTGAGCGAAGGCTAAGAATCATCAAGTTTGAAAGTTGTCCTATCCATGAAGGCATGCTTCCAACAAATCCATTTTCACCAATATCAATGGTCACCAGCTTTTTACAATTTTTCAAAGAGGATGGTAATTTTCCAGAGAATTTGTTGTCATATAGGTGTAAATACGTAAGATCAATCAAAGATCCAATGGATGCTGGAATACTACCAATGAAATTATTGCTTCCCAAATTTAAGGCCGACAAACTTTGCCACATTTTCCAACAATCAGCTATTTCTCCTGATAAAAGATTTTTTTCAAAATCAAGATATTCCATTTGTTTGGGCTCATTCATCTTGTAACACAAAAAGTGAGATATAGATCCAGACAATAAATTGTTCGAAAGATCTAATATGGTCACATTTGAGGATATAAGAGGTAACGAACCTTTGAAGCGATTTGAACTCATATCAAATGTTGGACGAGAAGAAAAAACCATCAGAATATTTGGAATCTCTCCATACATCAGATTGTGAGACAAATTTAGATATCCGAAATGAGAAGACAAGTTCCAAAACAAAGGTGGAACTACATCTGAAACTTTGGTGTTGGATATATCCAAATACCAGAGACGCTTTTGTGAACAAAGCCATGATGGAAATTTTGGCCCTAAATTCCATGATCTTAATCCTAACTGGTACAGTTGAAAAGGAGGGATCCAATTGTGACTTACTTCTAAAGTAAGTTGATTTTGAGATGCATGAAGTTCTTTTAATCTTGTTAAATTGGCAAAATGAACTTCGGATACAACACCACTGAACTTATTTGAATCAATATATAGAGACTCTAATTTGGAGAGTTGTCCAAGACTTTGAGGGAGAGTTCCATTTAATTGATTATCTGCAAGGTTCAAGGTTCTCAAAGATGAAAGATTTCCTATAGCCTCTGGAATTTGACCCGAAACTAATGTACCCCCCAAAGAAAGTTCAACCAGATTTATAAATTGCCCAATTAGCTCATTAGTCAAATGACCAGAAAGGTGTGCTTCAGTCAAGTCTAGGATCTCTAGTCCATTTGAAACACATCTTGATAAACTTTCTAAGAGTTCAAAAATCTCTTGACTCAAATTGTTGTATGACAAATCAATTTCCTTTAAGTTGCAGAGATTTCCCAAAGATCTTGGTAACTTTCCTTCAAGTTCATTGAATGACAAGTCTATGCTAATGGCAGATGTTAGGTTTCCAATGGAACTAGAGATTGTACCTTGCAAATTAGTCATGCCAAGGTTCAAAAACTCAAGACGATTAAAACTATACAACCAATTGGGAATTGAGGAGTTGAAATTGTTCAAAGATAGATCAAGACGTACAAGAGAGGTCATGTTTTGGAGACCAACAGGGATTGGACCTTGAAACCAATTGGCAGATAGATCAAGAGAAACCAGATTGTGAAGGCTAAAGACCCATGATAGAATCAAGTTTTCTTTTACGAAACGGTTTGTTGAAAAATCAAGGGTGGTGAGAGATGAAGAGTTATTATTGGGTATGGCTGGGATGAAACCATGAATATGGCAATATGACAATCGCAACTCTGACAAGAACGAGAGTTTGTTTATCACATGTAGCCAATCAGAGGCTTTGCTAAGGTTGACACCACTCAAATCAATGTGTTGAATTAAAGGAAGACCAGAAAGCCATTGAAGGTTCATGACATTTAAATCATTTTGATAAGGACCTCCAAGATCAAGATAGTGCAAATTAGAGAGATTCCCAAGTTGATGAGGAATCAATCCCCCAAATCCCGCACCGAAGAGATTAAGATATCTTAAGCTCCCCATTGAACCGAGGAATTTGGGAATTTGAGTATAATGGAAATAATTGTAGCTGAGGTCCAAGTAAATCAAATGCTTCAAATCAAGCAGAGAAGGATTTATCTTACCTCCCAATCTTGATCGCTCATAAGATGCAAAATCATCCACCAAAGGAAAGCTTCTGAGACGGAGTTCATGGACATGACCAGTAACGTTGTGGCAGACAACTCCCACCCACTGACAACAATCTCCATCACCAGCCCAAGAGACAAGCCGGTTTAAAGGGTCTTTAAGATCTTGCTTGAACTTAAGAAGTGCCTGTCGCTCACTTTCTATGCAACGAACCTGATCAGACTCTCCACTGCTGAACTTAGGATTGATAGATGCTATACTGAGCAGCCCAAGTAAAAGGATTAATGTAACGGCTCTTATTCTCAAGAAAAGGTCCATGATCAAAGATTTTGTAAATAAGAGCAAAGGTAATCCACGAAAATGCTACTAATGTCATGGTCATTTATAGGAGAGGAAGACGCGTAAGTCTTTTTGATTAGTATAGAGACGCGTCATAATAACTCTTTTGCTGAGTTTCTTTCGGCTTTCGGTTTCAATTTCCAGCAGAATTTGGAAGCTTCAGTGGAAAGCATGTATACTAATCTTGATAGAGACATGACTGTATGTCTTGTAGATAGGACCCTCTGTTTTGTGGTTGGGAACGAATTGAAGGAATCAATTTTCTTACCCGCCAAAGTGGAACTTATTGGGCTAGTTGAAAATTTCATCGCTCATTACTACTTCTAAGGTTGGCTTTGGACGCGTTTTGCGTCCGGATCTTGCACTTCTTTTTACTGTGCAGTTACTGTGTAATTACTGTTTATAAACAGTAACAGCAACTTTTAACTTTTCAGCACTTATTTTTACTGTTTATAGACCCACAAGGCCACAAATATCACTTTTTAACAATTTTTTTATTAAAAATAGGTCCCATTATACTATTTACACATTAAAAAATTATTCTGCTACAGTATTTTTCAGTTTTCAATTTCAGCGGTATCTAAACGGACCCAATAATTGAGGTATTATTTATTCGGTGTGTCCTAAATTTTCTTTTTTCTTTGTGAGAAAAACCTTGAGGTAGAATTGGCTGATTCGTACTAGAACATATAATTAAAAAAAAAAAAAAAAAAAAAAAAAAAAAAAAACATGGCAGAGTTGCAAAACAATAATTGATGTTATCATCAAGAAGCCAGGTCAAATTTTAGAAAATAATTTTATTTTCTTCACCAAATTTTTTCCTTTCTCTATTTTTATTCTTTTAATTTTCTTTACTATTTCTTCAATCATTCGTTGTTCAGAAAAGATTCATTCATCATTGTTCTTGGTAAGTTAAATTAGGATTAGAACGGATCACAAAGAGAAGCCATGTCCAACGACAAACATTTGGTAAAATCCTTTTCTTCTAGAAACGAATTATAAAAGAACATTTCAAGCGAATCCATCATCCATCTACCCGTTTTGCAGATCACTACATCTACAAAGGAATACACAACAATAAAACCCATTTCAAGCAAATCCACCATCCCTGTACCCATTTTGCAGATCTAAACCCATTTTGTAGGTCACACGGGGTGAAGGCATCTCAGAGAATACGAGAGAGAGAAGCATCGGCCTCCCAACAAAGGTCATTGCCGCCATTGCCGCATGTGCAGCAGAAGCATCTGCCTCTTTCTATCCTCTAATCTCCATGGATCTCTGCTACCGTTGATGCTCCTTTCCATCTCTCTCTCTCTCTCTCTCTAAGCCCTCTTTGACTCTCGTGACCACCATGGCTGGATCTGCACTGTGCCAGTGGCTTTTATCTCTTCCCCTCTCCTCAAATAAACCCTCAATTCTCACTATCGAACTAAAATCTAACCCTTTTCTCACTCAATCCGATTCTTTCCAAACCCAAAGCTCTTGTTCTTTGTCTCTCACACGAGTTTCCTAGATTTGTGATGGAGGAGATTTTTGGGTGTTGCGGTGGACTTGGTTGTCAAAGATTGGAGGAAGTGGTGGTGGTGTGTGTGTGTGTGTTTTTTATTTTTTATTTTTTTATTTTTATAAAAGGATTGGTGGTGTTAAATTTAAATGTGAGTGGGAGTTTGGTTAAAGAAATTTTAAGAAAATTAAAAGAAAAAGTAAATAAAGGAAAAGAATTTGTAAAGAAAATAAAGTTATTTTTTTAAAGTTAATGTGGCTTTTTTTTTTTTTTTTTTTTTTGTCATCTAAGCATTGATGTGATTACTAAAATTCAGATTTTATTTAATATTTTAATATTAGATACTCCAATAATGCTGTGATCACTAGAATTCAGGTTTTATTTAATATTTTAATATTAGATACGTTAACAATGCAAATTGTTCTTTACATAGGCATTTTTCGTTAGTGAGTTAACAGTGTTACGATAGGGACTAAATTGACTGCAAATTAAAAATAACAGAGACTAAATTGACTACTACCAAAATATAGGGACTAAATTGACTGTGACTCTAAAATATAGGGACTAAAATGGTGTTTTTGCCTTCTTTTAACTACAATTGATAATTCACCAAATGAGTAAACAACTTATTAAGTATTGCAAAATATACAAATATGAACATTAACATGAGAATGAACATGAAAGGAGATTCTATTTATTTTCTTGAAGAAAAAATATACTTACAGAAAATTCTAAACTTTATTAGGTAAAGAAGAATCAAGTTATAAATAACAAAATCAATATACCAAAAATTTAGGAGCCTAAAAGGAGCCATTACTCATTTGAAACAATCCAAAATACTCAAGGACTTAAAAAAAAAAAAAAAAAAAAAAAAAAAAAAAAAAAAAAAAAAAAAAACCATCCACTTCATACTTCTATTGCAACTGCTTTAGCTCAAGGAAAACAATTTATATCTCTATATCTTTTTTTTTTCTTTTTTTTTTTTAGAAATAATTACAATATGTTGCTAACCCCGCAACTTAAACTTTTTTCCCTGACTCTCACAATTTGAACCCTTTCTCCCTTAAACTCCAGACACTTAGTGTAGAGGGAGGTGCCAACTTAGCTACATATCCCTCAATATATATATATATATATATATATATCATTTAATAAATATAGAAATTCCTTTAAAAAAACCTAATATGTTTATCATAATTAACAGAAAATCCTAATGGGTACTTCACTTGAGTATATGTGAAAAAGACATATACATACCACAAATAGTAAAGGAGCAAGAAAAAGTTGCTAATTCCTTTTAATATGATTAATTGTTTTGCCTCAATCAGTCGCCCAAACAACATACCGCTTATTCATACCACAACCACAAATGACAATACAGCATTAACCATCTATAATTGCTAATCTGAAAGTAAAGATTTCTTTAATAGCTCTATCTTTGTTTCTTTTGGCTAATATGTCTTTACTAAATCAAAATCAAACCACAAAAATCATATAAAAATCATCAAATTAGAGTTTAAAGTTATAATTAAATTTTAAAAAGAAATCTAGGCACACTTGTACAAAAATTCCATGTAACTAAGTCACACTCAGGAATATTGGACCATTTTTCCCTTTGTATAAATAAGGGGGTCCCAATGGGATGAGGGGACTAACAATTTTCTCTCCAAAATATTTATTGCAGGAACATAAAAGTTTTCCATTGTAAACTTTTCACGCTTAAAGAACATGACTTACCAACTTATCAAACTAGAGTTTTTAGTACCTATAGCAATTTCACAACATCTAGAACAAACCCCAATGTATACAGTGTCAAATTCCATAGTCTCCTGTTACATCAAATGAGTGTTTAATTTTTCTCTCAAAGTATTGAATAGTAAAGCTTTTGGGCCATAGTCTCAACTACAACTTTCAATCATGTTGGACTTGAATGACACCTATCAACAACGGATCATTATAAAAAATTTGGAGTGTACACAACGTTTAGTATGGATGGAAAGAAATTTCATCCTATTTCAATTGGTTAGGTCAGTAAGGGACCTATTCCAATTTAATGATCTTGGAATTTTGTATACAAGTAATAATCAAGGAAACTTCCGCCTAAAATAAGTCAGACTTTTGGCAAGAGAGAAAATTGATATCTAGATAAATCAAGCTAAGGCCGACCAGAATGGACCACATTCTTAATTTCTTGTCTCTTTTTGTTTCATGTACAAGACTTACAGTCAATGCTTGGCATATAAAAGTTGAACATCTTATCTAAAGTCCATCCTCTGAAAGCTTGAGAAAAAATTCATTTAAACCAACACAATATATAAATTATAAAGGAATCAAAGAAAAATTGTCAAAAATAATGAAAATTTAATCTATGCTTAAATTCTTATAAGGATGAACACAATAGCAATATCCTTTTTTATTTAAAAAAAAAAGATAAAAAAAAAATATATGCTTATTTTGCACATATGATAAAGTCTTATCACAAAGTTTAAATGACGCCTATCAACGTCTTATTATGAGATGCAGAAAAAATTTGGAGTGTACACAACGTTTAGTGTGGATGGGAAGAAATTTCATCCTATTCCAATTGGTTAGGTCAGTAAAGGACCTATTCCAATTTAATGATCCTGGAATTTTGTATACAAGTAATAATCAAGGAAACTTCCGCCTAAAATAAGTCAGGCTTTTGGCAAAAGAAAAAATTGGTGTCTAGAAAAATCAAGCCAAGGCCGACCAAAATGGACCATATTCTTAATTTCTTATCTCTATTTGTTCCATGTACAAGACTTACAGTCAATGCTTGGCGTATAAAATTTGAACATCTTATCTAAAGTCCATCCTCTGAAAGCTTGAGAAAAAATTCACTTAAGCCAACACAATATATAAATTATAAAGGAATCAAAGAAAAATTGTTAAAAATAATGAAAATTTAATCTATGCTTAAATTCTTATAAGGATGAACACAATAGCAATAACCTTTTTTTTAAAAAAAAATTTTAAAAATCTATACTTATTTTGCACGTATGATAAAGTCCTATCACAAAGTTTTTTGAGACTCGTACTGATTAGTGATTAGGAGTTATAAATGAATAATCATCACTATATATATATATATATATATATATACACACATGAGAGGTATAGGATTGTTTAGGGTATGTGTTACGAAATGCAACGGTGTTAAGAAAAACATGATAATTGAGTGTTAAACCTAGAATAGTATGGATAAGTTGTGGAGATCCAACTCCTCCGTCAGCTCCAAGACGACTGGTTGTCCTCCTGATATTGTAAATGAAGAAGATCACACTGTTGAAGAAAATGAGATCCCAGATTTCCGTAACTGGAATATTCCTAAGGTTTCCACTAAGTCCATCTATAAGCTTAGTTGGGCTGAAAATACTGCTTTCTCTGAATATAGAGTTAGAACTCATGAAAAATGTTGCTTGTTTTCTAAGAAAAATGTTAATGAATTTCTTGCTAAAAAACTCAGTTATTTGCATATTGGTCTTGTTCAAGTTGCTATTAAACCACTCATAAGAAAAGGTATTAATGCTTTTATTCTGATGTGTTTAAGAGATGCTAGATTTAATGATAGCATTCTTAGTATGATCACTGCTTCTTTGTATGATGGGCCTTTTTATTTTGACTGTTATCCTGATATCACTCTTGTGTTGGATGATGTTAATATTGTTAAAGCCTTGACTTTAAATGTTCTAACATCTGGTTATGACATGGAAGAAGGTAGTAAGCCTTTTGCTCTTATTTACCGAATTTATTACAGACTTTTGGGTTCTCAATTGAATCCTCGTTCTGCTCACATAAAAGATCCTACTGGTAAAACTATGTTAATTCAATGTTCAACTTCTGATGCTAAGATTCAAGTCCCAAAAATGATTCAATGGCAAGATATTAATCTTCCAAAAGAATGGTTGTTGAAACGTGAATCTCCTCCTCCAAAACCTGTTTTTGATGAATTAAATCTTGCTCATATTCAAGAATACCTTGATGGAACTGTTAAAATAAGTTTTCATGATGACAGACCTTTGAGGATCAACGAAGGAAGGCAATCCTTTGCTGGATCTGATAGTGTTTCAAGAAGTGCTTCAAGAAGAGATATTGATCTCAATAAATATTTGAAAAAGAATTTTGAAAAACCTGATTTGAAGCTAAAAGGAGATTCAAGTGGTAACTCCCAAGTTAGCACTGCTTTTTATTCCACTAAACTAGACTCTTCCTCTCCATATAGCAGAACTGCTAATGAAGAAGAAGAAGACGACACCAGATCTGTGTCTCCATTTGGTTCTGATTTTCAAACTATTGATAACCCTGTTTTCCAAAGTTAATTAAGAGTTTTGAATGCTTTGAACGAAAGCTTTGAAATTGATATGGTTTCCTTGTTTAATGAATTTATTTCTGCTAAAAACAGAGATAAAAAAAAATATTACCAAAGTACTTTTGCTCAGTCTGAAAAGGATCGTGTCAAAAGGAAATGGAAAGAAAAAATGAATCAGTTGAAAAAACATATTTTGTTCTTTGATTTCCTTGAAAACTATTATGTTTCAAAAGATTAAGTTTCCCAAAATCATTTGAATGTAATAAAGAAATCAAATTTTGTTAAAGAAGATAAAACTGTTGTTAAGTCTAGCCATCCGCCTCTTAAGACAGTTCTCGTGAACTGTAAAGGGACTGATGTGAAGGCTTCCCCATTCAAAATTGCTGATGCTAACACTCCTGTTTTTAGTATTATTGAACAGAACAATTTTTCTAATGAATCCCTGCATGTTATTGGTCAACAACTTGACCGCATTGAAGAAAAAATTGCTGGAAAACCTGTTCTTCCAAAAATTGCTGAAAAACCTGTTCTTCCAAAATCAGAAGTTGTTGAAAAATATGCTGTTCCAAAACCTGAGAAACCTTTGATTGATTTGCCCAATCAAAGAGAAAAATTGAATTTTAAAACTTCTCCGGCAAAAACTCTTGAAATTATTGACAAAATGCATTCTGATTTAAAGGTTAAAACTGAAGGTACTTCCACAAGTACTGCTCGAACTATTTCAAGAAATGAAAAAGAAAATGTTTTTGAAGAAAACATGGATTCTGATTGATTATCTTCTGTTTCAGCTAAAAAGATTTTTGATGATGGTTTACCAGAAATTAAAAGATTTGTTGGAAAGCCTATTTCTGTGTCTTTTACAAAAAACTGGTATTTAAAACCTACTCCTCCTGATATGCAGTTTGAAGAAAGATCTTTTCAAACTCAGTTTTCTGTTTCTGCTGATAAACTTTATGAATGGAATATTGATGGTTTGTCTGAACAAGAAATAATTAATAAAATGGCTCATATGTCCATGGTTGGAACTGCTTACTTGAATAACCATAGTTATAATCACTCTGAAATTGTTGAACTTCTTGTTACTGGTTTTTCTGGTGCTCTTCGTGGATGGTGGGATTCGTATCTCACAGAAGAATCCAGAGATTCTATTAAACATGCTGTTAAAAAGAATGATGAAGGTTTTCCTATTTTTGATGAAAGTCAAAATCGTGGTGTTCCTGATGGTGTTAATACTTTGATCTATACTATTCTCAAACATTTTGTTGGTACTCCATCCAATGTTTCATCTCGAATTTCTGATTATCTAAACAATTTGAGATGTCCTACTATGTCTGATTACAGATGGTATGAAGGTGTTTTCCTTTCCAGAGTCATGCTCCAGAAAGATTGTTACAAGCCTTATTGGAAAGAGAAGTTTATTGACGGTCTGCCTCCTATCTTTGCTCATAAGGTAAAGCAAGAGTTAATTGGTAAAAATGATTCCATTGATTATGATAATTTAACTTATGGTGATATTTTAAGCACTATTAAAAGACTTGGTATTAACATGTGTAATGATGAAAAACTGTTAAAACACCAGTTAAAAAATAAAAGAAAAGCTAAATATGAAATGGGCAATTTCTGTGAACAATATGGTTTGCCCCCTATTGCTCCTTCCAGGCAAAAAGGGAAAAAACATGATAAAGGTCACAAAAATTATAACCATAAAAAATATAAAAGGTACAGAACAAACTTTGTTAAACCTAATGATTTTTATGCTAAGAGAAAGAATGTTTCTAAAAAATATGATAAACAGAAATCTAGTAAAGGTAAATATTTCAACTGTGGAAAACCTGGTCATTTCAGTAAAGACTGTAAGCAAAAACCTGGTAAGCTGAAAAATAAGTTCAATATGTTAAACATTGATGATAATGATCAAGAAAAACTATTCTGAATCCTTGAATCAAACGTCTCGTCTGATTCCTTGGAAGACGATTTTTCTTCTTCATCTGATTCTTGTTACCAGTCTGATGATGATTCCTCTAGTTCACCTACTTTTAAACTTGGTTGTAGAGATTCATGTTGCAATGTTATTAAAACTGTTAATGTTCTCACCAAAAGTGAAGAAAATGAAAGCTTGTTAATCAAATTGATAAGTCAGATTCAAAATCCTGAGTTGCAAAAAGAATATCTTGATAAGTTTAAGAAAAATTTGACAAGGAATGAAAATGATAAAAAATTGAAACCAACAATAAGTTTTGAAGAAACTTTAGAAAGATTTAACAAAAAGAAATCCAAAGAATTAACTATTAATGAACTCCAACATGAGATCAATGTTGTTAAACAAGAGATAATTGATTTAAAAAATTAATTTAAAAGCATTAAAAGTGATAACAATGATCTTAAACAAGAATTGCTTTTGTTAAGAATTGATAAAAATCTTGATAAACATCAATCTGGTGATGAACAAGATGAGCTCAAAGATGGAGATGAATCCAATCAACAGGCTCTTCTTTCTGATAAAGGTATTGCTAATGTTCTCACTGATTCTCAGCTTAATCTTGTTAACAAATTGCTTCCTCCAAAATGGTTTACAAAAGTTAAAATTGTTGTTTCTCATGATTATCATTTCAATGTTATTGCTATGATTGATTCTGGTGCGGATATGAACTGTATCCAAGAAGGATTAATTCCTTCAAAATATTTTGAAAAGTCAACTGAAAGATTGGTTTCTGCTAATGGTACTCAAATGAAGATTAAATATGAATTGAATAATGCTTATGTTTACCATGATAATATTTGTTTCAAGATTCCTTCTGTTCTTGTTAAAAACATGACTGATAAAGTGATACTTGGTCTCCCTTTCATTAATGCTTTGTATCCCTTTCTTGTTGAACATGATGGAATTACTACTGATCCTTTTGGACAGAAAGTAAAATTCAAATTTGCTTCAAAATTTGAGATTGATACTGATAATGCTTTGACTTTGATTCATGCTAAAACTAATCATCTCAACTTCCTTGAGCAAGAAGTTAGATGCAATACAATTGTTGAACAACTTCCTGGTAAGATGATGCATTCAAAAATTGACAATTTTCAGAATACTCTGATTACTGACAATTGCTATGGATTTCCTAATACTTTAGGATATATGAAGAAACAATTGCTCTTTCTCGCCAAAGACTTTCCCTTTCCAGAAATGCTAATAAATTTTACAAAACTTTTCACAAATGTTCTTCTATTAGATGTCATAATTTGTTCAATTATTACAATTGATGTTACTATCTGTTCTAATGTTCTCGATCTTTCTTGGCAGGAAAAAATCTATGTTGATGAAAAACAAACTACTAATATAGATACCACTAATAAGTGGATTAAAGATACCTATACCACTAATCAGTGGAAACTCATGACTTCTTCGGCAGAGAAGAGGAACAAGGGGAAAGCACCTGCACAGGGCTGTCCTCAAGACAAAAGGCTCCTAGCGGGACAACCTTTTGTAATGCATGAAGGCGTATCTTCTGGGGTAAAACCTAGCAGATCAACATCCCTTCAGGAATTTGTCCCGACAGAGGTGACATATTCCAGTGATGATATGGTTGTTGCTTTACAGGAAGTTTTGTCTAGAACTTTGCAGTTCCACAACGGAGTTTACAGTGAATTACCAAACTCTGTTAAATTTATTCTTGACAACCTTCAAGCTGCTTTTATTCAAAAACACAAAAATCTCTTCAAGAAAACCCTCCAGGCTCTTGAAATCCATCTTGTTAACCTTACTATACAAAATGAGGTTTATGCTGACCATTATTACCAAAGTACTTTTGCTCAGTCTGAAAAGGATCGTGTCAAAAGGAAATGAAAAGAAAAAATGAATCAGTTGAAAAAGCATATTTTGTTCATTGATTTCCTTGAAAATTATTATATTTCAAAAGATGAAGTTCCCCAAAATCATTTGAACGTAATAAAGAAATCAAATTTTGTTAAAGAAGATAAAACTGTGGTTAGGTCTAGCCATCCGCCTCTTGAGACAGTTCTCGTGAACTGTAATGGGACTGAAGTGAAGGCTTCCTCTTTCAAAATTACTGATGTTGATACTCCTGTTTTTAGTATTATTGAACAGAACAATTTTACTAATGAATCCCTGCATATTATTGGTCAACAGCTTGACCGCATTGAAGAAAAAATTGCTGAAAAACCTGTTCTTCCAAAAATTGCTGAAAAACATGTTCTTCCAAAATCGGAAGTTGTTGAAAAATCTGCTGTTCCAAAACCTGAGAAACCTTTGATTGATTTGCCCAGTCAAAGAGAAAAATTGAATTTTAAAACATCTCAGGCAAAAACTCTTGAAATTATTGACAAAATGCTTTCTGATTTAAAGGTTAAAACTAAAGGAACTTCCACAAGTGCTGCTCGAACTATTTCAAGAAATAAAAAAGAAAATGTTTTTGAAGAAAACACAGATTCTGATTCATTGTCTTCTGTTAAAAATATTTTTGATGATGATTTACCAGAAATTAAAAGATTTGTTGGAAAACCCATTCCTGTGTCTTTTACAAAAAATTGGTATTCAAAACCTGCTCCTCCTGATATGCAATTTGAAGAAAAACCTTTTCAAAATCAGTTTTCTGTTTCTGCTAATAAACTTTATGAATGGAATATTGATGGTTTGTCTGAACAAGAAATAATTAATAAAATGGCTCATATGTCCATGCTTGGAACTGCTTACTTGAATAACCATAGTTATAATCACTCTGAAATTGTTGAACTTCTTGTTACTGGTTTTTTTGGTGCTCTTCGTGGATGGTGGGATTCGTATCTCACAGAAGAATCCAGAGATTCTATTAAACATGCTATTAAAAAGAATGATGAAGGTTTCCCTATTTTTGATGAAAATCAAAATCGTGGTGTTCCTGATGGTGTTAATACTTTGATCTATACTATTCTCAAACATTTTGTTGGAACTCCATCCAATGTTTTATCTAGAATTTCTGATTATCTAAACAATTTGAGATGTCCTATTATGTCTGATTACAGATAGTATGAAGGTGTTTTCCTTTCCAGAGTCATGCTCCAGAAAGATTGCTACAAGCGTTATTAGAAAGAAAAGTTTATTGACAGTCTGCCTCCTATCTTTGCTCATAAGGTAAAGCAAAAGTTAATTGGTAAAAATGATTCCATTGATTATGATAATTTAACTTATGGTGATATTTTAAGCACTATTAAAAGATTTGGTATTAACATGTGTAATGATGAAAAATTGTTAAAACACCAATTAAAAAATAAGAAAAAAGCTAAATATGAAATGGGTAATTTCTGTGAACAATATGGTTTGCCCCTATTGCTCCTTCCAGGCAAAAAGGAAAAAAACATGATAAAGGTCACAAAAATTATAACTATAAAAAATATGAAAGATACAGAACAAACTTTGTTAAACCTAATGATTTTTATGCTAAGAGAAAGAATGTTTCCAAAAAATATGATAAACAGAAATCTGGTAAAGGTAATTGTTTTAACTGTGGAAAACCTAGTCATTTCAGTAAAGACTGTAAGCAAAAACCTGGTAAGCTGAAAAATAAGTTCAATATGTTAAACATTGATGATAATGATCAAGAAGAACTATTCCGAATCCTTGAATCAAACGTCTCGTCTGATTCCTTGGAAGACGATTTTTCTTCTTCATCTGATTCTTGTTACCAATCTGATGATGATTCTTCTGGTTCACTTACTGTTAAACTTGGTTGTAGAGATTCATGTTGCAATGTTATTAAAACTGTTAATGTTCTCACCAAAAGTGAAGAAAATGAAAGCTTGTTAATCAAATTGATAAGTCAGATTAAAAATCCTGAATTGCAAAAAGAATATCTTGATAAGTTTAAGAAAAATTTGAAAAAAGATGAAAATGATAAAAAATTGAAACCAACAATAAGTTTTGAAGAAAATTTGGAAAGATTTAACAAAAAGAAATCCAAAGAATTAACTGTTAATGAACTCCAACATGAGATCAATGTTGTTAAACAAGAGATAATTGATTTAAAAAATGAATTTAAAAGCATTAAAGGTGATAATAATGATCTTAAGCAAGAATTTCTCTTGTTAAGAATTGGTAAAAATCTTGATAAACATCAATCTGATAAAGATGAGCTCAAAGATGGAGATGAATCCAGTCAACAGGCTCTTCTTTCTGATAAAGGTATTGCTGATGTTCTCACTGATTCTCAACTTAATCTTGTTAATAAATTGCTTCCTCCAAAATGGTTTACAAAAGTTAAAATTGTTATTTCTCATGATTATCATTTCAATGTTATTGCTATGATTGATTCTGGTGCGGATATGAACTGTATCCAAGAAGGATTAATTCCTTCAAAATATTTTGAAAAATCAACTGAAAGATTGGTTTCTGCTAATGGTACTTAAATGAAGATTAAATATGAATTGAATAATGCTCATGTTTGCCATGATAATGTTTGTTTCAAGATTCCTTCTGTTCTTGTTAAAAACATGACTGATAAAGTGATACTTGGTCTCCCTTTCATTAATGCTTTGTATCCCTTTCTTGTTGAACATGATGGAATTACTACTGATCCTTTTGGACAGAAAGTAAAATTCAAATTTGCTTTAAAATTTGAAATTGATACTGATAATGCTTTGACTCTGATTCATGCTAAGACTAATCATCTCAATTTTCTTAAGCAAGAAGCTAGATTCAAGAAAATTGCTGAATGACTTTCTGATAAATTGTTACAATAAAAAATTAATAATTTTCAGAAAATGTTGATTGATGATGTTTACTCTGATATTCCCAATGCATTTTGGCATAGGAAGAAACACATTGTTAACTTGCCATATATTAAAGATTTTAATGAGAAAAATATTCCTACTAAAGCTCGTCCCATTCAGATGAATGCTGAAATGGTTGAGTTTTGTAAAAAGGAAATCCAAGATTTGCTTGATAAAAAACTGATCAAAAATAGCAAGTCCCTTTGGTCTTGTGCTGCTTTCTATGTGCAAAAAAATGCTGAAATTGAGAGAGGAACTCCTCGTCTAGTGATTAATTACAAACCTTTGAACAAAGTCTTAGAATGGATTAGGTACCCTATTCCAAACAAGAACGACTTAGTTCATGGATTGAGTGATGCCGTAGTGTTTTCCAAGTTTGACATGAAATTTGGATTCTGGCAGGTTCAGATTAGTGAGAATGATAGGTATAAAACTGCTTTCACCAATCCTTTTGGCCACTACGAGTGGAATGTTATGCCTTTCGGTCTTAAGAATGCTCCTAGTGAATTCCAAAACATTATGAATGATATTTTCAATCCCTTTAGTGATTTCACCATTGTTTACATTGATGATGTTCTTGTTTACTCCAATTCTATTGATGAGCATTGGAAACATCTATATTCATTCCAAGAGACTATTAAAAGAAATGGTCTTGTTGTCTCTGCTAAGAAAATCAAATTGTTTCAGACAAAAGTCCGATTCCTTGGCTATGACATCTCTGAAGGACAAATTCGTCCTATTGATAGAGCCATTCAGTTTGCTGACAAATTCCCTGATGTTATCATTGATAAAACTCAACTCCAAAGGTTTCTTAGCTCTCTGAATTATGTTGCTGATTTCTACAAGGATATGAGGAAACAATGTAAACCTCTTCTTGATCGATTACAGAATAATCCTCCATCATGGTCTGATGTTCATACTTCCCTTGTTAAACAAATCAAATCGCATGTTAAGGCATTGCCTTGTCTTGGTATTTCCACTCCTAATGCTTTCAAAATTGTTGAAACTGATGCTTCTGACATTGGTTATGGAGGCATTCTGAAACAAAAAGTTTCCCCAGACTCATCTGAACAAATTGTTCATTTCTACTCTAGAGTCTGGAATGCGGCACAGATTAATTATAGTACTATTAAAAAGGAAATTTTATCTATAGTACTATGTATTTCAAAGTTTCAAAGTGATTTGTTAAACCAAAAGTTTTTATTATGAATTGATTGCAAAAGTGCTAAATATGTTATGGAAAAGGATGTTGAAAATATTGCTTCAAAACATATTTTTGCCCGATGGCAAAAAATTATTTATCATAGTGTTTTCCTAAACCATATTATTTCTGAAGAAATGTGGGGTCCCAACCTTGCCTCCACAAGGATGTTACCCAAGTGCAATGTTCCATACTCCTATCATGATTACGTCATTGCTTGGTTCAGATTCATGCTTCACCAGAATGAAAACAATACTCATTCATGGTTTGTTAACTTTAATAAGGAGTTCAGTTCCACTTTGCCTCTTTGGTTCGACCGATGATGGACCCAATTTGGTTCTGTTCCTGATATATTTCCAGATCAATTAAAGGTTTCTTTTGAAAATTTCTCAAAAACATTCAAGGTTGATTCCTATGGTGCTAAATTCTCTCCTTTGCTTCATTTCATTAAGAAATATAAAGTTCCTTAGATCCTTAAGTGGCAATATGAGAAGGACAGAGATGTTCTCAGACGCCGATGGTTTGTCAAATGGTGGGATAAGTTTCCACAGACACAATCTGTTGTCAACAATGTTGCCAGGGATTTGTCATCCCCAAATGCTTTACCCAGTGTTAAGGTTAATTCCCTAGTGCAGAAGGCTGAACTAGCTAATGCACATACTTCTACATCTGTTTCAACTGTTAAATCCTCTGTTAAGCCTAAAAAGAAGGGTTCCCCTCTGGTTAGAGATAGAAATCCTTAGACGGAGAACTCTCTAGACTCTCCTTAGGACTCCTTTCTCCTTTAGAGTTCCACTATTCTCCTGTTTCCCTACTACTACCCTGTTTGCAAAAGCTTGTAACTAAAACTAGTCTCCAAGCCTTGTATTGTTAAACTGTTGTTGTAATCCAGTAACTGAGTACTGTCTCGTGGTCAGAGTTCTCACGTCCCTGACGGGGATTAAGGAACGGCTCTTGTATGACCAGCGCCCATGTGCGTGTTACTGGATGGTATCAGGTTAGATCCTCTATCGACATGATCTCTAAAGGCAGTGCTGATGGCGGCCCAAGCGGGATGGCGGCGCCTTGAAACGATAGGTATGCCTCCCCGCCTAAGCCGTATATATATATATATATATATATATATATATATATAAGCAGAGACCTATTCCAATTGGTTAGGTCAATAAGGGACCTATTCCAATTTAATGATCTTGAAATTTTGTATACAAGTAATAATCAAGGAAACTTCCACTTAAAATAAGTCAGACTTTTGGCAAGAGAAAAATTGATGTCTAGAAAAATCAAGCTAAGGCCGACCAAAATGGACCATATTCTTAATTTCTTATCTCTATTTGTTCCATGTACGAGACTTACAGTCAATGCTTGGCGTATAAAGTTGGACATCTTATCTAAAGTCCATCCTCTGAAAGCTAGAGAAAAAATTCATTTAAGCCAACACAATATATAAATTATAAAGGAATCAAAGAAAAATTGTCAAAAATAATGAAAATAGTGGGCCCAAAAGGCCCAATTTTGGTCCAGAAAAACCCAACTAAATTCTAATTACAAAAGGCCCAAATAACACAAGTCTTGGAAGAAGAGGGCTAAAAAGGTTTTGGACATAAGACTAGTGGGCTTCTTGGGAGAGACTTCAACAATGCAGAAAAGAAAGGAGGATCCTTGAACAACACACCCTGGAAGTTCTTCCAAACACATGCAGTAAACTGATGTCACCATGAAACGGTTAAGCTTGAACTGTATGTCTTGAGCTTGAGAACCCACAATCTTGAGTTCGTTAGCGTCACACTTCACAGTTTAGTGAACCATGCAGATCCTAAGGTCGTGTTTTTTTTTGAGTGTACGTTATGATTACAGCCACATAGATGTGCTATTACACGATGATGGAGCAAACAGCGTGGGTCAAGTAGGCACGAGTCATGGGACCTGCCCCGTAGATTGCAACCACATGGCTGTTGGGACTTCCACAGTCTATGTGTGTACATAAATTTATTAAGGAAAATATTTACGTCCACTATTTTATATAAATATTTGTAATTGATGTGAAAATGTACTTTTTTAAAAAATATGAAAAAAAAATTCACATTTAAAGTATGAAAGTAAATGTGAAAAAATGGATGTAAACAAGTGGATGTGAGAATATCATTGCCCAATTTATAAAAACCCAAGCAATTGATAGAATGAAAATAATCCAAGCAAGCCCCAAAAAAGAAATATTACACAAAAACACCAAATTTAAGTGAAAAACGTAACCCTCCAATGTAGGGAAAAATCTCAATGCAAATTCAACAAGTCTACTATAATAAAATAAAGATTACAAGACTCAAGTTTATGCTTAAATTTTATTTAAAAATTCTCACAACCAAAGAGGAATATTTCATTTCTTTGAATTTTTTAAGCATTTTGGAGCTCTGATTTCGAAAATGTAAGTATCTCATACTAAAAACCAATATTAGACTTCTCATTGTTTCAAATTTCTCCTCTCATGACAAGAAGCCACTCACCACACTAATGCCACCACAAGAATAAACGAACACACCACACTACACCACACCATGAGCACGACCAAACACACTACACTAGTCGGCACACTACCATCAATGTGTCATTCTTTCCCCCAATTAATAGCGTCGTGCACAAAGATCATCATCCAAATCATCAGCCAAACAAGAACCAAAAAATAAAATTCACAAACACACAAATAATGATGTCTTACTCAAGTCCTCGTAATGTTTTATTCAAAAAAAAAAAAAAAACCAAAAACAAACAAAAAAGTCCTCCTAATGTTATTTTATTTTATTTTTTCGTTACTGATTTACTCACTCATTTCACTTTCCTGTACTCCTCAAACACAAAAATTCAAAAGCAAACTAACCACTAGCATAGGAGTACTAACCTCACTCTATTTGTAACTTATGAGATATATTCTTATACAATTTCCCTTACTAGTCGTCCAGATAAAACTTGACTGAAGCATGTATGGTCTCTTACAGTGTTGTTTACTTGTTTTGATTTAAGGATATTTTAGTTTTTAGGACACCGGGACATGTGTCATTCGGCCATTTGCTCCATGTAAAGTGAGTTCTCGGTGGTTCCTTTTTCTTTTTTTTCTCTCATTTTTACTCACTTTCTTTCTCTATTTCTCTTTCATTTTCTTTTTTATTCAACTCTGTTTTCAACCTTTGGCTACAACTAAATTGAAATATCTCAGTAGATTGGACATATCTAACGATCATTTTACTAGCACCATGTCGCATTTCATGCAAAAACTCAAGCCTCTAAAATCTAAATACCTATTACTTGAAATCAAGTGCATTAGACTTTTAGAGAACCTGCAAAGTAGTGAGTCTTATGCCAGAAATTAAGTAGCAAGTCTTATGCCAGCCCAGAAATTAAGTAGCAAGACTTATGCTGGCAATGGATGGTGGTACTGGTATGCAAGCTAAGGAAACTCGATACCTCAGGTTCTTGGCATTAGATTCTATGTTGTTCACATACATGTTGGGACAAAAGGCTGCAAGTTTGGCCAAAGAGAGGGAAATTCTGAAGAGCTTTTAAGGACTCTGCTCTAGAAACTCCTCTAGCCATAGCTAGCTAGAGAACAGTCAAGCCAGTTGAAAGACACTCGTGTTGGGCTTTGTGGAGCCTAATTTATGTTTGATTCAGTTGACGACCCGACCCGAATAATGTTGCGTAATTTTTAATAGGAGATTTTCTAAAACTTAGTCCATAGAGTGGAGGCTTGGGCTGATAGGCCCAAGTTGGAGCGCTCATGGACAAGCCTTTTGGGGGTCCGAGGGCAACGCCCCTGGGAAAATTTTTTGGGCCCGTTTTTTAGCTCCTGTGCGTAGGATATAAAAACCATTTTTGGTGATTAAGGTTTTGTCTTGTTGTAGTTTTTGAGAGAGCAAAAACACTGTTGCCGCACTCTGTATTTTTCCCTGATAATAGTGAAATCCCTGCAACTCCGTGGACGTAGGCAAATTGCCGAACCACGTAAATATTGTCTTGTGCGTGTGATTGTTTTTCTTTGGCGTGTGTTTTCTCTATTTTTTGTTTCTCACAGGTTGGGAATTTCGGGTTATATTCCCTACAACTCAAAGCTTAATTATGTTGTATATTAGTTTTAAACAATCAATGGCTTGCCTGTTGGAACCATATAAAATTTGATTTTACAACCTATACGGATTAAAATGATAGTTCAGACTGTCATTAATGTTCATATGAAGAAACATCATATTCCCACATGTCAATGGAGTGGATATAGATAACAATATTAACAACCAGCTCAAAGAACATTTAGAAAACATAACATCGAATGACATTCGCACTAAATATTAAGAATCTTAACAAAATTTACATAACTACCAAGTTTTTGCCATGACACCCCTAAGCTTGTATTCCATGCGATCCAAGAATTGATAGTACAAAATTCACCATTGCTTATTTAAAAGTAAAGGACCACATAAAACCCAAAAACCAACAACAAATCCAAGTGCCATGCTCACGTAGAACCAATCCACTTTAAGTCCACCTGTATCTTCGCCACCTTTGTTTTCAATTTTGGGGTTTACATTTTTAAAGTACAATTATCAATAAGTTTCCAATAAAACTAGAAACATTAAGACTTTGAAGGTGAGTGCTTGAAGGTATTTTGCCAACTAATTTGTTGTTTGACAAATTCAACTGACTCAAAAATGTCAAACTCGACAAACTTGGAGGAATTTCACCTGAAAGTTGGTTTACAGAAAAATCAATAGCTTCTAGTGATCTCATAACACCTATACTTTCAGGAATCCTTCCAATAAAGATTTTAAATGACAAATTCAATGACTGTAATCCTTGGAGACTAGTCACTTCATTGGGGATCTCTCCAGAGAAATTGTTCTTTGAAAGATCTATACTTTTTACTAGCCCAAGAATGGTGCCATACTCAACAACTCGCCCCCTTCATCACAAGCAATGCACTTTCAAATTTCTCATGTTTAGCATATCCTATTGAGAAGCCATTTGAATAAATAGCATGTTTTGAATTGTTAGTTGTGGTCATGGCACTGAAATTCATAACACATGTAGGTATGCCACCAAATAGCTTATTATGTGAAAGGTCCAAGATTTGGAGTGAAGTCAGAGCACAAACTTCTTTTGGCATAAGACCATATAAATTATTTGAGCGAAGGCTGAGAATCATCAATTTTGAAAGTTGTCCAATCCAAGAAGGTATGCTTCCAACAAATTCATTTTCACCAATATCAATGGTCACCAGCTTTTTACAATTTTTCAAAGAGGATGGTAATTTTTCAAAGAATTTGTTGCCATATAGGTGTAAATACCTAAGATCAATCAAAGATCCAATGGATGCTGGAATACTACTAGTGAAATTATTGTATCCCAAATTTAAGGCCGACAATCTTTGCCATATCATCCAACAATCAGCTATTTTCCTTGATAAAAGATTTTTTTTTTTCCAAATCTAGATGTTCCATTTGTTTGGAAAGATTCACTTAGTAACACAAAAAGTGAGATATAGATCCAAACAATAAATTGTTTGAAAGATCTAATATGTTCACGTTTGAGGATATAAAAGGTAACGGACCTTTGAAGCGATTTGAACTCATATCAATCATTGCACCAAAAGGAAGAAAAAAAAAACCATCTGAATATTTAAGACCTCTCCATACATCTGATTGAGAGACAAATTTAGGTATTTGAATTGAGAAGACATGTTCTGAAACAAAGGAGGAACTACATCTGAAACATTGGTGTTGGATATATCCAAATACCAAAGACGCTTTGAGAATAAAGCCATGATGGAAACTTTGCCCCTAAATTCCATGATCTTAATCCTAACTGGTACAGTTGAAAATGAGGTATCCAATTGTGACTTACTTCTAAAGTAAGTCGATTTTCCAATTGATTTTGAGATGTATGAAGTTCTGTTAATCTTGTTAAATTGGCAAAATGAACTTTGGATACAACACTATTGAACTTATTTGAAGCAATATATAGAGACTCTAATTTGGAGAGTTGTCCAAGACTTTGAGGGAGAGTTCCATTAAATTGATTAGTTGCAAGGTCCAAGATTCTCAAAGATGAAAGATTTCCTATAGCCTCTGGAATTTGACCCGAAACTGATGCACTCCCCAACGAAAGCTCAACCAGATTTATAAATTGCCCAATTAGCTCATTAGTCAAATGACCAGAAAGGTGTGCTTCAGTCAAGTCTAGGATCTCTAGTCCATTTGAAACACATCTTGATAAACTTTCTAAGAGTTCAGAAATCTCTTAACTCAATTTGTTGTATGACAAATCAATTTCCTTTAAGTTGCAGAGATTTCCCAACGATCTTGGTATCTTTCCTCCAAGTTCATTGAAAATCAAGCTTATGCCAATGGCAGATGTTCGGTTTTCAATGGAACTTGAGATTGTATCTTGCAAATTATTGGAGTCAAGGTTCAAAAACTCAAGACGATTAAAACTATACAACCAATTGGGAATTGAAGAATTGAAAATGTTGCCAGATAGATCAAGGTGTAGAAGAGAAGTCATGTTTTGGAGACCAAGAAGGAACGGACCTTAAAACCAATTGTTAGATAGATCAAGGGTGGTGAGAGATGAAAAGTTAATATTAGATATCGGTAGGATGAAAACACAAAGGTTTCAATTTGACAATCGCAACTCTAACAAAGAAGGGAGTTTGTTTGTCACCTGCAGCCAATCAGTGGCTTTGGTAAGATTTACACTACTCATTTCAAGGTATTGTATTAATGGAAGACCAAAAAGCCATTGAAGGTTCATGACATATAAATTATTATAATAGCCCCCAAGATTGAGATAGTGCAAGTTTGAGAGATTTCCAAGTTCATGAGGTATCAACCCCCCAAATCTCGAATTGGAGGTATCAACCCCCCAAACCTTTTTTCTTTTTTCTTTTTTGTATTTTTTATTTTTTATCTTCCGAGGCCAAACATCATAGGTGAGTCCGCAGATGAAAACCTCTGATATTTCTAACATGGAGCTGAAACAAATCAAGCCTATGTGCATTGTTGAGTTGGTCTCGTGCGAAAGTTTGAGTGCGCGTCAAAAGCAAAGAACCATTTTGAGTTCTTGTCTGAGGTTTCAAGAACTTGACCTTTTATGAACTTTCCAACATTTGTTCTTACTTGGTCTAAAAACATAGTAAACAACAATGGTACCAAACACTGCCACTATTGAAGTACAGGAAATCGAAAATGTATTTCTCCAAATACCTTACTAATATTTCTCTTTCATGATTCTGTGGTCTTGTTAGTTGTCACAAATGACTAGTAGCCCAAACTGTTACCAGTTACTAACAGACTGTGACTGAAATGACTGTTTGCATAACATGCATGAATGTAACATCACATAGAAGATAAATTTCTTTTAATTGAATGCCACATTGAAGTTAACTAATTACTGTATTACATTGGTTGTGTCACATACTGAAAAAATTAGTCATTAAAACGTTGGAACCAATGGAGAAAGATGTCCTCATCTGATGGACCAAAACAATAAGAGGAGCAATCATGTAGCAAGATTCTTGAGTATCAGATTTGAGATTCCTTTTGAGAACAAAGAAAAAATTCCCACTAGCAAAATTCATTCTGTTCTGATGACCCAACATAATATTAATAACAACAAATATGGAGAGCAGGAGGGATCTGGATCTGTGTATGCATTACTGTCCTTCCTCTCTTAATCACGGTCTGTATTGGAGGTCAGTTATCAGAATCTGAATCTTTTTTTAATTTCATTAAAGCTGTTGATCTACAAAATGTACTAGGAATTGCCTGGAATGGGTTGGTGGCACATCCCTGCTTGCATAAGTTGAGGGGTGTAAAATGCAATTCACAGTCTATAGTAGAAATCAGGCTTGAAAATTTGAATCTTAGTGGCATACTTAATGTTGATGCCCTTTGCAAGCTCCCAAATCTGAAAGTTCTTAGCTTAGCAAAGAATCACATCAGACGAAATATTCCTAACTCAATATTGCACTGCACAAGGCTGACTTATTTAAATCTAAGCAACAATCATCTGAGTGGAAGGTTACCTTTGGCTCTAACTAAATTGAAATATCTCAGGAGATTGGACATCTCTAAAAATCATTTTACTAGCATCAAGCCGCATTTTGTGCAGGAATTTAGGTCTCGTTATACTTTTTACTCGAAATCAAGTTCATTACAGAGATATAGTACTGGTGACTGGGTAGAGGCAGTGCATTCCCGCATACTTTCAGAGGGCCCAAGTCCTTATGATGACCATGATAGTGAGCTTAATGGACAGTGGATTGCTTTGTTTGGAGTACTACCTCTGGTTCTTGGCATTGGACTCTTTTTGTTGTACATATACATAGTGGGACAGAAGGCAGCCAAAGAGAGGGAGATTCTAAAGAAAGTTCAGGACTCTCCTCTCAAAACACCTCCAGTTAAAGCTAGAGTGGAAGTCAAGCCTGTTGAAAGGCACTCGGGGCTTGTGTTCTTTGTTGAAGAGCATGAAAGGTTCATATTGGAGGAACTCCTTGAAGCCATAGCTGACTTGCAAAGCCAGACAGTTTGCGGCAGCCTTTACAAGGTAGTACTGAAAAATAGTGCCCTCTATGCAGTCAAAAGATTGAAGCAATTGCAGGTATCCTTTGAGGAGTTTAGCCAAACGATGATCCAGATAGGGAGCTTAAAGCATCCAAACATTCTACCCCTTGTTGGTTACCATTCAACCAATGAAGAAAAGCTTTTCATCTATAAGTATCAAAGCCAAGGGAGTCTGCTAAACTTGCTAGAAGGTAAATTGACATAGAATGCAAAAGAGAACATGATTGCTTTTGAATTGCAAATACATACACACTTATTACACTGTTGCACTCATGCCTCAACTCAAAATATAACGGAAAAAAGGCCACTTCTAGGCCTTTAACTGAAATAGGGAGCTGGACTATTTCAGGTTCTAAGACTTCAAAAATTAACCTTTATCAAAAACTTAGTTGTAGCAGCCATACGATGCATATAAGGCAGCAAGGTTCATCTTGGTAAGAATTTTTCATAATGCCTTTCTAAGTCTCGTTACCAGAAAAATGTAGTAATGTAATATTTGAAGTTTCAGACTAAACTGGAGTTTTAAAGTTGAAAATGTCGGATTCATTCAGTCTCAAAAATAATGCCTTAACACTTGATTGACTAGTTGGCTAGTTATCTTTCTTCGTTCAAATAACATCACTTGATTATCATCCAAAGAAACAAAAATTCGCTTAACATTATTAAAGTGAACTGCCTAATCTTTTTATGAGCTGCATGAGCTCAAACTTTGGAGTGAAGAAACCTGATTTTGGGCAGGAAAATAAAAATAAAAATAAAAATCATAATTAGAAACTCCCAGACAGATATGTCTTTAAATAGTTCCTATATTTCAGCAAATATTTGTGGTTATCTGCAGATTATACTCATGGCAAGAGGGATTTCCCTTGGGAGCTTCCGTTGTCCATAGCCAGTGGGATAGCAAGTGGCTTGAACTTCATATTATCAAAGTTCTGATAACCAGGAGATCATCCCTCATGGGAATCTTAAGCTATCAAACATACTTTTGGATGAAAACAATAAAGCACTAATAAGTGAGTATGGTTTTTCAATATTTCTAAACCCAAAAGCTTGCAACTTGACCGCCAATGGTTACACAGCTCCTGAGAAACTTTTAACAGAACAAGGTGATGTTTTTAGCTTTGGAGTGATTCTATTGGAGCTGCTAACAAGCAGAACTGTAGAGAAAAGTGGGATAGACCTTCCTAAGTGGGTAAGGGCCATGGTGAGGGAGGAATGGACAGGAGAGGTCTTTGACAAAGAGGTCAGCAAAGCTGCAACACAATAGGCATTTCCTTTGCTGAATATTGCTCTCAAGTGTGTATCACATTCTCCCGAGGATAGGCCAACAATTGCAGAAGTTTGGGACAAGATAGAAGAAAATGTGAATGCACAAAGAGAACTTCCTCATTCACCAGGGAAATGTTGTGAATCCAATGAACATGATTGTTGTTTTCTTCACACCTCTTATTTGATACATGTAATACTCCTGGATCAAACTATTGACCGTTGTGGTCTACAGATATCACATATTTTGACCTTTTAATTTGGAGCAATAGAAGCTATCTATAGCTCAGACTCAAGCACAGAGAACTCACTCGCATGTCACATATAAGTTTAAGTTTCCACTATAAGAGTGAGGGAACCAATCTCTGCCAATGTATCAACTATCAAGCACAGAGTAATGCTTTTTTTTTTTCCCAAACTATAGTCCAAGTGTTTATGAGTGCAGGCATGTACATTTGTATATGCATTATTACATGTTACTCTTTGTTAATCTTAATTTAAGTAGCACAGACTTCAAAACACACTTCTACATATGTGTTCCCATTATGTTAGCAGAAAAAAAAAATAATAAAAAAATCCTTTAATTATATATATTTTTAATGATTTTAATAGTTGTAATTATTTTGAAAAGTTATAAATAAACTTGAAATATGCCTATTTAAGTAAATAAAATCACCTAAAAATATTTTTTAATTAATCAATTAATTGTGGTATCTCCATAGTGTTGTGCCCAGTGCCGGCTCTATATGTGAAGCAACTGATGCCTAAGGGCCAAGTAAAAAAAAGGCTCTCAAATTTTAATCAATAGGATTTTTTTTAATATTATAATAATATTAATTAAGTCCAAATATTAGCCAATAAATAAAATAAATTTTTTATTAAATGAAAAATAAGAAGAAAAAAAATGTTACGTCCATAATATTTTTCACAACACTTTTAGAATAAGTTTTAAGTGGTAGGCTGTTACATGGTATTATTGATAGCAAAAATTAATTTCAATGATGAGTTCAAATTAAAACTAGTAACAAATTAACACTTAAGATTTGTTGTGAAAATTTTATGAATGGAACACTTCAAAAAAAAAAAAAAAAAAAAGCAATACAAAAAAGGTGTGAAAAATTAACACAAGTTCAGTTGACAAACTTTTACTAGTTTTTATCTAAGTTCACCACTAACATCATTTTTTTACTTACCATTATTAATCTGCCACATCAACTGGTGTGAAAAGTTTTGTCAAATTTTATTGTCTATAGACTTTCAAAAAAAAAAAAAAAGCTACATTGTTCATGTTAATTAGTAGTAATTTTACATCTAAAATAAAATAATAAAATTTAAGTAATATTTAATTTTTAAAAAATTATATTTAAATATATAAAGTGTCTCAATTTCAATTTTCGCCTTTCCCCAAATACGTTAAGCCACCCTGATTGTGTCCTACTTTTTCAATAACTTTAGTGCTCTCATGTCTCATACAGTGTTGTGTCCATTTTCGTACTTCATAGATCATTAACGAAACACCTTTAGCCAAGGTCACATTTCGTTGTCTTGCCACGTGTTGAGATTCAATTGGCTCATCATTGGACCCGGATTCAAATCAAGAGGTCAAACCCACTACTCACGTCAACGTAGGAAGCATGGAGGCTACTGGTGCATCCTTGTTTCTGCCTTTGAAACACGGGTGCGTTTTCGAATTCGGGTGTAGATGTGAGATTCGTTAATTTTTGAAAAAGTAGGGTGCAGGTGTGGCGGAGTGCGGCGATTAAAAAATTATTAAAAATATTTTATTATATTTTCTATATATTTTTACTATTAAAATATTCTTAAAAAACACATTACTGTGCCTTAATTCACAACAAAGAAAGAAGAAGGCAAGAAACACAAAACAAAATACAAAACAAAAAAGAAAACACAAAAGAAGCAACAAATATTTAGAAAAAAATTGAGGAATGACAGATTTAGGATGTTTGGGCCTCATTCAAAGCTGATTTCAGCTGTTCTGGAGTGATTCAAGACCGATTTCGGCCTGTTTCGGCCGATACGACCCGATACGGCCAATCGGACCTATTCTGGACGATATTGGCCCGATTCGGCACGAATCAAGCCGAGTATCTATGCGAATCGGTGAAAAAAAAAAAAAAAAAAAAAGCTCAGACCCGGCACCCTCCCAGCCGCATCCGTGCTTTCCAGGTTTCTGCCAAGGCATCATGACAGCAAAGAAAGGAAATAACAAATTGGTCATGAATAATAATCTACATCAATGAGTTATATATGAGAGGCAAAAATTAGATGAGAGGGGAAAAGATGACACTTTTATTATGTTACAAAATGAGGGAAGACTAGGTTGTTAAATGTCACACAAGTTTTTGGAATCAGGAATTGATGAAGAAAAAATCCGTGAACACAACTTTTGTGCCACAACTTGATAGAATCAGTGTCTTGAGCTATTGTTAAATTTTAAATTTTCTGATTTTTATAGCAACTTGGGATGTTGGGAAAATCCTTCAGGATGGGAAAATGGCATGTTTAGAATAGTGGGCCTGAGCAGAACTCAAGGTTTGGGCAGTGACTGCAAAGGTCTTTCCTCTTGTACACAGGCTTATGACATATACTGTTTGCAAACACTATGCCTACTTACAATGTTTCCCATAGAGCCCAAAATAGGTAGGAAGGACCCTCTCTTGTTCTCCAAATCACAAGTCCCAAACAACTCTCTTGGGCTCTCTATGTGGGCTTGGACCACACAATAAAAAGTGAAAATAATTATTTGGCGTTAAGCCCATATTATATCTTTGTGGAAAACATAATGTATGGGCTTTCAGATATTATATCCCGCTCATCCCAATTTTGTTTTGGGATTGGCCTTGACTTGGCCTTATTTATTAACACATTTTGTGCACTTTGTGTCTAGTTATTTACCCAAGAAAGCCCGTTTCATCTAGTCTTGAGGTCGGGCCTTCAGCAATATTCAAGCCCAAACAAACTAAATTTATTTTGTTGGGCTTATTGCACTGGATGAAAAATTAGCCCAACACACCAAAACTCCCTTAAGGCATGAAAGATTGGCCCTGTTTATTTACACTCTTGGGCACTTTGGGTCTAGCTATTTTCCCAACAAAGCCAGTTTCATCTAGTCTTGGGGATCGGGCCTTGAGCAATATTCAAGCCCAAAAAAATAAATTTATTTTATTGGGCTTTTTGCATTGGATGAAAAATTAGCCCAACACACCAAAACTCCTTAAGACATGAAAGATTTGTCTATGACTTTGTACCCACAAATACAAGAGAAAGCTCTTATGTGCTACTCATTTGGGACAGTGCTTGACATACTCGAACAAATAAAATAAACTGTGTAAACAACCTGTAAAATATATCTAGGATGTTAGAAAAGCTCATATGTGCTATCAAAGACAGACAACACAACAGGCTAAAATTCTTATCAGTCATGGATGCACAGTGCCAAGGTCATACTCTCAAAACTAAATGGCTCTTTTGCAGCTCATGTAATGAGATGCCAGTGCAGAACACATATGATTTAACATGGTAGTCTAAAACCTTTTTTTTTTTTTTTTTTTTTGAGAAGGGCATGCTTTTAAAATGGACCCAGATATGAGAAGGGCATGCTTTTAAAATTAAAAACGCAGTACAGTACTAAATATGTCAAAGCCTAATATTATACTCTTAATACCCATTTGCATGTGCCAAGATGAGACATTACATTTCACATCATTGTGGCAGGAATTAATCTCTTATATATATATATATATATATATATATAGAGAGAGAGAGAGAGAGAGAGAGAGAGAGAGTTTCAACCTATATGGCATTCGCTTCTGATTATTGCTCTCTTTATTATCAAACAACGACACCAATCGGTTTTTAACGTAAGCAGGGATTAAATTTCAAATTTTTTATTCAACTATCAAACACTTTATCAATTAAGCTAACTAATTAAGTCTAAGAGACACAAAATTTTACCATCTTTTTTTTTTTTAACACAAATAAGGTGATATGTTGTAATTATGTAACTCAGATATATACATATAAGTCACGCTTTGAGGTTTCATTTCAAACACGTCCTTCATAAAAGTGACTTTGAATATAAAAAAATTTAAAAAAAAAGGTAGCTTTTTTGTAGCCAAAAACAATGTTTTTGAGTCTCTGATAATGTTAAAAAACCAGATAAATGAAAAAGAAAAATCTGTTACCCCCAACTACCAAAGTTACCCTGTCAAATTTTTTACGTACATTAAGGAAATTGCTAACAAACAAAGTAACAGTCACACTTAAATTAGAAGCCAACCCTAAATACAGGGTGAGGCTTCCTCATCCATATGATTTTGACTATTAAGCATTAATGGTTGGGACCTCTCTTAGCTCTCTTAGCTGTGGCCTAGTCACTTTTTGCTTATTTTGGTGTGTCACATCTTAACAATCATCTTTGATTGTGATTTTTTTTTTTTTTTTTTTTTTTTTGGGTTAAATCTTATACTTGTTAAGCACACAAACTTGGCTATAAGATGAAGGTTCCTTATGCCACCTCATTGTTAGGCACCCCCATGTATAACAAGTCTCATCAATGCCTTCAATTGTTTTTCTTGAAAAGTCATTAGTGTAACTCAATCTTAAGTTTTCTTAGTTCTATCAATTTCTCTAAACTCTATTAATGTTGATAGTTGGACCTTAATCATACACTGCCTTTTGTTATAGATCTTTTGTCCTCCTAGTCAATACTAAAAGCAATTAGATGATATAGCAAATTTTTTAAGGGGACAAGGCTAAAAGATTTCCTCATAGAGGAGTCAGATACTACAGCATTCTATTCAAGCATTTTTCTCTCCATCACAAAATGACAATATTTAATAAAGTGTTTAGAAATTTATTGATCACAAACGTCATTGACAATGACAAAAATTAATAGAGAGCCTAATATCTAAATTACACATTTAGGTTTAGGTAAATTGTCTTTGACTCTTAAGGTTTATTTTTTGTCATTTTAGTCCTTAAATGTTTACATTTCTATCATATTAATCCTTCTGTCTATTGGCACCTATAAAATTATTACTCTTCACGCATGTGATGCGGCATTGTTTCACTGGATTTAAAAAAAGTTTTATAGATGATAATGATTAGAATGGATCAACTTGATATAAATGTTAAAGTTTAAGGATTAAAATGACAAAAAGTTTCAAAAAGAAAATCACAATTCACTCTAACCTCAACTCAATGATGTAATGATTTTGACCAAATATGAATGTATGAGGTTAATTTTTAATTATTTTTGTTTAATAATGGGGAGGATGCAATGCAAACCTAACTTCTGAAATCCTTTGGAGAATCCCTTCTCCCATTTCATTTTATTTATAGCTATATTTGTGTTGCATCATATATCATTTGAACTTTATTTGTTATATAGGTTAAAATTCACACCCTTTCCAAAACTCAAATTAATCTCTTCCTCTTTTTCCCATTTTATTAACCCAACCTCAATATAAGTAGTTCCTTTTGGTACACTCAATTCCAATCAGTAAAATGTTAAACTGAATTAAATCAGATAATTTTAAAAATAAAATTAAATAAAAATTAAAAAAAAAAACTTAAAATTTTTTAAGGTAAAAAAAATTTAAGCATATCTCTTGTTGTACCTGTTGCTTTCTGTTATATTCACACGTCTCTTTTCCTATATGGCTCTGCTTTCACACACAATCCTTACCTAATTCAAATTCCCCACAAGTTTATTTCTCTTTTAAGCAAAATAAGTATTCTAATAATGACTTTAAAATGTAATTTATGCTACAGGCTTCACCAGAAAAGTTTTTCATATCAGTTTAGGCCTAAATATCTGTTTCACTAGAGTTAGGAATATCATATGAGAATCTTTTGCAAAACAAGCATAAATATGGAAATTACCAAAACAACTTTTGTTTAGGATTACAGTCAGACAAAAAACATTAAAAAGGTTTTGAAAAAAAATAAAATGAAATATTGCAATAATGAGTTGTCACATTTGCCCAATTTTCATATTTTAAGAATTTGCAACAGGAAGTGGGAGTTGGTTAACTTCTCAATTTGGATAACAAGTTGTATAGACTATTGCCAAGAACATGGTTTGGATTCAAACTATACACATGAAACTTTGAACCAAGTCCATATTTCTGTTTAGTGATACTTATACTTTGTATCTATATGACTGTATAGCCTGAAAAACTTCTTTAACAATATTTTCCTTCCCTTCAATCAAAAGGCTTTAGTAACTATCCCAAAGTAACTTTCAAAAACATCATTAACTCAAGGTGTAGTTGAAACCCATAAAGTTTAACCAAAAAGAGAAATAGGGTAAAAGAGAGAAAAAAATGGTCCATTTTTTCATGCTTTGCACTCTCAAAATCGTCAACATCTAAAATCTTGCAACTTTGAGGTACACCATACAATGAACCCCCAAGCATTAGAGAGAACATCATCATGCCAAATGTCCATAAGGTTGAATCATTTGGAAACAACCTCTAAAATATATATATATATATATATATATATCATTTTTTAGAATAAGACTTTGAATTCTAGGAAAAAGTAAAAGAAACGAACGAACGAAAAAACTAAAACGTGAAGTAAATTGTATTTTAATCAATTTTTTTATAAGTCTCCAAAAGTATGTCCCAAGACCAAAAAAAACTGCAAAGGTCAAATATGACTTGCTCTTAGCATGCAAATATATATGCCAATCCAATCAAATAATACCATTTGAAATTCAGCAAAAATAATAATAATAATAATACCATGTGAAAATGCTTATATGGTTGGAGTTCGATTTCTAGATGAAAGAAAATTGAACATCTCTCTGTTTTTTTCTCTTTCTTTTTTAACATAAAATACCTTTTTTTTAATAGATAAAATAAAATACCTATTATTGAACCTTAACCTATATGTGTGCCACAAGTATACATAGCTTTTCAAGATTGACTTGAACTTTGAGAGGTGACAGTTCATATCCGTTAAAATAGTACATGGTTTGGATTAATGCTACACGTTTATGATTTTTTTTTTTGTTTAAATCCCATGTTATCAGGTCCATTGTTAACTTCTCTATAATTAGAGAATATAGTTACACCAAATTTTTTATATGGCTTGATTGATTTTGAACCACTTTTTGATAAAAGCATAGCCTTACAAGACATTGCACTCAAAACAAATAAATAAAAAGATGTAATATATTATTCAAAATTTTCCTTTCAAAAATGAAAAATGGAAATGATATTCAAATTTTAATCCAAGTGGTCCAAAAGAATGTTCCCATACCAAAATTGCATAGGTCCAATATACAGAGCTCTATCATTGCAATTCCAAGCAACTTTGTGAACTGCTTATATTATATGGGCATGGTTACAGCTTCCATTGCTTTCCAAAAACATAAAACAAAAATGTATAAATAAATATTAAATACATTAAAAATATAATTTTTTTCAAAAATAAAAATAAAAATAAAAATATCATCATCTGCTGTCATCTCTCTTGGCTCCTCCAAATATTCTTACACCAGAGGATTTTGCCAGTCTCTCTTTCTTTCTTTCTTTCTCTCTCTCTCTCTATTTATAAATTGTCTCTCACCCATCTTCAGCAGCAAATTCCATTTCTTTTGATTTAATTAAGGGAAGTGGAATAACCAACAAAAAAGATAAAAAAGAAAGAGAGAGAACCATAGAGGATGAGCACATCCTCTGTTTCCATTACCATTATTCCTCATCCTAGATCTTAGTTTTCTCTCATTTCCTCATCTGGGTCCTCCTCATATGGTAAAAATTCTCTCTTTTTTCTTTGATCTCTATTGCAAAATTGAAACTTTTTTTTTTTTATCTGGGTCTTTTTGATCCATCAGAATTTTTGTCATTCTGGGCTTATTTGGTTTTGTTGGGTCATTAGGCTTTTTGGGTCATGTTCTGATTGGTGGAACAAGGATCCGATGGTTCTAAATCGAATTTGATCAATACCCACTTTGTGTTTTGATCAGAGCACCAATCGGGTTCTGTCTGAATTTTCATTGAAGGTATGGATTTTCAAGCTCGATTGTTGTTTCTGCATTTTGATCGTGTTGATTTGCTTTTGTTGATAAAGTTTGAATTTTATTGGATGTATAAAAGTCTAAGTTTGTGGACAATCTATGTAATTGTATGATTTAGATTGGTTCTGATGGTAAAAGTTGCAGATTCTTGTTGAATTATGAAAGTTTTATTGTGGGGGTGTTGAATTTCAATTGAATTGGGTGTTTTTTTTGTTGGAGTTGTTTAATTTTTGTATGTTGAGATTGAGATTATTGATTGAAGTGGTAATTTGTTGGTTGATTGTAGAAGAGATGGAATCAGATCTTGGAAAGCTCTTCATTGGTGGGATTTCTTGGGACACAGATGAAGAAAGACTTAAGGACTATTTTAGGAAATATGGGGAGGTGGTGGAAGCAGTGATCATGAGAGATCGTGCCACTGGTCGTGCTCGTGGCTTTGGTTTTGTTGTGTTTGCAGATCCTGCTGTTGCAGAAAGAGTCATCATGGACAAGCACATAATTGATGGCCGCACAGTGAGTGGTTTCTTTGCAAATACACACTTTTTGCATCATGGATTTCATTGGCATTCTGTTAGTTTTCTTATTTGATCCTAGAAAATAGTCTATCTTTTATTTCTAGGACCGTTTCCAATTAGTTTCTGAATTCACATTTCCCTTACTAAGTTGTAGATTGGATTCATTGTTATTGCTCACTCTCTCCAGCTACAATCAATGATTCTGAGATTTGCTGTAACTTTAACTTATAATAACCTGCATTGGATGAAACTTTGTCCCCATTTGTTGAAGTAAAACCAAAAATGACATGCAATTGTTTGCTTTTTAGTTACTTGTTTTCTCAATTTTCAGGTTGAGGCAAAGAAGGCTGTACCTAAGGATGATCAGCACATTTTAAATAGAACCCCTGGTAGTGTTCATGGTTCTCCAGGCCCTGGACGTACCAAAAAGATTTTTGTGGGAGGTTTAGCATCCACAGTCACTGAGAGCGACTTTAAGAAATACTTTGATCAGTTTGGTACAATTACCGATGTTGTAGTGATGTATGATCACAACACCCAAAGGCCAAGAGGCTTTGGCTTCATCACCTATGATTCTGAGGATGCAGTGGATAGAGTGCTCCTCAAACAGTTTCATGAATTGAATGGTAAAATGGTTGAGGTCAAGAGGGCAGTCCCAAAAGAACTATCCCCAGGTTCCAGTCGGAGCCCTATTGTAGGATATAACTATAATTTGAGTAGGGCCAATAGCTTCCTTAACAATTATGTTCAGGGTTATAATATGAGCCCAGTTGGAGGTTATGGAGTCAGGATGGATGGTAGGTTTAATCAGGTTGCTAGTGGTCGTAGTGGGTTTTCCCCATTTGGTACAACTGGTTATGGAATGAGTCTGAATTTGGAGCCAGGGTTGAGCCCAAGCTATGGTGGCAATTCCAACTTTGGCAATAGTCTTGGCTATGCACGGATGCTGAGTCCTTATTATAGTGGAAATTCAAACAGGTATAGCACTCCTATTGGGTATAGTGGGGGTAATGGAAGACATGATTCTCTACTAAGCTCCACCACTCGAAATGTCTGGGGAAATGGGGGCCTTAACAATGCTGTGAACTCTTCAAGCCCTGGTGCTTACTTGAACTCTGGAAGTGGGGGTTTTGGAGTTTTTGGAAATAGTAGTGCGAATTGGGGCCCTTCTCCTGGTTCAACTCAAGGAGGAGGGAGTCCTCCTGGTTATACTAGTGGGAATATTGGTTATGGCAGTGGAGACAACAGCTTTGGGTTGGGAGCTGGGGGAGGGTATGGAAGAAACAGTGGCACAGGTTTAGCCCAATCTTCATCATTCGCTGCATCAAGTGGAAGCTATGAGGGATCCTACGGTGACTTGTATCGTAGTGGTTCTGTTTATGGCGATTCAACTTGGCGATCTACCACTCCTGAGCTAGATGGTTCTGGCTCATTTGGTTATGCGCTTGGCAATATGTCTTCAGATGTCACAGCCAAAAGTTCTGAGGGTTATATTGGAAGTTACAACGTTACAAGTAGACAAGCAAATAGAGGTAACACTTTGGCTTCAGTAAATGATTTTCGGTCATCTTCTTTGCTCTTAGTTTGGTTTAGAAGCAAAAAATTTAATGAAAGAGAAACAGAAAACCTGTTAACTTGAGTGTTGATTCATCTTCTTTGCTCTTGGTTGTTTAGAAGCAAAAATGCAATGAGAGGGAAATAGACAATCTATAAACTTGAGTTTTGAGTCAAGCTTGTTGACTTCAGAAAAGAATTTCTATAACTAGGCAAGTTGGTCTAATATTTTTATACAGTAACATTTATTGTTGTGTTAAAAGATATTCTTTTTTCTTTTTTAATTTCTATAAATCAATAGTTACCTCAGAGAAGGGCAGATTTGAACTCTGAACATCTCCATTGGAAATGCGAGGAGGTGCCAGTTGAGCTACAAAGCTCTTGGCAACTACATATTGAAACTAATGGTGTTATAAACCCAAGATTGGAAAACTGGTTTCATGCCTCATTGGTTCATGACATTAGTGATTGGGCTAACTTGCATTATACTCCCATACAATGCTGATATCCTGAGATGCTGTCATATAAAGTAGCTGTTATTAATTTTTGCAATCTTTTGCTAGAATTCTGATATACCTAACTTTATTTCCCAAGTGACCTTGCAATTGCTGAAAATCTGATTTGGTAAATGTGAGAACTTGACTTTTTTATGCAAAAAAGTTATAAGCGATCCATCATTCATCTCAAGCTTTTCTCATACACCTAATAAGTACTAACAGAACCATCCCTCTCCCTCTCTCTCTCTCTCTCTCTCTCTCTCTGTTTACAGAAATTCAGGAGCTTCCATTTTCCATGTCTTAGGCATTTAGGCATTTAGACTTTTACTTCCTCTAGAATCAACACCTTCTGTCTTTCTCCCTTTAACACTATGCTCATGATAATCACCAATGGGGATGCTATATTTCCACATGCTGCATGTGCTTGCCAATCTAGTTTTAGCCATATATTCAAAACCCTGTCTCTTTTTTGTTTTTTTAAGATAATATGGAATTGAATTTGCTGATCTATCCAAAATTATACAAGAAGATAAATTTTCATCGACTGTGTGATGGTTTAAAAGTTGGCACTTGGTTTTGAGAATTATTTGTTGCTTATACACTTGTCTGAAAATATTTATACCAATACAATATCCTTTGCTTCAGGAATTGCTACATAGGAGATTTGTTATTTGGACAGCACATGGTAATGTTAGGTGAAGAACAGCTGAAGGATTGTGAATTTCATACATCTTCCTTATTAAGATATTTCTGCTTACAAGGAAGTTGATCATATAGTGCTAACGGAGTTCCTTGATTTGATGTATACATATTCAGAGAGAAAGCAGTTTACAAGGTATTTTGTGTAAGGTTTGGGATTTCTTTTTTCTTTCTTCAGAACATAGGTTCCTTTCTTGGAATTTGGTTGAGCTGTAAAATCAGATTGCGGGATATATACTCAGGAAGAGTGGTTCCAATTAATGTATCGTGCATCTCTGGTGAGGAGCGCCAGCGGTAGTATTATGTTAAAAAAAAAATAGAGTATTAATTTTTTGAATTTTTTTCAATGCTGTAATGTCTGGCAAAGTTGCCAGCTCTTGTCCTTATATTTCTTCCTCTGTTCGGATTTGATTCTCTCAGTTTGTACGTGAGGTTCAGTTTGATTTACTAGTGTGAAACATTAGAGGGATACCCTTCTAGGTTCCCCATCAAATAAGCTTCTGAATATTTTGATTTATTTTTTAATTGAACATTTACACAGAAGTTCACACTTATTTCTGAATGAAATGAATGTTTGATCACAATTCCCGTTTAATCATGGTGATATTTTGGAACCCTGGACTGCATGTAAATTTACAGTGTATGTTTATAGCTTTTGTAGTTGTATCTTTTATGGGTTTCCATCTGCTAATGGACTTCCTAATCTTTTGAGGCTACTGTGTGGTCATACTGACTCTTATCCTCACTTTCAAAGATTAGGATATGATTTGCTTTGCCTGGTCTTTCATATCACTTTCATCTGAATTACCTTTCATAAATGCCTCAAAGCAAATACAATACATGTGGTCCTCTCTCTCTCTCTCTCTCTCTCTCTCACGCACACACACATACACATACACACGTGAAGAGATTTTTGAGGAATGTGTTAACCATGCCAAATATGGTTCTGAAATTTATGACATTTATTATGAATCCTTTAAAAATGAATTCTGGGCCTCTTGGCTTCTCCTTCACCTTTGGAACACAAAGTTAGGACAGCCAGCTTCAGAAATTTAGGACCCTACTTTAGAAAAATTCTGGAAACTTTGCTTGAATGGGAGAGTTCATTGTCCATGCCTAATCTGGATCAGATTCGTTATAGTTGTCATGTAGGTCACCCTCCAATGTTTTCTGTTCTGCCTATCTTGCTTATACAATTATTCTTAGTCAATTTTCCCACACAAGAAGTCAAGAACCAAATAAGAATGTATTATTTTCTCTGACAGTTTTGTTTCTGAACTAGAGAACCCTGAATCCTTTCTTCTCCTACACAATTTTAATTAATACATTACTGAATGCTGCATTTGGGCAAAATATTTCTATAAACATTGCTTCATTAACTTTAAGTTCAGATTAGATTCTTCATTCATTTTTGGGGGGCTTTTGAATTGATTTTGTTTTTCCAATAAAATGGCCAATATTTAATGTAAGCAGCCAGACTGTTAGTTGAGTTAAATATCTTTCCCGGGAACAGGCTATTTCAGTGGCCTTTCCTGTTTTACCCAGACTTTAAAGCTGTTATCATAAATGAATCCTCATGAAAAGTATAGGCCACACATTAACAATGAGCACTTCCAACTTCCAAAACATGCTGTTCATTTATAGTGGCCAGGAAAATTTCAGAAATCTTTTTGAACAAATTGGGTAGATTTAAGGGAAGGAAATCCTTCACATGATGGATTCTTAGACAGCCGCTTGACTTATTTTGAATCAAGTGGTTCAAATTTTGGAAATCATGATGTCTATAAGTATCAATCCCTTTTCCAATCCAAATGCTTAATTGGCTTTTACTTGGACAAGGAAAGAAAGAAAAAGATTAACAGTACAAACTAATAAACCTTCTCTACCTAAAGAAAAGAAAGAGTTTTCCCAAACAAAAGGGAAAAGTATGACAAAAATAATTATCTTGTGCACCATATATATGCTTTTTCCATTTGTTTTGCCAACCTGTGATACAATAGAATCGCTGGACATGTGCTTTTCTTTTCTTGAAGGTTATACGGGTTTAGTGGACCCACTATTGACGGTTTTGATCACATGGATAATAGACACGGGGGCCCATTGCACGCCCAACGGAGCTTGAATATTATTTCTGGGTTGATGCCAGAAAAGCACAACCTTGTGGTAGCATGATTAACTAGGCTTATGTTGCCAAAATTCTTACAGTTTAATCTACACCTTCTGTTTTTATTGTAAACGTTTAAGATTCAAATCCTTCTTCCCTAATTATTGAATTATCAAAAAAAAAAAAAAAAACTAGGCTTATCTCCTAGGCTCATTGGGTAATTCCGTAAAATAAAAATCACTGTCTGCTAAAAATATAATAATAAGATCATTGTGATTTGCCCAACATGATTGAATCCAAGTCTATTACATTTTTTTCCTTCCACCAGAAACAAGTCTTATTATTTTGCCTTCTGAGCATCTATGAGTACTTCATAGTATAAAAATTGTTTTATCTTTTTCCTTCATACTCGATGGAAGACAGTAACAGGATCATGAGTCCATACATGACCACCGTCAAATTAGACAGTAAACAGGATGATTGAGATTCCTTAAAGAGAGGGTAATTTGTCCTGCACACACGTCCCTTTTATTCTACTTTATAGGATTCCCTATTCCTTACAATGGGAAAGGAAGAGAAAAGAAAGAGTGGTATTTTCCAACATTGCAAAAGGTCAAAAAAAGTAGGTATGTTAACTCCACGCTCCAATTTCATCCATTGTAAGCTATGATAGCCTAAATGTTTATAGAGGTGAATTTTACCTGAGCCCAAGTGTACACATGAGCAAAACATTCAATAATGATCAATACTTAGATAAACTATCACAAAACAATCATGTGGTTAAGATATAGGTGATCATCAGTACCAATGCACCATCATGCATAGAATAAGTGCAAGGTATAGACAGGAATACTTGTGTGAAAGAATCATACCTTTAGAAGGAGGTTCCTCAAAGGAATTTCTTTACAAAGAAGTAGAGAATATAACATTAAACAAAATCAGTTTATGAGAACCTCAATCAAATCTGTCATGGACATCATTGTCAATATCATAGACAAAAGGCACTCACAATTTCAGGCAATTCTGCCAAATAAAAGGTAACAAGGAATGCATATTACATTATTACTATACCCCTTAATTAAGCAACAGCTATAATCAGCATACCCAACTTTCAAAAGAGCACTTAAATATATTGATAAAGAAAAGCTCTCCAGAGATCATGGTTTTCTAGTGTTCTACCAAACCAAACCAGTTTCTATTACCTTGAAAGAGTTCTCACGGTAACAATGGCATCAAACCAAAACTTCAAAGATCTTCAGTGGGTTCTGCATGCAATCAAATCTGAAACACTCAGCCTTCATAACATCTCATTCTACCTTTCTCAACCAACTTCAGGTTGTTTCCAAGAAACAGAAAACTCTATGAATATAAACATTTCCAAGGACAGCCTTCTATACTTCCTTCACCTCCTCACAGTATTAGGAACAGCCAAAAACATCCAATCATCTCTGAGAAACTTAGAGTTCCACCAGGTTGAATGGGAACTACAACAACTACTAAATCTTGGCGTGTTGCTTGAGAATAGCACAAATATTAAGCAACTTGTGTTTCGAAGAAACAGATTCAATACAGAATGTTTGTCAGAGTTTTCTGATGTTGTAAAGAGAAATAATGTGATCAAAGAGATCACATTTTCAGAATCTGCTATTGGCTATGTTGGAGCTGGCATTCTTTCTTCTGCACTTAAGGTGAATGATAGCTTAGAAGAGTTGCAAATATGGGAAGACTCAATTGGGTCAAAAGGGGCAGAGGAGCTCTCAAAGATGATTGAAGGAAACTCAACACTGAAACTGTTGACAATTTTCGACTCAAGTTCAATCACAGCAACCCCACTTATTTCTGCAGTTTTAGCAAGGAACAGGACTATGGAAGTTCATATTTGGAGTGGAGAAAATGGAGAAAAGATTTCAAAGGTTGTTGAGTTTTCACCTGAAAACAGCACACTTCGAATTTACAGACTTAACATTTCGGGTGCTTGTAGAGTTGCTTGTGCTCTTGGGTGTAACTCAACTGTCAAGTCACTTGACATGACTGGAGTCCGGCTAAAATCCAAGTGGGCTAAGGAGTTTCGATGGGTTTTAGAACAGAATAAGAGTCTTAAAGAGGTAATTTTATCAAAAACTTGCCTCAAAGACAAAGGAGTTGTTTATGTTGCAGCTGGACTCTTCAAGAACCAGAGTTTGGAAAGCCTGTATCTTGATGGAAACTGGTTCAGCGGAATAGGTGTGGAACATCTACTCTGCCCTTTAAGCAGGTTTTCTGCCCTGCAATACCAAGCCAACATTACTCTGAAGGCTGTGACTTTTGGAGGTGGGAGTACTAAAATCGGAAGGGATGGGCTTGCAGCCATTTTACAGATGCTGACAAGCAATGAAAGTGTGACCCGTCTAGGAATATACGATGATGAGAGTTTGAGACCCGATGATATTGTCAAAATATTCAAGAGCTTGGAGAGGAATGCCACTTTGAGACACTTATCTCTACAGGGCTGCCAAGGGGTTCAAGGAGAGTCGGTACTTCAGACAATTACAGAGACATTACAGGTCAATCCTTGGATTGAAGACATTGATCTATCAAGGACACCGCTGCAAAATTCAGGAAAGACTGATGGAATTTATAAAAGATTGGGCCAGAATGGGAAGAGTGAACCAGATATGGATTTGCTAAAGGACATGCCACTTACAGTGCCAAAAAGCTGTAGAGTTTTCTTCTGTGGGCAAGAATATGCAGGTAAGGGTGTAAAAAGATTCTGAGTTGCTTAATGAACTAAATTAACATTTATGCTCTTTTATAGAACTCAAGAAATTATACTGAAATAATTGCGCTTTTTGATTTGTATTTGCAGGTAAGACTACACTGTGTAACTCTATATCACAAAACTTCTCTTCTTCAAAGGTACCATACCTGGACCAAGTTAGAACTTTTGTGAACCCAGTTGAACAAGCTATTAGAACAAATGGAATGAAGATAAGAACTTTCAAAGATGAGGACACAAAGATTTCAATATGGAACCTTGCTGGTCAGCATGAGTTTTATTCCCTCCATGACCTCATGTTTCCGGGGCATGGGAGTGCATCATTCTTCTTGATCATATCCAGTTTATTCCGCAAGCCCAGCAACAGAGAATCAAAGACCCCGGCAGAAATAGAAGAAGACCTTCAGTATTGGCTCAGGTTCATAGTTTCGAACTCTAGAAGAGCAGTCCAACAATGTATGCTACCAAATGTAACTATAGTTCTCACACACTACGACAAAATCAATCAACCATCACAAAACTTGCAGGCTACTGTCAATTCAATTCAGAGACTGCGAGACAAGTTCCAGGGGTTTGTTGACTTCTATCCAACTGTATTCACAATTGATGCAAGATCGTCTGCATCAGTCAGTAAACTCACACATCACCTTCGGAAAACAAGCAAGACAATTCTCCAAAGAGTCCCTCGGGTTTATCAACTCTGCAATGATCTGATACAAATTTTATCAGACTGGAGATCAGAGAACTTCAATAAGCCAGCGATGAAGTTGAAAGAGTTCGGTGAGCTATGCCAAGTCAAGGTTCCACCATTAAGAATTCGATCAAGACACGACAATAAAGAGAAGGTGGAAATGAGAAGGCGGGCTGTTGCTACTTGTCTTCATAATATAGGTGAGGTCATTTATTTCGATGATCCGGGGTTTCTAATCTTAGATTGTGAATGGTTTTGCGGTGAAGTACTTGGCCAACTAATAAGATTAGATGTTAGAAGGCAAAGCTCCACAGAGAATAATGGATTCATTAGTAGGAAAGAATTGGAAAAGATTCTAAGAGGAAGTTTACAAAGCCAGATTCCTGGAATGGGTTCAAAGGTATTTGAGAACTTAGATGCAAGTGACCTTGTGAGGATGATGCTGAAACTCGAACTCTGCTATGAACGAGATCCATCAAACCCAAATTCCCTATTATTGATCCCTTCAATTCTGGAAGAAGGCAGAGGAAAGCCACAAAGATGGCAGTTAACCACACCTGACTGCCTTTATGCAGGAAGGCATCTTGAGTGTGATGATTCAAGCCACACGTTTCTCACACCAGGTTTCTTTCCTCGTTTGCAGGCAAGAATATCAATCCCCATCTCTGCAATTCTTATTCTTATTTTTCTTTCTTTATTTTTTTTTTTCTTCTTCTTTTTAGCTTTATCTTTTTCAATTTAAATTCTTCCGTCTTGTTTAACTCCTGTAAACACATTATGCATGAAATCATTGGTTTTGAGCTTTAGAGAGCATAGAGAATACAATGCTATAGACATAAAGAAAACTGAACTTTTCTTTTTGTAATGACTTTATTAGGAGTCCACTTCTATGTCACTTTAGGATAAGTTCATATGAAGATTGATCTAAAGTAAGACACTAAAGTAAATAAAGATAAATTTTAGATAATAGCAAAGCATCAATTGAATTTTGCTTTTAGTTTGATCCCTTTTCTCTTTAGTATATAATCAGATGGCTATTCTAATTTAAACATTTCCGGTTTTTGTTGTATATTTATCCTTGCCACATATAACCAGGTGTATATTATCTAGTAGATATATTCTTCTTAATTAAGAAATAATCAGATGTGAATTTAATTGGTGCTTAATCGCATTTGCAATTGAATATATGTTTATATCAGCATTGTCATATTTGTAGCCAACCGTGAGACAATCACAACTGAGCACTGTAGGTAGTAGTACCATGAGACTATCAGATTCTAATTCTTGAGCAGCAATGTGATAAAAATTCCCTACAATCTTTTCTTGGCTCTATTTTCTAATTGAACTTTATTTGTATAAAAACCCAGGTGCATCTCCACAACAGAATTATAGGGTTACATAACCAACACGGAGCAACTTACAGTCTTGAGAAGTACCTCATCTCAATAAACATCAATGGAATCTATATCAGAATAGAGCTTGGAGGACAGTTGGGTTACTACATTGATGTCCTCGCTTGCTCAACCAAGAACCTGACAGAAACCCTTAGACTCATCCAGCAGCTCATAATCCCGGCAATCCATAGCTTCTGCAATGGGATCACCTTGATTGAAAATGTCCTGCGGCCAGAATGTGTGCAAAACCTGACACCCCCAAGATATAGGAAAACCCAACTTGTGTCTCTGCAACAATTGAAACAGGCACTGCTCTCAGTCTCTGCAGAGAGTATGTATGATTATCAACACACCTGGAGTCCAGTATCGGATTCTGGCAGACCTATTCTAAGATCTGGGTTTGATCTTGCCAGAGACCTACTATCAGATGATGACTTTCGGGAAGTACTGCATCGAAGATATCATGACCTATACAACCTTGCTGTGGAATTGCAAGTCCCACCTGAGAACAACTCAGATGGACCAGATCAGTCTTTATCCACAAGTAATGAACCCGACAAAGTTGATCCAACTTTTGGTGGTATTGCCAAGGGTGTGGAAGCAGTTCTGCAGAGACTGAAGATCATTGAACAAGAAATCAGAGATTTGAAACAGGAGATCCAAGGGCTGAGATATTATGAACACAGACTCCTCATCGAGCTTCATCGCAAAGTGAACTACCTAGTGAACTACAATGTCCAACTTGAAGAGAGGAAAGTACCCAACATGTTCTTTTTTGTTAGAACAGAAAACTACACAAGGAGATTGGTCACAAACATGATATCTGGGATGAACGCACTCCGGCTTCACATGCTCTGTGAGTACCAGCAAGAAATGCATGTTGTTGAAGATCAGATGGGCTGTGAAATGATGCAAGTTGATAACAGGGCTGTTCAATGTTTGGCTCCATACATGAAGAAGTTTATGAAATTGTTAACATTTGCTCTTAAGATAGGAGCTCATCTAGCAGCCGGGATGGGAGAAATGATACCCGATTTGAGCAGGGAAGTTGCCCACCTAGCCGGCTCTTCCCTTCTTTATGGGGCAGGAGGAGCAGTTGCTGCAGGTGCTGTGGGGGCTGCAGCTATGGGACGGAGCAGAAGTAGGGCTGTAGAAGGCTCGAGGGATATTCAGCAAGATCTAAAAACAGCACAGCAATGGGTTGTGGATTTTCTGAGGCAGCGGAGGTGCTCAAGTGGAAAGGATATTGCGGAAAAGTTTGGATTATTTAGAGTGAGATACAGGGACAATGGCCAGATTGCATGGATCTGTAGGAGGCATATGAGCATCAGAGCAAATGAAATAATTGAAGTGCCTATTTGAAATTTATAAGATTGGGAAATAGAATTGCTTTTTTATTATTATTATCTATCTTGTTCTCTTTTCAAAGTATGTCAGATTGTAGAAGTGCTTCAATGCATTTTAATGCTTATGGATCTTGGTTTGCAGTTGTTAACTTTCACATTCGGAAGCTCGTTAACGCCATTTGAAGATAACACAATATTATGTTTGTTGATACATAGATAGATGTCTTAAAGTGAAAATCAATAAACCTGGTCCAGATTATTAACCAGACAGTCAAACTGGAAGACGAAAATAAGAATGAATGAAGTCCATTGGATTATGAGTTTAATCATGCTTAATTGCCGAAAGCAAAAATCATAGATGCTTTAGCCTAATCAACTTTTAGATTTGAATCCCCATGTGAGTGTGGGACCAAAACATCACTCATGATTAAACACATTATTGGCCTATTGTTAGATAGAATTTGATTTCATAATTATTGGTAGTTGAAACCAAAAGTTGCTAAAAAAGAACAAACGATAAAACAGAAATTGTTCATATATACTAATAGCAGTTGCAATAGATGAAAAGCTTATAACCGGTACAAGTCATGATTTGTGTCATCTAAAACATCTCAACATACAAAGGAAGACACCACACTACATAACACATTATTACACCTTCACTACTAGTATTAGTCCTTCATTCTAAATCTAAAGTCACCTGTCTGTCTTCCTCTGAACTAGTGAAACCAAAGCTCAGAAGAAAGCCCTACTTCCATAAAACACACGGGAACCAGTATTCTTTGATGCCTGTAATTTCTGATCAGAGCTTGAATTTCCTGAATTGGTTGATCCATTGTCCATGTCCAAAGGTAGCTTCATTTTTGCCAATGACTCAGTAAACTGCTGCATGCTTTTCATGTACATGTCCACTATATCCTGCTGCACCACATTTTGTTCTGGCTCAATGTTCACTGTGACAACAGGCTTGTTTACTGCATCACTTGGCTCCCCACCAGAGGAATCAGTATCACCATCCTTAACATCCACAGTACTCTCTTTTGGAGCTGAAACATGTTCCTTACTAGCAGATTTTGATGCTGCTTGAGCATCAGAAGACTCTGAGCTTGCAGGGACTGAAGGAGAAGAAACCCCATTAGTTGACACACTGCTCGGTGGAGAATCAGGCTTTGGACATTGGATGGACTCAACTGTACCAGTTGAGAAGCTTTCCACAACATGACCACCCACTTCTGAACTAAGTTGGTTTTCAGTATCAGAAGTGGTCAAGCTCTCAGAGCTCTGAGAGTCCAAACTGTTACATGGTAACGCAAAATACTCAGAAACCATCAACTGGTCTTCATTTGCAATCTTAGGATCTGGGAATTCAATCTTATCAAAATCACTTTGGATTGACTCAGATATTTCTGTATCCTCCACAGTTGCATCCCTGGCCAAAGCATTTGGCATTGCAGGAATAGCCATTACTTCTGGCGAAGCTCCATTATATGAGAGAGACAATTGAACAAACCCAGCTGGGGAATGGAACAGATCAGTTGAAGATAGAGAGAACTCTTTCTCCAACTTGCCATTCTTCATAAGGACTTCGGACAACGGGACCAAAGCAAACCCCAGTAACTGATCTTCCAGATAATTCCTCACCCTGCTCAACATCCATATCTCACATTTGAGTGAGGAATCAACAGTCCTAACATTGAGACGAACATTGTCGTTGAACACCGGATTCCTCCCGCCACCATTGATGGTTTTGGTGGAGACTGTGTCCTCAGGATCACTAGTCAGGCAAAGCTTAGCATAAACATCTTGCTTGTGGTATATGCATATGTTATGGATGTCCCTAGCCTGATGTACATAAACTTCAAGAACACCAATGAAGTCCTCTATGTTATACACTGCAGTTTCCTTGCTGTTGACCTCAATACCCTTGGAAAAGGAGTCAGAGTTCCTTACGAAGTAGTCTGATTTCTGCTTCTCAGGCTCAGCGACAAGGGAGCTCTTGAATGGTGACACAACAGATTGTGGTGAGTCCATAATAACACCCAGAAGTGAAACCTGGCAAAGCACAACAAATCTATTTGAAGAAAATCAAATGAAACTCAAATATAACTCAAAATTAGAAAATTTCTACTCTATGTAATCAGTCCCAAAGACACAAAGCTTAAATACAAAACTCTTACAAGTCAAAACCAAAAAACCCAAAGTAGAACTTAAATAGAAACTCCAGGTCAGGAGAAAACTCAGGACTTAAGATCCAAAATCAAAGCCAAATTTTGAAACGACCAGTTGCTTAAAAGTTAAAACACAGAATCAGCACAGAGAATCAAACAAATTGAAGGCCCAGACTAAGCTAATTTAGCAAAATTCAGAACCTAAATTTTCAAAAAAGGAGCTTTTTTAACTTCACCAACTACAAAACCTAGCTTGAGCTGAGAAGAAGGGAAAAATTCTCAAATTCCAGAAGCCAAAGACCACACCACTTCAAAGCTGAGGGCCAAACCTTAAATTAGACGAAAGCCAGTTCTGTGAGACAGCCGCAAAACCAGAACCAAGCCAGAGCTGGAAATTAAGTAATTAACACTAAACTCTCATAACCCAACAACCAAGAAACCCCAGAAATGAAACTTCCAAATCAAGTACTACTTGATAACCCAAAAACCCACAAAAGCACAAACTAGCTCAAGCTGAAATGAACCACAATTAGCTAAACCCAGCAGCCAAAACCCCTAAAAACTGAGACTTTCTTTCAGTGAGCTACTTCAAAAACAAGACCCGCAAACTTATAAACAAACATAGACTCATCAACAGTGATCCTCGGATATGAACATATTCCAATAAAGCTACTAACTTTATCCTACAAAGAAAAACACTATTACCGGAATCCAAGGGAGTGAAACAAGGAAAGCAAAAAAAGAAAGAAAAGCACAGTGACCCAGATCGTGTCACAAAAATCTAAAACGAAAAGTCCACTTAAAACTCTTACTACTTCGAAGCCATCAACACCACAAGAAATACCAAAAAAAAAAAAAGATTATTTTTTTCTGAGATATGGGTATGTCTTATCCTTTACCTTTGGCTCCAAAAGTCAAACTGGTTTTTCTCACTGTGTGGCTCTCCAATCCAAGATCGGTTAAAGACCCAGTTCGTGAATCGAGGTGGTGGTGGCGTTGGCGAGCTAATAAAAGCAGTGAACTTTTTTTTTGTTTTAAATTTTTTTGCAGAAAATAGAGGTGTGTGAACTGAGAAACAGAACAAAATCTATTAAACACTGAGAATTTTAGGTGAGTGTACTAAAAGCTTTGTCGGAAGCGTTTCAATGAGCAGTAGAATTGATGATATGTGTAGGAGTATATTTTTTTGTTTTTATGTCCTATAAAAAATATAAGACTATTTATGGGATATTTAAGTGTGTGGCTTAGGGGATAGTTTTTTAATGCTTATATTTAATATTTAATTATGGGATTAGAGAGAGTGTCACAGAGAGAGAGAGAGAGAGGACGGGTTTTGCAGATACACCGCCCCACGCGTTGGCATAAGGCGGACCAATGAGAGAGGAGATGAGTGCGGTTTGTAGGTGGGACATCAAGCAATGGGTCACACACTGTACCAACTGTGCAGTTTGTCATATTCCCAACAGGGCCTTCTTTTTCAGATTGTGTTTGGGCTTTGCAATCATATCATGTCATCTCTAGTTCTTTTCACATTCTATTTCCATTTCAATCAAACCATTTTAGCTTCTTCTCACTTTTTTTTTTTTTTAATTTGGGTAAAATATTGTAACACTTCAGGTTTGTGCTAACGTTTGAGGTTTGTGTTGATGGTCTAAAATTGACCAATTTGGTTCATAAACTCCGCCTAGTTTTTAAGTTGTTACTCTTTTTTTTTTCTTTTTTTTACCATAATTATGAACCAAATTTATTAGTTTTAAAAAGTCTTGAATTTGATTGGTTTTAACTTGAACGCAGGGGTGTTAATTGTATTTTACTCTTTTAGAGCTTGTTTATTACCGTTATTTAAACAACAGTTTTAGTGTTTATACAATATCACACACTTTTTCACTCACACGTATTTTTAAAAAATACAAACAACGTTACTATAACATTACCAAATGAGCTCTTAATTTTTGGATCTTGTTAACAGATGCCCTAAAGGCATTTGTTAGTGGGCTAATTAAGAAAAATTTTGATACTACTTTTATTAAAAATATAAATTGATGTCAAAAAAATCAATTTTTTTTTTTCCTAATAAAAAGTTTCTACAAATATCTCTAAATCAATACTCTTTTTATATCTGTTGACTTTTTCCTTAATTTTTTTCTCCCACTTTTCAACTTTGTTCTAATGAATTAAAGCACTTTCTTTTTTATTCAATAATTACAATGAAAGATAAGAGATATGAACTTAGATATTTGTAGGGGCACAAATTCGTGAGCCGGCCCAAACTGGATGAAACAGCCCAAATGGTCCTTAAACAATGAATTTGTAAAGAATGGGATGAGAAAGTTGGGCTAGGATGATTTAAACAACCAATGCAATAGGTTAGGGTTTCCAAAAAGAAAAAATAAGGAGCCCAAGTTTTGACAAACTCTTCTCAATATAGGTCCGAGGAGGTAAATTCTTCTCTCCCAAGTCCTTTTCTTTCTCCTTCTTTACCAAAAAATGCCTCCTCTTCATAGGAGAATTCTTTCACATTATATAGTTCTCTCAAGACCATCTCCACCTTACACTTGTCACCCATCTGATTCTTCACTTGAGTGCATGTCCCATCATATATCCTTTTTGGCCTACTGTGAGTCACGGTGGCCAAGGTTGCACTGTGTAAGGGTCTTCTCCATATAAATGCAGCCAAAAGAGTTGATGCAGCACAATTAATGCGGTGGTGGCAGCCTTTCCTTAGGTATTTTTGGAGATTCCCATCTCCCTAAAGCTGGGGTCACTCCTCGGACTGCCTCCCTTACTCCAAACGTAACAAATCACAATCTGGAATTCTGCATGTCTATTTCTCCCTCCTTAGACTATACCACGTCCTCGGACATAGCCGGAGGCTCCGCACACCGTTATGGGCCTTTAACCCTACGAGGCCCACTACATAATCTTGGGGTTCTCAGCCTCTTCATGGCCCGATACGTAATTTTGGGCCCCTGTCCCCACAATATTCAAAAAGTGCAGTTAAATTATATGACTCTTGACAAATTAGAATAATTTTTGTTTGTGAGGAAGAAAGTCTTAAACATATCAAACTTTCTGTGTGGATCAAGAATGTTATAAAGTTTCATTTATATATTATTTCTTAAGATTATTTATGTTAATTTTTTTTTTTAAGCTACGGATATTTTTAGTTGAATTGATTAAATGGAAATGTTATCATTCCATTGGCCAATTTTGACTCTTACATTTTAATACTGCTTTAGAATGGTCCAAGTATAATTGAAAAGTCCTTAAGTACAATAGTCTAATTATTTCTTAGTTTATTAATTGTTTTATTTAAAAATTTAATATCTTTTAACTTTATTTGAGTTTAAAATAAAGAAATTTGTTTCACAGTTTATACTTTTTGTGTGAAAGATAATGCATGATCAATGATACTTATATAAATAAAAAATATATATTATCTTCTAAAATAAATCAACAAAATGACAAAAGTAGAAGTTAGCAATTTGACCCTTGATTTCAATAAAAAGGTGGAGGAAGGTGTGGAATCAATGTTTTGAATTTAAAATCATTAGTAAAAGCACTTAGGGAAAAAAATAGTAAGAGAAAAAACATGGAACTTCTTAAATAAAACAAACAAAAGAACACAGGAAGTACAAAATAACAATTTGACTCTTGTTTTCAATAAAAAGGCTAAGAGACATGTAGAATTGATGGTCTTTTAATTTAAAATAATTACTTAAAAATATATATATACTAAAATGCAAGAGATTAATTCCTTCTTTGATAATCATATAGTTGGGTGAAAATGCAATTCAAAAAAACAACCAATTACACTTCAAAGCTGTAAATTGGAGCATCGATGAAGCACCTGGGAATTGGGACAGTTGGACTGCTAAAGTCTTAAAGCAGATTGTCTCAAAATAAGTTAAATCTACAGTAACTTGTCAAAGCAATCATCTGTGTAAGTATTATAATAACCATTTAATCTTTTAGAATAAGTAACAGGGGACTACATTTGGACTGTTCTTGATGTTACAATTTGTGGTAATTATCCTGTTTTTGGATTATTATAGGAAGGAGATTATTCCAATTTATCCACCATGCTCATAGAGCAATGCGTCTAGTCCTGCTTTGGATTCAACCTTTTAGCATGGTACAGAGAAATATTTATTCGGTGTGTATTTTTTTTATTTTATTGGTTTGCAGCAACTTAGAAAATTAAGCAGAACTTCTGGACAGCGTTTGAATGTATTTAATTTAGGTGCGTGCACAAAACGGGTTAGATAGATGGCGGGCTATATTTTTAACCAACTCATTAATGGCGGGTTGGAGAGGTTGAGAAGTTCAATTGACTAAATAAAATTATTTTAATTAAATTAAATAATTGCTTGCTCTCTCAAATAAGAAAAAACATGAGAAGGAAAGAAAAAATTACAATTTTTATTAAAAATAATTTCAAATACTACATAATTTTTATTAGAGTGGCTAAAATTTTATTACATTGAAAAGAAAAATATCTCAAAATTTGAAATTAGACGTGTACATAGAGTAAGAATAATGCTCCCTCTGTTTCACTTTTTTTTTGTCTTCTATTTCATTTTGAAATGTCCTAAAATATTGTCCTATTTCTAAAAATAAAAGTCATTAATTTACTAATGTTCCTATTATACTCCTATTAATTTACTAATTCAATTTTTTGATAAATTTTTTTAAGAGTAGTTTTGGAAACTTATACATTTTTAAAAGGTAGACAAGACAATAAATGATGTTTCCTTAAAAAGCTTGACTTTTCAAACAGGACAAAAAAAGTGAGACAGAGGGAGTAACAAAATTTTAGGGAGAGCGGCTAGAGTTTATTAGGGAAGATAAATGTAAAAATGAAAAAAAAAAAGGTATATATATATATATATATATGTATATATGTATGTATGTGTAGGGATATTAGGCTCAATAAAATGTATTGGGCTGGGGGCCCAATTCGAGGACACCTCATAAGTCCAAGGATGAATAAACACGTGATAAAGGTCAGTACTAATAAATAAAGGAAGGGATTTAGACATTATGTTTCATGGAAGTGATCCGAGGATGAATGATTCCTCGGCTAGGCAAAGCCAAGGTCAAAAGATGCGGTCTGACATCAAAGGCAATGTTCCGAGCGATTCCACTGATGAGGATAAGTATCAAGAAGGAATAAGACAAAAGGAGGCCATGAAATATCTAAAGGGAAAACTACTACCATCGTATTAAATGCTCTGCAGCTAACTTTCTGGTCGCATAAATGAAGAAATGATACCTGAACAGTATCTTTCAGCCTTACAGCTACTCCTCAAAAACTTCAAGAAGATGCTGATGGGACAAGGATTAATACCAGCAATCTAGTCTACACGTGGAGGGTAGAGATGAAGGAAGGTGATAGTATAAAATAAAAAGGAGACCCTAAGGAGAGGGGATCGAGAGATTGAAAGAAAAATACTATAACAATCAAGAGTGGAACTTATAATCAAACTTGAGAATCAATCTATAAGAACCGACCTCCTCAGACTGTGTCGAGGAAGATTTTCTTTAGATCAAATCAGTCTATCTTCATTTTCTTGTCATCTAGATCCACTTTACTTGTTGTCTGACTCATTAAAACCCAGTTTTCAACCACCTCTACAAATTCATTGTATTGGGCTCTTTGGGCCTAAGTTCATACATTATTTGGGCTTGAGAGCCAAATTGTGCAGTTATAGTATGGATGTATGTATGTATATGCAAGTGGATTAGGTTGAGGCGGGTTAGAAATATCTCAATCAGCCTAACCCAACCCACTTCATTTAATAGATTAGTATGCATTGAGTTAAGTCAAGCAAGTTAACGGATCAAGTAGTTTTTTTGCACAACCCTAATTTGAATGAATCTGAAGAAAACATGGGAATGAGGCATGACTAAGTTCATTGTATTGAGCTCTTTGGGCCTAAGTTCATACATCCTTTGAGCTTGGGAGCCAAATTGTGAAGTTATAGTATGTATGTATGTATATGCAAGTGGATTGGGTTGTGGCAGGTTAGAAATATCTCAATTAGCCTAACCCGACCCACCTCATTTAATAGATTAGCATGCATTGAGTCAAGTCGAAGAGGTTAACAGGTCAAGCAGTTTTTTTGCACAACCCTAATTTGAATGAATCTGAAGAAAACATGGGAATGAGGCATGACTAATTTTAGACATGTATTATATTTGTTCACATAAAGTGCTCGAAGGCTCTAGATGCAAGCCAACTCTCTGAAGTTGAAAGATGAAAAAAAAAATTGAGAGGATAAAAAATTTATGAAGAATAAGAAAAAAAAAAAGAATAAAAAAGTGTTTAAGTTTCTCTCATGTTTATTTGGTGGAGAAGATGGAAAGCAAAAGGAAAAAAAAAATTAATAATAAACTTAATAGTGTCCTGAAAATTACCAACTCCATGCTCGTCCGTAGGGGTCGTCCAAAGAAGAGGAAAAATGACTTGACCTAGGAATCTCGTCCATGTCGGGGTCGTCCGTCCAGGAAGGCCCTTGGACGGCCCACGCTGACTCTGGACATCATCAGTGCACAGTCCCTGGACGAGGCTTATACACGTCTCAAGACATGCAGTGCCAAAGACTGCCACGAAACCGCTTCCAATGACCGTTGCGGAACGTACGGCCTAATAAAATAACCTCCTCAGCAGTTATGGAGGTTATTTCCGAACCTTCCGACATCCTCCAATTTAGGAGAAGTTATTAAATGAATAACTGCCCATGGCGTACACTATATAAGAACAAGGATCGCCAAACGAAAGAGGTACGAGACATTTTTCCAAGTATTTGGTAATTCCAAAAGTTAAGGAAGAAACTGACTTTATCATCGGAGGGTTTCTGGCCGGTCCACCCCGGTCACCTCTGACTGTTTATTCATCTCTTCATGTCTTCACCCAGATTACCATCGTCGCCGTTGACATCCGAAGCATCCAGTCTACTAATTTTGTCGTGCATCATCAAAACTGATATATCCTTATTACAGAAGAGAGGATAAAAAAAAAATTGTAATTAAAATGGAGTATAATAGTGTCCACTTTTCCTCCCAACTGGGGAGAGTTGCTTTTGGTGGGTTGGGTGAAATACTCCATACACTTCCTTTTCTATACTCATTTAGACTTTTCCATCACACCAAACTAGGGGTGTCAATTCGGGTTAGCATGTCAGGTTCATGTCGTGTTGAGATAAAAGTATTCGACTAAATAACTCAACTCTAACTCGACCCATTTAATAATCATGTCATGATCTTTCAATCCTAACCTAACTTGTTAATAAGACGGGTTGACCTGACCTGACCCAACCCAACCCAACTCATTTGACTCGCTTAATAAACGAGTCGTGTTGGGTTGACACAAATGTAACACAACCCATTTCAACTTACATAATATTAAATATAACATCCATCTAAAAATAAATTTTTTTTTTACATCCTAAAAAAAATGCATACACTTCAAGTCTTCAACCTACATTCAAAATAATATAGTTCAACAAAAATATAACATTCATCTAGAAATAAGTTCTTTACACTTCAAAATAAGTGTATACACTTCAACCCAAATTCAAAATAACATAGTTTAACAAAAATAAAATAACATAGTTCAACAAAAATATAATATTCTTAGAACTCGCCAAATGCTAAGTGTCAATATTGAAAGAATTGGAGCAAATAGTAGGCTAATCCCAACTATGACTATGATCATCATCCATATAGTCTAGTTTATAAACTATTTCAATAACTCCACTTGCAAGATATGCAAACGGTGTCCAACACTAATACAAACGCAAAAAAATAACACACGACACAAGACAAAAGCTACAATTGTGGCTTTAATCAACAATTAATATATCTCATATATTAATAACAGCACATGGGTTCAAAGTATATAGAACAAAAACATTATGCAAAAAAAATTACTGCAGAATTTTGAAATACTAAGAAAACAGTTTTCTTTAATTTTAAAACTCACTAAACACGTGAGAGAGAGAGAGAGAGAGAGAGAGAGAGAGAGAGAGAGAGAGAGAGAGAGAGAGAGAGAGAGAGAGAGAGCAATAACCGGTTTAAGACTTTGAGTTTGAGAATTTGGCGTGAGACTATAAGATGGTAGAGTAAGTAGTACGGCTTTAAAAAAAAAAGAAAAAAGAAAGAAAGAAAAGATATATATATATATATATATATACATATAAAAAAGAAGGTTTAGAAATTTAGGGTTTGTAGGGTTTAGAGATCAAGGGTTTGTAAAATTTTAATTTTCAATTATTTCCCTTGTAAGTTTTTGTACTCACTCACTTTTCTTTTTAAATTTAAAATATATGTTGGATATAAAAGGTATTTGACAAATCTGAAATAAAATGAATATTTATTTGTTATAAGTTAAACAGGTTGTGTTAAGTGGGTCATTTAAGGTTGACACAAATAAATTGATGTGTTAAACATGTCTATTACGAGTTGTGCGGGTTGACCTGTTTATGACACATTTCTTATTGTATCATTTTTCGGGTTAACCCGTTTATGACCCAAACCCATTAAGGCCCAACCCTAACTTGCAAAAACCCACGTCGAGTTTGTGTCATGTTCGCGAGTTGGGTCGAACATTAACACCCCTACACCAAACAAAGAAAACTTCGTGTTTTTTTTTTTTTTTAATAATAATAATTTAGGGCAAATTATAGTTTTCACCACAAAATTATCACTCTGATTATCCTTAACTCTCTGAACTATCGAAATACACAATCGACTCCCTAACTATAAAATTACATTACACTTAACTCTTTTAAATTATCAAAACGCATACTCGACCTCTCAAACTATCAAAATGCATAATCGGCCTCTCAATTCTAAAGTTATATTACACTTAATCTTGATGTTGTTGACTTTAACAGTATTTGGCATTGAAAGACTAATTCACCCATCAACCATTTATTTTGAAGAGAATGATAAATTAGTCTTTCATTATTAAATTCTACCAAATTCAACACTAAAATTGACGGCATGGATACATTGAAATCGAGTTATAATTTTAGGAGAACAATGTGTACTTCAATAGTTTAATGGGGTGAAGCATAGTTGTGGTAACAGTTAAGCATGGAAAATTGTAATTTCCCATTTCTTTTATTTCCCACCCTCATTCCTTTTTCCCCTAACCAACCAGTATCGGGCCAGCAGCAGATGGTACAGAATCTACAGATCAATAGTGCACGATTATCACGAAATGAGCATGAAAATACCTGAACGCATTCAAGTGATTGATGAGGATGAAAATGCCTTCATTTATTCAGATGACACAGTAGAGGCATCAAAAAATTTTGCAAGGCGATTTATGATTATTATAGCCGTTGGGTCGGGTCTAAATTCTATTTTTATTGCTCTAATAAAATGTGTACCTTGAATGGCTCAATTATATGGTGGATCATTCTAGGCTATTCGACTTTGGAAAGGAACAGAGAGAGGACCCAAATAGTAAATTCGACCCAACTAACAAATGGTTCCAATGCTTCAATGGTCGGTGTTGTTAAAGAGGGTTCATTTATTATTGAAATTTTTTTCCAACACTCATTTATTTTTATTACTATCATTGTACAAATATCTACACTACTATAAATCGAAGTACATACTAAATATAGACGTTACGTAGACATAGGTACGATTTATGAATTTATTCTGATTATGATTTTGTCAGTGGAAAATAGATAAAATATTTATTGTGCTGCACACATTGTATTGTTGATTCTTCCTTATCTCCTTTTCCCTTCATGACAATTTTTTCTGGTTTAAAAAACTTGTGCATAATTTGGGTTGATCAACTTGGTTTTCAAATTTGTTTATTCTAATGTATTTGTATAGGCAGTGCCTTGTGGTTCATATATGGTGCTTTGTATATGGTATCTTTTTTATACACTATATGTGTGACTCCCTTTTGGAGTGTTGTTGTACCATGAGTTTTGATTAATGAAAATCTTATCATTCAAAGAAAATTGTGCAGAATTGTACATTATAAATTAATCAAGCCCACCTAAAAGTTAAAAAGAACGTAGAATTTAACATAATTCCTAATTTAATATACCAAAAATGGTTCCACTAAATAGTGTGTGAGCACTAGCTTTTTTATTTTAATTTTGCCACTTTTGCTAATGGGGCCTAGTTCATGCTTCTCCCAAGGTCTGGTACTGTATTATTCAAACTAAAGGTCACAATTAAAAAAACCAAATTATGGAAATCAAAGCCCAATTATGGTGGGTCCTTTGCTTTATTAATTCAAAAGACTTGAGGAGGTCACTGTTCAATGATCCTTAACTCTCTTTGAAAATCAAACAATCCATCCAAAGAAGACTTTTGAAGAGATGGCCTACTAGAAGGAGACCCTCTTAGCCCAAAAGGTCTCTTTCCCTTTTCTCAAGGTGACGCTTGGCAAAAAAGAAGTCTCCCATGATAGAGATTGGGATGAATGAATGAAAACTCTCAATCTTTTCTCTGTTTTTCTTTTCCTTTTTTACAATTTTTGTTTTCCCTTTTAGTGTGATAGAGATGGATGAGACAAGGTGGGTAGAATTTCATGAACTTTGTATACTTTTATTTTGCCTTTATACCTCTGCCTATGTAAACATATTCAGCGTATGTGGTGGCGAAATTGACGAATACTTTTTTTGCTAAAAGTACTATCATTCAACTAAGAAAAGAGATGAATAATTTTCAAGAACTACTAGTCTTTTGTATTTGGTAATTGGTAATGAAGTACGGATAAGCATGACCCCAAAAAAGATACACATTTTTGTACTTACTATTTGATTACTAATCCCCACCACTAACCTAGCTTTGAGTCTAGAAAACCTATACTAGTTGTCTGTTGAAAATTTGTATATCTAGAAGGTGAGGTTGAATATTAAAATTGAGGATCAATTATTTTTATGCTCCACTTGATGTTACAATAAGATATCCAATCAACCTCACATTTCACTAGCTTCAACGCGTTGTTCATATGTTCAATTTGATTCCCTAAATCATTATCTTTCTAGAGTGATTGCTTTAATGGTTTATGACACTGCTAGTGACATCCTATAGTCATTGTTAGACCTCTACTAGGGCCCAAACTATTGTATATAGCCCTATAAAAGTATTTTAATAGTAGGACAAGTAACCTAATCCTATTTGAATTACAAGGTGGGTTAAACTGAGTTTTTCTATAGATACTCTCTAATTTACAGATTTATTCTGTGATTATTATTCAATTTACTCTATGAATGTTGAAAACTTTTCAACCAAAAAGGAAAAGAAAAAGCTTTGATCCCCTCCTGCTCTTTCTAGAATTCATGCTTTAATGGTTTTATGTCATTTATGAGTCACTAGTCATGTCGAGAATAAGCTCTGAAAAATTTTCAACCAAAAAACAAAAATGAAAAAGTTTTTTTAGTTAAGTTTTGTCACCAAATCTTTTTTTTTTTTTTTTTTTGATGGGTTTTGTCACCAAATCTTGACCCTTAATGAAAACGTTTTGCAGATAACCACTAAGTTATAGGTGTTTTATAAAAATGGCAACCCGTGAGCCCTTTTTTAATCGCTAAAATAGCTGTTTAGTTAAACGGCTTCTTTGACTTTTTAACCCTAATGCCTCGTTTAATACTCAACTAATCCACATTCCTTGATCAAATCAAGCATTATACATTATAAAATCATTCTCCGAACATTCCCGTTGCTAGTTGCTCAATGCAACAAGTAACCCATTTTGCTAATAAAAATATGGATTTTGCAAGATATAGAGTACTCAAATGGAATCCAACATGAACTTTTTCTCTAGACTTGTGTCTCGATCACTTTGACTAGCCTAACATACTTGGGACTTGTTCGGCACTTGACTTTTGGTCACTTATCAGTGTGTTTAATTTAGCTTAGCTGATACTATTTACTAGCGTTTTCAACAAATACGTTCAGGGTTAAACACCGTCTCTTGTAATTATCGAAAGTTATGATAAAAAAAAGTTGTATATAAACCAACAAACTAAAACGTGAAAGGTAATCCAAAATGCTACTATATTGTTTGATGCTTCTTGAGTTTAATATTGGCTGGTAGAAACTGTTGGTACTCTGAAAACTACAGAGTATGATAACAACGGAGAGCCTACCAAGTTAACTGTTGAAACTTGAAACAGAAAAATCACAAGTGAACTGACAGAGCAATGTGAACTAAACTGAGTCTCAGTCTGCATGAATATCATGTCTCTAGTACTTGAGTTTCAATTTATATTGGTGGTGGTGAGAATAATTAGCAATCTCTGACTTCAACATGCAATCCGTGAAAACTTTGAAATGAAGTGCCCCCTAAGAAAAGCAGTGAGACTTGCTCCACTAGGAAAATTGAAATATGCCTTTGTGGAAAGAAAAACAAAAATGCCTTGTTTGAGTGTTTCCTATATCCAAAATTTCCAATAGAAAATTGTACAAGATGTCCCTTTTTGAAGATATTACCCCAATCTTGCAAATGGACCCTGAACAGGCAGTAAATAGAACTCAACTCAATTATTAGCTTTACTTCTATATTCCAACAAGATGGCTACCATGATTTACATCATAGATCACTAGAATTTTTTTTTTTTTTTTTCCAAAATTGACTCCAAATTTCCTTATTATTGTTTGAACTGATCTTCATTAGCCTGAATAGGCATGGACAATTCTAGTGGCGGAGGCAGAAAATTTTCTTTTGGGGTAGTGTCTATTAATTATGAATTGACAATTGTACATGTAATATCGCTCCAACTCAAAAAAAAAAAAAAAAAAAACATAACTACAATCTTTAAAAAAAAAATTATATCATTATCATTTATATGTAAATAATTTGAAGATTTCTTTTTATAATTTTATTTTAGATATAAACACACACACAATTTTTATTCTCAAATCAAATTATTATGTGCTTTGTGATTTATAAGCCACATGAATATCATATAATGTTCACTTACCTAGACTTGCGGCCATGTTGATTGCTGCTGACATATGATACATCAATAGCCATTCCTTTTCTCTCAATCAAGCCTGGCAAACAACTTTTTTGTTAATCATGTGATTTGAGATTTACAAACCATATGAATATTATATGACATTTAGTTTCAACAATTTTCTTACAAAATATATTGGACCAAAATTGTGAGTAAATCTATTACAAATTGTAGACACGTGTTTCTCAAAAAAAAAAAAATTGTAGACGCGTGATCAAAACAATTAAAACATAAATGGCATAATATAAAAAAATGGATCACAGTTAAAGATATATTAATCATTACATTTTACACACTCAAAAACAATACTTATTCTAAATTTATAAACTATATACGGTTTGGGAGAATTATAACTTAAACTAGAGTTTAAAAAAGTTGGAAAAAAAAGGGGGGGGGGGGAGCCAAGTAGTATTTTTTGGAAGGGTATTGTGCAAATATATTACACTATATGGGGGAAATAGAGAGATTTTAAAAAGTTTGGAAGGGTCATGGCCTCACAAACCTTGTGAGAGGAGAAGAGAGGAGGGAAAGCTCCTTCCATAAAGGAAAATAATTTTTTGTTGGTTAGGGGCACAAAAATATGAACCAGACGATTTCGAGTGCAACATGAAGGCTTGCATTAAAAAAATAAAAGAATAAATAAAAAATCTAGCATAAGATTTGGAGAAAATAAATAAATAACTTTATAGGGGTAAAATTTACAATCTTTTTCACAATCCGTACTTTAAAAATTATGATTGGAACATTACTTAACATGAATGCACTATTGTCACTACTTTTATTAAAACCAGTTTTCTCCACCAAAAAAAAAAAAAAAAAAAAAAAAAAACTTCAACAATTGTAACAATTTGTTATATTCCTAAAAAAAAATTAAAAAAAAAAACCTCCATTTTTACTGTTCAATTGTTGCGGTGTGAGTTTTACTAACGCAATGAGTCTAGTGGGCTTTCAAAAAACTAACAAGACGTTGGTGAATAGTAATAGTCTACTAGAAAGATGGGTTCTGGGCTCAGTTTTGGGATTGAGTTAAAAAGTAGCAAGGCCTGCCTGAGGACACAGTTATTAAAATCTCGTGAAGGCTTAGACGCTTGGCTCAATGCACCTTCAAGTTTTTAAAGAAAAAAGAGACTGTTCAGCTAAAATTTTGGGGAAAAATGATAGGAAATTTGGGTAAAAGCTACTCCATTTAAAATTAATTGTTTAATTGGAATTAAAGTGTAAAATTTTGGATCTATATGATAACCAAAAAAATAAAATTTAATTTATACACCTGGTGTTGGAAAAGAATAATTTATACTCCTGGATCTACAATGATGTTTTTGTTCAATAGCTATGATAAATTGAAAAGAATAAGATCTTAAATCCACCTGGTGTTGGAAAACATGTGTGCTTCAAATTTTGTGTCACGTAAATTTTTTTTTTTAACTTACTTTATGTTTTCATTTATTTCGTTGTAAATTATTTTTTAGTCATAAATTTTTTTTTTTTTGATGTTTGGTACACTTGAAAATATTGGCCAAAAATTTCTGAAGTCGGCATGAAATAAGCCCATTCCAAACACTTGAATATCTTGGTCAAGAGAAAACCTTTTCCAAAGTTAACTGTGAAATAAGCCTAAATATTAGCTTTTATACATTTATAAAAAAGATATATATATATATATATATATATATATATATATATATATAGCGTACATCTTAATAGAACAAGGGAAGTAATACTCTCTGTAGGAGGCAAAAATTTGTCAAGCCAATCATAAAATGCCACATCAAAATTTAGTGACAAAATTTAAATTAATTTGTCATTAAATTAACTAAATCAAATGATGACATGTGTCATCCAAATGGATATTACGTTGGCATATTAAAATTCGCCACGTGTCACTTGGCCCACAAAATAAAGATAAATTTCCTATTCAAAATTTATGGATAACTATCTTTATTAAAATAAATAAATAAAATAGAGATAAATTTTATATTCAAAATTGATAGATAATTATCTTTATTAAAATAAATTAAATAAAGATAATTATTTATCTTTGTTGATTATTATCTTTATCAAAACATGATCTTTATCAAAATAGATAAATAGAGATAATTATCTCTAAAAAGAATTTGGGCCAATCAGAAGCCAACTACATATTTTCAAGCATATCAATTCAAAGGAAAGCTTATCCTCTGAAATCACTATAAATAGAGGACATCCCCTCTCATTTGAAGAGGATTTTTCCAAGACGTCGAAGCTCTGGAGAAATTCTGCCTCAAGAACATACGAAGAACATTCAAATAAGTTCTTTGAAGTTTTATTGGAATTAAGCTACAAAAAGCCTCCATAAACTTCAACAAACCCCAAATCTTTAAAGTTCGACGGATCAAGCCTTGAAGTTCTATTGGAATTAAGCTACAAAAAGCCTCCATAAACTTCAACAAACCCCAAATCTTTGAAGCTCAACGGATCAAGCCTCTAAAGCCCGAAGAACTTCAACCTAAAAGCTTTCACATTCGAAGACTTGAAGAACAATAAATCTCTAACAAGCTCAAAGCTAGAGATTTGTTGTGAAGACCGTTCAATCCATCTTCCAACCAAAGTCAAGAAGATTTCTCGTTCAAGTCAAGTTTAAAGAAGACAGAATCAGAGGATATTCTTTTGTAAAAGGATTGAAATAGAGATTGTACTCACTACTTGATTAATACAAAATTATATTTTGTGAAACACATTTTTTTTAATTGTTTGATTTCTGCAATTGAGAAAAATTTTGTGTTTACACTCTCATTTCTTGAGGTTTGAGGTTTTCAACACATGAGCATTAGCATCAGGGGTTTTATACCCTTCCCGACCCAAATTGCTATTTTACATTCCTAGAGGCCTAAAAGATGCTTTATTGGGATTGCTATTGCCATAAAAATTTAGCAACTATCAACAGTAAGTTTGTATATATACAAACTTACTATTCATAATAAGTTTGTGAATTTTAATAAATTTACCATTAAATTATTATTTTTTCTTATATCTTTCATGCTTGCAAATGTCTCTTACATAACTCAAAAACTCTTTTACTCCTTATCATTGTTCTCGTAAGAAATACTAGTCTGATTAAAAGTTCAATTTTTTATTATTTGACACTCTTTTATCCAAAGCTTACAAATTTTTTCATACAACAATTAGGTTCAAAATTTTGTACTTTTTTTAAGTTTCTTCATATTAGGTTTAGGGTGTGTTTGGTTGGGGTGATTTTAGGGAGAATGGAAAATGAAGGAGAGAAAAGTAGAGAGAAAATGATATTTTTGGTTGTTTGGTTAAGGGTGGAAAAGAGGAGAGATTTTGGTGGGGTCTACAAGTTTTCTCTCCTCTTCCTTCAAAATACAATCTCTCCAAATTGGAGTGAAAAGTAGAAAAAATATTTGGACAAAACTGTCACCACCTCTTTTAACGTTTCTGGCTCTTTTTTTTTTTTTTTTTTACTTTTCCTTTCTCTGGTAATGCTGGTTTTTTGTTTTGTTTTTTGTTTTTTCTTTCTTTGGTTTTGTCAGGACGTGGTGGGTTCTTCTTTTTTTCCTTCTTTTTTTTAATTTTATTATTTTTTAAGAAAACACTTTTGGATGATTTTTAGGCTATTTTTTGAAAGGGCAATACTTAAATACAATACTTAAGTGCTGTTTCTTAGGTTCACCTCTTAAAATTCTGTTATGTGAATTTTTTCACATAAGATGTAAAACCAAACCAAACCATATCTTATTTTCAACCAAACCAAAAAGTTTTTCATCTCTTCACTTTTCCACCCTTTCAACCTAACACAAATGAGGAAAATTATAAACTTTTCTATCCTCTTACTTTTTCATTTTCCTCTATTTTCTATCCTCTCACTTTTTCTTTCTCCTAATCAAACAGACCTTTAGTGTAGCAGTGTGGCACCATTTGTGAGTTTATCAAACCCTCCACGATTCAGCTGCAGCTACGGTGACCGTAACTTTAGTCTAAAAGTCAGCACTAGAGTTTTGTGGTTTAGGTTAGGCCCACCGCAACAACGGCTAGTTATTTGAATATTCAAGATGTACCAATTTGCCCTTGGCCTCTGAAACAAACAGCTACCTAATTTTTAATTTTCATTGGCCCGCGCCTTGTCTCATCGTCATCGCATGTTGATTATGAAAGCGGAGAGGTGGGTCCATAATCCACATCCTCCATAATAATTAAATAGATGAAAACATTGAAGAGATGGGAAACGAAAAAAAAATCAAAACAATAAATTACGTTTTGTGCTCAGAATTAACTTTTTCAATATGTTATGTCATGTATTAATGTATGCCTCTAAAAAATGTATGCATATAATGTAGGTTATTTTTTTAATTAATGAAATAATCTCTTTTTTTTTTTTTCTTTTTTTTGAGAAAAAAGTTTGCTCATTTTATTATCCGAGGCCAATTAAATCAGCCTGATTTTAGTGAAATAATCTTATATGTGAACAATCCATTTAATTTGTTCAGGATTTAATATTTATAGCCTATTCCACAGTTTTGGTACTAGGACTTTTAAATTTTTTTTTTTAAATTTTATAGATGTTATAATCTCATTGCTGTCATTTTTATTATCCAATTTATCCATATTTTTCTAAATAAACAGTAATACTTATTAGAACACACACGAAAATAGTAATATTATGGTCATAAACTCAATTAATCATTCATCAATAAAACTATAAAATTCAAGTGATTTCACGATGAAACAACAAACTTACATTCCCTCTATTTTTGCGAATGTTGTTGAGAAGTAGAAGGCCTAGATTTTCCTTTTGTAATTTGTTTTTGCTTTAATAGAGTCTTTTCTTAGTTGATTATCCAAAAAAAAAAAAAAAATTAAACTTACATTCCCTAATGAAATTAATATACCCTTTTGTGATTTCTAAGTTGGTTATCTAATTATTTCCTTAAATGTGTACAGTTCATTGTTTAACACATCGTAAGTAATTATAGGGGAAGTCTCTAAGAGGTAGTATCAAAGATAGCAGTCATATGTGGAGTGTGAAGGGCAAGAGCTGAGATTCAAGTTTTTTTTTTTTTTTTTTAGAGAGTTTCAACCTATGGCGTCCACTTCTGATGATAGTCTTTTATTATCAGACCAAGACACTAATTAGTTTTTGGTGTAGGCGAGGATTAAATCCCGCATCTCTTATACAACCATCAGAAATTTTACTATAGAGCTAACTGGAACCCACCTGATATTTAAGTTTTTAAGAAGAAGTTTCACATATATATACACTTAGATTAGACTATAATAAAATTTCTATACTGTAAAAATAAATAATAAAAAAAGATAGCCATATGAATCTTTAAAAAAAAAAAAATGTACATTGAATATAAGCCACATGGTTGTGTGCATTGGTCAATACATTAAAGGCAAAATATCTTCTGGTTCCTTATAATTTGCACTTCTTGTCATTTTGGTCCATTGTGTTCTAAAATGTCAAACTTACACCCTCATCTTTAAGAGCACACCCAACATGTCTCTTCCCTGTACTCCATATCCGTTACATTTTCTTGTTCACATTCTAATTTTACTTTTTCCTAATATTAACTCATTTTAAATGAAAAATAAATAGTGACCTAAACATAAATAAAAGAGAACATACTTCCTCTTCCAAATCTAACCATTGAAATAAAAATAAAAGACCAAAATATTTTCCTTTAGAAATAAAACATGGTTGTATAAAAAAAAGAAAAGAAATAAAACATGGTCTTCTCCAAAAAATATATATATATATATATATATATATGAAATGTGATTGCATGTAAAGTGAAAGAACTCAATCTCAAAATTTATAGAAGTTTGGATCGGGAAACCTTTGAAATTGCCTTATACAGGGACATAGCCATGCTTGACTTGGGGCAATGGCCCCTCCCTCCCTCTCCCCCTTCCTCCCCAATTTTTTTTTTCAATATACTAGTTTATATATAGTTATTAATTTTAGAAATGAAATTACACTTGGCCCCTCTTAACAATATCAGTGATCATTTTCATGGCCATACAAATATTTATAGAAATAAACGGAATTTTTTTTTAATTTTATTTTGGCCGTTAACTACGTTAGCAATTTTCATCCAATATATAATGATAGAGACACGACATTGAAAGGTTAGGAATCAAATTGACAAAATTAAAAGGTTATGGACCAAATGAAATACGGTGTAAAAGATAGGGACCAAATACGTAATTTATTCAAAAAAATTAACAAACTCAAAAAAAATTAGCCTAAAAACAAAAATTATCAATAGCAAAGCTAAAAAAATTAAGTCCAATAAACCAATTTTACTCAAAACAAATAACTTGGCCTTCTAAAAATTTTAAACAAAATAATTTCCCCTTACCCATCCATAGATGCACGCTTAATTTTGTTGCACATCAAATTCCCTTTTCATGAATAATTGCATTTCAATATATTAAAAAATAATTTTCTTTATTGATGGTTTGTAAATATTAAGATGGTTATTTGAAATTTCATAATGATTTTTTTATATACTTTTGCCCTTTCCAATTCCAAGTCCTAGCTCCACCTTTGGCCTTATAGCGGTTATGAACTTATATGACATAATTGCCAATGATCCTCTCCATCCTTTCAATTCCTAAGTCAAACATACTCACTAGTCTATTCTATGTCGCAATGTGGATTCAATCCCCGCCTACATCAAAAAATATATTCTATGTTGCAGTGATCACCTTCAAAATTAAAGTACCAAACTATCATTTACTAAAGAGTGAAGGTTTTTTGAATCGAAAAAAAAAAGAAAAAAAGAGTGAAGGTTTTTATTTAAAGTCTGCCCTTGCAACCAAAGCTTTGTGACATAGTTTTCCTTCAAACAGTAGACTAGTTTTTTTTTTTTTTGGCTGAACACATTTGAAGCTGGTTAAAATTTGGGAAGAACAAGTCACTTTTTTTTTTCCATTTAAAATTTGTTAATAAAAAAAAAAGGATATTTTACAGTAAAACCTATTAGAAATGGACGGTAGGAACATATTGGGTGTGCCCTCAAAGTTTGTTGTTTAAATTGACAATTTTGGACTAAAATGATAACAAGTACAAATTAATAGTGTCCAAAATGTATTTTTGCTTAAATTAAACTATTGAATTTAATTAGATAAAGAAAACATAGTAAAGTAGAGAGAGAGAGCGTCAAAGATTATAGGGCATTTCGGTCATTTCAAACAAAAATTTCAAAAGTAATTTAAAAATTCAAATTTTCTCAACGGTCAGATATCCCCCACCACTCCCCTCCTACTCAACACACCCAAAAATAATAAAAAATAAAAAAACGTTCGTCGTCTTCTTCTTCATCTTCTCCTTCTCAACTCTCAATCCACCTCTGAAAAATCCAAACACTTCTCTCTCTCTCTCTCTCTCTCTCTCTCTCGCTTGCTCTCTCTTTCTCTCTCTAGCTCTCACAGAGAACAATGAGGCACAACAAACACAGCACAGAGACCACCGAGTCTCGATTCTTAGGAACCATATCCGCCTCCTCCATTCGAAGCCTCCTTCCCAGATCTCTCTCTAAACACTCCAAATCCACCTCCAAATCCAACGCCGAGAACACTCCGCCCTCCGATCCCAACATCCCCACCGTCAAATCTCCACCGTCCAAACCACAGGTACAGTTTCTCAGTTCTCAATTTCTTTTTTATCACTAAAAATGTCTCATTCATCAATATATAATCAAATAATTAAACCTGAAAGACCGAGCAATTTTGAAATTGTAGGATGAGATTGTCAGATCGGACGGTCCATCTGAAGTATCAGCGCCACCAGATCCACCGGTGAAGGTACATGATCTCTGAGCTTAGTATTAATTTTTTTTTAAATTTTAATTAATAAATATTCAAATAATTAACCTGAAAAATTGAGCATTTTGAAATTATAGGATGAGATTGTCAGATCGGACGGCCCAGGTGAAGCATCGGCGCCTTCAGATCCACCGGTGAAGGTACATGATTTCTGAGCTTAGCCTTAAATTTTAGTGTTAGGGTTTGTGTTTGTAAATAAATTTTCTGATTTTTATTTTTATTTTTAAAATTTATGTTTATTTCTATTTTTGGATAGGTTGTGGTGAGAATTAGGCCTGTTAATCAGGCGGATCAGGTGGTTAAGAAGGTCTCATCGGACACATTGTTGGTCGAGGATCGGAAATTTAGGTTTGATTCGGTGATTGATTCGAATGCAAAGCAGGTATGCAGCTTGATCCTGGTGTATTTATGTTTGTTTTGAGTAATTCTTTGTTTGGATTTGTCAGAAAGTTCAGGGAATTTAAAGAAATTTGAATTTTGTATGTTAGGTTAGTTTGTTCAGTTGAATTTTATAGAAAGTGGAAACAATTTAGATTAGTAGAATTGAGATATTGAATAGCTTTCTTAGTAACCAAACAAGGGGTTAAGACTCAAGATTTTTTTTATTATTTATAAATATATATATGTTTTTTGGTGGTTTATCCAGGAAGATGTGTTCCAGTTAGTTGGAGTGCCTTTGGTGAAAAATGCATTAGCTGGTTACAATGCTTCAATTTTGTCGTATGGACAGGTAATTCTAGACTTGTGTTTAAATTTCGACATTCAAGTGTGGATTTATATAATTGTGTATTTACCGATGAAGAAATTTTTGTTGGATTTTTCACTAGACTGGAAGTGGAAAGACTTACACGATGTGGGGTCCGCCTAGCGCGATGGTTGAGGATCCTTCAGCCAGTAGTCACCAGGGAATTGTTCCTCGGATTTTCCAAATGTTGTTCTCCGAGATTCAGAAAGTATGTTTTGTTTATAAGTTTTTATTGCAAGTGAAAATAAGTAGTGTTTAATATGTGGTTCATGACTGTTTGGTTTGAATTGTTATATGTAGGAGCAAGAGAACTCAGAAGGGAAGCAGATAAATTTTCAGTGCCGATGCTCTTTTCTTGAGGTATTTGCTTTTATTGAAAGTCTACAAGTCTTCTTCCTGCACTTGTTTTATATGTGTTGTCTAATTGATTTATTATGACAGATATACAATGATCAAATTGGGGATTTACTTGAACCAATCCAGAGAAACCTTGAGGTGAAGATTAGCTTTCCTTTATTTTAGTAGATGTGTCATTATTACACTGAATTTAATTAATCGGTTTGGTCAAAATTGTTCCAGATAAAAGACGATGCAAAAAATGGATTGTATGTTGAGAATTTGACTGAGGAATATGTGACTAGCTATGAGGATGTGACACAAATCCTGATCAAGGTATGCACACATCATTACAGCCTTTTGTCTTTGCTATACTTCTGAGGTTTGGCTATTGAGGTCTTGAGTGTTTGTTTGCTATCCCTTTTAAAAGCTTGCTTCGCATCTTGTGGTGATTTTATATTCATAATTGTCTGCTTTTACATGATCAAAATGGTTTTCTTTTTCTGCTTAATTTGATTAACTTGTTTGTACATGATGCAGGGGCTTTCTAGTAGAAAAGTTGGAGCAACTAGCTTAAATTCTAAGAGCTCGAGATCCCATATTGTTTTTACTTTCATCATTGAGTCATGGTGCAAGGTATCATTGGACATTTCTGTCAGTTATCAGTAAAATATTTTGTTCTGAATAAGAGATTGTTTGTTTGTGATAAACTATTCATTGAATGACTTATTCCTTGCACACGGTGCTTGAGTAGTCTTAATGGTTAATGGAACCATATGTTTATATACCATTTTAACTCATTATCCATGATAGAGTCCTAAAGTTGCTATTATTTACTGTTATTATCCCTTTATAAGTTCTATCACTCAGATATGTTCTTTTATCCACTGATGCCACAGGGAACCTCATCTAAATGTTTTAATAGTTCAAAAACAAGCAGAATCACCCTTGTTGATCTAGCTGGACTTGATAGCAATAAAGTTGATGATGCGGGCAGACAAGGTGTGAAGGAAGGCAAACATGTGAAGAAGTCCTTATCACAACTTGGGTATGACGATGCCATGAGCCTTATTAAGTTAGAGAAATTTGTTTTATAAGATGTTCTTTATGTAGAATACTGATTAGATGTTGTATTTGTGATCCTACTATTGCAATTAATCTATAATCAGTTCTTTTTCCCATATTATGATAAAAGTGCGGGTGCGACTGGATAGCAACTTATTTTCTTGCCATGCTACAATTATTTTCTTGCCATATTATGCCAGAAGTGTGGGTGCGACTGGATAGCAACTTATTTTCTTGCCATGCTAAAGGTTCACCAATTATTTTGGGTTAATTACTTCTGCTATCAAGATATCAAGAATATAGCCACGGTTGGGTTTAATGACTGTGTTTCATCATCACTGTTCTATTATATTGGTGCAGGCACTTGGTTAATATTCTTGCAAAGGCTGCTCAGTCTGGAAATATTGAAGATATTACATATAGAGGTTCCTGTTTAACACATTTACTGCAAGAATCACTTGGTGGCAATTCAAAACTGACGGTTCTCTGTGCCATCTCACCAGAAAACAAGTATATATGACTTGAACTACTTATAGTTTTCTATTTACAGAATCTGCACAATAACTATGCGAACCTTTAGAATGTTTACAGTTTGATGTTACATACTAATGCTCACCTAGATTGAGTCTTTTCATAAGATAGTAATTATAAAACAAAATTTTCAACATTCTTTCGAAAATTTCTTGAGATTTTGGTATTTTTCTGAAATTAAGAATGCCTTTTGATTGCAGAAATAGTGGTGACACACTGAGAACTCTCAGATTTGGACAACGAGTAAAATTCGTTAGAAACGAGCCTGTAATAAATGAAATCACAGAGGATGATGTCAATGGTCTCAGTGATCAAATTCGTCAGTTGAAGGTATTAAGTTATCCTGCAAGAGTTATAATTGAAATCTTATTTTGAAGGCCGTAGCTCTAGAAGCAAGCTAAGGTTTAAGAAATTTGTATTCTACTGATGTTAAAGAAATTTTATCTTGTTGGTTGCAGGAGGAACTAATAAGAGCAAAGTCTAGTAAATCAGTAGGAAGTCAAAATGGATATTTTCAAGGGCGTAATGTACGTGAAAGCTTGAATCAATTGAGAGTAAGCCTTAACCGCTCTTTGATTCTACCCCCCATAGATAATGATTCTGATGAAGAGGTAAATGTTGATGAGGATGATGTAAGGGAGATTCGTCAGCATCTAGATAAGTTGCATAGCTCTTCTGAAGACAATATTAGAGACAAGCCTGTTAGTAGGGATTCCATCCAGTTTTATTCAATGGAGGAAAGTGGTGAGACTGACTTGATGAGTGAAGTAAGTATGACTGAAGAAGTCTGTATGGAAGAACCTTGGAATGAACTTCCTCAGATGGCCAATGATTCTATGGAAGACCTTAACAGCTTAACAGCTTCTGGTCCTGCAACCAGAAGGAGCATTTCAATTAGCTCATGCTGTCAGTCCCCACTCCTCCAAGACCCACCATTGTCTGAATCTCCAAAAATTGGAAATATACAAAGGAAAAGCATGAATATATCATCATCAAGTCATTTAGTAAGTCAGAACAGTGTGTCAGAAAGTTCCAAGTTCAACTTGGATGTTTTAAGACAGTCACTTAAACAGAGTGAGCAGGTCCATTCTTCTTTGCGGTCAAGCAAGACATTTGCAGGCCCTGCTGAGACCTTGGCTGCTAGCCTTCACAGAGGCTTACAGATTATTGACTATCACCAACGGAACTCTGCATCAAAAAAATCTTCAGTTTCCTTCTCCTTTGAGCACTTGAAATTGGAACCTTGTGCAGAAATTGATGAGGCCAATGCTTATGTTCAGACACTACCAGAAGAGAGACCATCTTCAAATGGACCATCTGCTTCTTTCCTTTGTACATCTTGCCAACGAAGAATATCTGACAAGGATTCCAATGAGGTTAAGGATAGCTTGAAGACATGGATTGTAGCAGTTGATGAGGCAGAGAATCCTACTCAATTGACAGATGAAGTGCCTAAAGTATGGCTAGACTAAATTTCTGGCAAGTGTAGTTAAGAGAAATCCATTTCTACATTTTTATATTAGTTTCTATTTTTTCTGTTTCAGGATGCAAGCAATGCGATGATAAAAGGTCTTAAGCGAGAGGAGCTTGAAAAAGTGTGTGTGGAGCAAGCTGCCAAAATTGAGCAGTTGAATCGACAGGTAACAAGAATTTACAAAGCTCTATAATTTCTTGGGATTTTATAATGTGGATTCTTCATTATTGACGTTTTGAATATGCGCAGGTAGAGCAGTACAAACTGATGGAAGAAGAACACAGTCAAGAAATTAATAAACTTCGCCGTGAGGCTTCAAAGAATGAAATAGTTCCGTTTAAGGATTCCAAGAATGATGATTATCATTCACTGAGGGGTGAAGACAAGGTCAGTAATTGTTTTCTTCTATTACACATAGCATTTCAAATGTTGGAAACCCCTTCTAACTTTGTTCTTGGTGTGTTTTGTGCAGCTTCTAAGGTACAATTCTGTTGAAAATTCTCAGCCGGAGATTATAAAGGAAAAATGTGAAATAAAGGAAGTTGTGGAAGCTGGGACTGGGAACCAATATTTTGATCTGAATGAGAAGGAAGCACTTCTTAAGGAAATTGAAAGTTTAAAAAGCAAGTTGCAGTCATATTCTGATCCATCTTCTAACAAGTCGACCGAAAAATTGAGATCCTCTTTGTTGTCGCGATCATTCCAATTACGAAAAAGTGGTGTAGATCAACTCGGTTATAGCAAGGAAGAACTAGAGAAGGAAAGAGAGAGATGGACAGAAATGGAGAGTGATTGGATTTCTTTAACTGATGAACTGAGAATTGATATTGAATCCCACCGCCGACGTGCAGAGAAGCTGGAGATGGAGTTGACATTAGAGAAGAAGTGCACTTCGGAGTTGGATGATGTACTTCACAGATCAGTCCTTGGGCATGCTAGAATGGTTGAACACTATGCTGAACTACAGGAGAAGTACAATGACTTGGTTGGAAAGCATCGTGCAATCATGGAAGGGATAGCAGAGGTGAAGAGGGCAGCTGCAAAGGCAGGGAAAAAAGGTCATGGCTCTCGTTTTGCAAAATCCCTTGCTGCAGAGCTTTCTACAGTGAGGGTGGAGAGGGAGAGGGAGAGAGAATTGTTGAAAAAGGAGAACAAGAGTCTTAGAATTCAACTTAGAGACACTGCAGAAGCTGTTCATGCTGCTGGAGAACTCCTTGTTAGGTTGAGAGAAGCTGAACATGTAGCATCAGTTGCAGAGGTAGCTTATCTGTCACTTTTGACTGGACTAATATTTAACACTGTTCAATTTAATGACCATTTTGTCTGGATTGGCTTCATTCAATAATGTTTTCTGATTGCTTCTGTTTGGTGGTGGTACCTCACATAGAGGGGGTCCTATCATTAATCAGATTGATCTTTATCAACAAAACGTAATTATGATTCTGGGAAAATTGGAAGTTAATATGAACACTGAATATTATGATAGCATTTCCTGGAAAAGGTCATATCGAATTATTAAAGATTGTTGTCAGTTTAATGATATATTAGGTTATTAATTAACAAGGAGGAGGGGGGGGGGGGGGGGGGTGGGGTGGGGAGGGGTTAAGTGTTGGTAGCTTTCTGATTCATCGCTTATGATTTTCATATCAATGCAGGACAACTTTACAAAGGTTCAACAAGACAATGAAACGTTAAAGAAGCAAGTGGAGAAGCTCAAAAGAAAACACAAGATGGAGATGGTCACCATGAAGCAGTATCTTGCAGAGAGCAGATTGCCTGAATCCGCATTGCAACCACTATATCGACAGGATTCAGATGTAGCACACAACACCGCAATCCCATATGCAGATGATGATCAGGCATGGAGAGCAGAGTTCGGAGCAATATATCAAGAGCACTACTAATTCTCCTTGTGAAGTTAAAATCGGCTCTTGAGAATTGGAGGTGATGAATATTGTTGTGTGGCATTGGCAGTGCTTAGCCGTAAATCTGCTGAGGGGCTTGCATCATTCCGACCCTACTTGGGTCGAAGCAATATACGATTCTTGAATCTTTCGTTTGTTTTCTTTAATTTCCTTTTATTCTTTTAATGGTCGGCGTGATTATGTGTAGAGGAACGTGTTCATCTTTGTTGACTTTGGATGATAATGCATGCGATTGAATGTTCATTCTTTAGTGATAATTGGCTTTTAGAACCAATAACAACATATTATCTATGATTTTTTATAAAAACGTTGTGAAAATATTGTGAACGTAGCACTTTATACTAAGAAAGTTTCCATAATATACAATCTTTAGTCAAAATGGTGGTTGTGAGAAAAGTATGAAACTTCGTAAAAAGAGGAAAAAAGTATGAAATATTGGTGAATTGGTCAAATTGTGTATTCACACTTTTTAATGGAAAACTGAAAATGTGTGGGACTGTCACAACTCATATATAACCTATGGACCAAGAAAGTTTCTATAATACAACCTTTAGTCAAAATTGGTGGTAGTAGGAAGAATAAGAAAAGTATGAAATATTGGCAAATTGGTCAAATTGTATATTCACACTTTTTAATGGAAAATTGAAAACGTGTGGGACCATCACAACTCATATATAACCTATGGAACACATATAGTTTTGTCATTAAATTCATTTTGTTTCACATTTCATTGTATCTTTCTTCTCTGTACATTTTCTCAACTCTTTTTTATCATAGATTCCAATGGCTCTCCAAATCAACAATGGAGCCTCTTCTTCTTCACTCCCCGATTCATCTACGATATTTTCTTAAGTTTCAGAGGTGAAGATACCCGCTATAATTTTACAGATCATTTATATCAAGCTTTATGTGATAAGGGTTTTAACACTTTTATTGATAATGACCTTCAGAGAGGAGAAGAAATTTCAACGAAACTTCTTAAAGCTATTGAATTCTCAATGATTTCGATTGTTGTGTTCTCTGAAAATTATGCATCTTCTAGTTGGTGCTTAGATGAGCTAGTAAAGATTCTTGAGTGTAGGAATAACGGACAATTAATTTTACCTATATTTTACAAAGTAGATCCATCAGAAATACGTAAAAAAAGGGAAAGTTTGGAGTAGCATTAGCTCAACATGAAGAAAATTTAAAGGATAGCATGGAGAAGGCTCAGAGGTGGAGGACAGCTTTGACTAAAGCAACTGACTTGTCTGGGTTGCATTACAAGGAGGGGTATGTAACTATTCACTGCTCTTCTATAAGTTATAGAGTTTAATAGTTTTGTTATAGGAATCACAAAAAAAAAAAAAGAAAAAAAAATTATTTTTCATAGAATCTTCTACTACTAAGGTATTTAAGTTATAAAAGTCGATGGTAGAAATTAAAAAAAAAAAAAAAATTAACGCCATATAATTTTACCAATTCTGACTATTAATTCTTGTGTGCTTTTATGAGTTACAAACTTTAAATCATCTTCAGTAGGCCCAATCATGGATTAGAAAAAGGTTACGAGGAATTAGGATTTCATCTTTGGCAAATTAACCCCAATCATGAATGATAAAAAAATTCACATAAGAAATATACAAAAGCTCAAAACTACATTAATATGTAAAAAAATATACTAGTATTTATTCAGTATTAATAAAATATAAACTTCAGTCAAAAAAATATAAGAACAAAAAAAAAAAAAAAACTGTTTTTAATATATTTCAACTCAATTATATATGATCTATCAAAATGACAAATTGGCATTCGATCTTCTTTTTCACTCTAAAAAAAAAATCTATAATTAATTTTGTTTAAAATTTAATAGCAATTTCTCTTTCAATATACATATCAAAGAGTGTTAGATAAATTTTTTTTTTTTTTTTTTCATTTTGTTGTGAGCTTAATCTTCACTATAATATTTATGACCAAAAGTCCTCATTTTGTAGTTACAATAAATCTTAGATACGTAAGTACAATCAGAAACCACTCTAAAAACAAGTTGATAAACAATTGAATTTTCAGTCCTACCATCTATTTGTACAATCATTGAATTAAAAAAAAAAAAACCTTAAAGTTTGAGTGTTAAACTACATTTCGCCCATAATGATAAAGTTTTGTTTATAATAATAGTTTTTCATGATATGTAAAATCTTGAAAGTAATTTTTCTCTCAACAAACAAATATCATCGATTCTAAAAAATCATTGATCTCTTGAATATGTAATGCTAAGTTAAGAATAGTCAACTTTATTGTATGCTCAGTAAAACCATAAATTAATTCTTTTATTTGATAATCTATTCAATAAAGCATTCAAAGAAACTTCATTGCATGCTCACTAAAACACGATTATTTAGCTCTTTTAATTGAGAGCCTATTGTAGCTCACAAAAAAAAAAAAAAAAAAAAAAATCTACTCACTCATGAAATCTAATTGTAAAGTAGTCTTAGAGATGAATTAATTACCAAAGTTAAAATGCAACAAATTTTTTAATAAATTCCCAATTACACCAATCCAATTTTAATGATTTAATCAATGAAACCATCAAGTCACAAATCAATAAATCACAAATCAACCACCCTGTACCCTTGGTGCGGTGGTTACTTCACAAATACAAGTGTTTGTGAGGTGTGGGGGCAGGAGCCGAAGTTCAAGTCTCTAGGAAAGAGCTTCACACACATATATACTTAGATTAGGCTTTAGTAGAATTTCTATCTTGTATCTAAAAAACAAGAGTCACAAATCATAAAGCATGCAATAAAAGTAATAGACAAATAACACAATGTTACGGTGAGGAAGTGAAAAAAATTGATAGAGAACATCTCTAATTGAATAATAAAAAAAAAGATTACAAGGGCAACACAACCCAAATAAAACACTTCACTATATGAAGAGAAGTTACAAATCCAGTACAAGACGCTTGCCCCTAGGCACTATTGATTAGATGAACTTACTATTCCAACCCACAATAACTTATGAACTCTTCGTACATGAACAACCCCTCAATGTATAATTTCAAATTGTCTAACTTATTATATGTTTCTTATGCTTTGTGTGTGACAGCTATATTGAATCTGAAACTCAATTTATCCAGAGAATTATTAAAGAGATATTAAGTACACAATTGAATCGCACTCAGTTATTTGTTACTAAACACCCAGTTGGAATAGATTCTCGTGCGGATGCTATAGAATTGCTTTTAGATATGAAGTCAAATGATGTTCGCATGGTAGGGATTCATGGTCTTGGAGGAGTAGGTAAGACTACAATTGCAAAAGCTATTTATAATAGAATTGCTAATTGTTTTGAATTGAGTTGCTTTCTAGAGGATGTTAGAGAAAAGTCGGGAATAAATGATGACATAATCAAATTACAAGAGATGCTTCTTTCTAAGATCTCACAGGGCACATATGTAAAGGTAGACAGTGTATCCAAAGGAATTATTATGATAAAGGAAAGGCTTTGTTGTACAAGACTTCTTTTAATTCTTGACAATGTGGATAAGTCAGAAGTGATGGTAAATTTGCTTGGAGAATGTAATTGGTTTGCTTTAGGAAGTAGAGTCCTTATAACAACAAGAGACAAACATGTGCTAAGCGCTTTTGGAAAAGATCATCAAATTTATGAGCTTAAGGAGTTGAATCATTCTGAATCTCATGAACTCTTCAACTTGTACGCCTTCCAAAAAATTGAACCTGAGAAAGATTATTCAGAAGTTGCAGAGCAAATCATACATTATGCTAATGGCCTTCCATTAGCTCTTAAAATAATAGGTTCTGATTTGTGTGGAAAAAGTATATGTGAATGGAAAAGTGCATTAGAAAAGTATAAAAACATCCCTCACGAAAAAATTCAAGAAAAGCTCAAAATAAGTTATGACAGACTTGGAAAGACCGAAAAGGATATTTTTCTAGATATTGCATGTTTCTTTAAGGGATTCAATATGAGCTATGTAGTGAATATATTAGAAGCTTGCAAATTATATCCCGTTTATGGAATTGGAAAACTTATAGATAAGTGTCTCATAACTGTTGGTCAATTTGGAAATTTGTGGATGCATGACTTGCTTCAACAAATGGGGAGAGAAATTGTTCAACAAGAATCAAAAGAGCTTGAAAAACGTAGTAGGATATGGTGTTTTGAGGATGCTTATGAAATACTGACTACAAATATGGTATAAGCTCTTTTGTATCTCTTTTTTTTTCCATTGATTTTTTTTTTCTTTTTAATGGGGAAGAAAATTTAATTTAATTTGTATAAGTTTGTTTAATTTTTAAAAATTTGTATAGTTCTATTATTTAGTGTAACTATTGCTTTGTTCAATATTAGGAAACTTCTCCTATTTTACAAACTCTTACTCGACTAAACTTAGCGCATGCTTCCACTTTTACTCAAACTAGTCGCGCGCGCCCACACACACACACACACACAGTGAATCTTTATACATACCTTTAAGAAAACTCTATGTATTTCACTTTTTTGGATGCATAAAATTATAGACTACTACTCCATAATGATAGTGGCTAATTAATTTTATATAATTTTTTTTAGTGGTCTCATTTGTAACGCTTCTTACCATTATCAAATATTTACTAACTGATGATTTGCATAACAAAGACGATAAATGAGAGGTAGCATTGTTCAGTAGATTTTCAAAAGTAATAGTATATGAAAATTATATATATATATATATATATATATATATATTATAAATAAGGTTAAATGAAATGTCAAAAAATGGATTTTTAAATTTTTTAACTTTATTTCTTATGTAATTTCTACTACTATTAGAGAACATCTCTTTTTTAGTTATGATTAATATGGTTTCCATAGTTAGAGTTTGATTAGTTTTAAATTTAAATTTAGTACTATGATTGTATTTAATAGTTGATTATTGATTTAATCTTTTAAGTGAATTTAACGGTTTGTGTTACTATACTATAAAGTTTTTAATGTTCTCTACACGGTATTCTCTATTTTTTTTTTTTGTTTCTCCTTACAACCTCTTTGTTTTCCAATCAATGATTACTAATTGACATTTGGTTTTTTTTTTTTCTTATCTACTATTTATTACTTTGTATTGGTTTTTTTTATACCATCTCTCTCTCTCTCTCTCTCCATTGGCAACCTATCGTTTTCCAAAATTCGATGATGATTCTATGACATTAAATATGCATTAGTAGTTTTTTTTTGTTTTTGTTTTTTTATTTTAAAATTTAGTGTTTCTAACTTGATTTGTTTTGTATTTCGTTCTTCCTTTGATGCATTGGGTGTGAGAATGGGTGTTTCCTTAGCATTACTTCACTTAATGTGGACAATTTTATTTATTTAATTTAGGAAAAATATTTTATTTTAAATTTTTTAAAATAAAAAGGAGTGAAAATATAAACAATTTAATGATATATATGGGAATGTGGCTGAATTTAAATGTTAAATAAAATGATATGAGAAAAAAATAAAAATAAAATGCATAACAATAAACACTAACTTATCCAAATAATTCTATGTAATATAATAATAGTACATTCTTATATACTATTTTTAATTATTTATAATGCAATATGATAATATTTAACAATCAAAGTTATAAAAAAAAAAAACTTAAAATACAAAACTAAATCCCATCAACCAAAATAGAGTTCTAAAGAATACAATACTTTATCAAGCTAAAATAGAGATGCAAGAAAAATAAAAATAAAAATCTACCAAAAAATTGAGGGAGAAAGAGTGGGAAATAACCACTTTTTTGTGAGAGAAAATTATGTAAAGAATGGAAGAGTGAATGACAAATTATACTAAGAGGATGATAATAAAAAAAAAACAAAATAAAGGAAGATAAAAGGAAAGAGGAAGAGTAATATCAAGGTAGGATGTTTGGAGAGATGAAAAGGTAAAGAGAAGGAGAAAGATTGGAGAAAGTGTAAATGTTAAAAAAAAATTAGTACAATTTGATGAGCACAATTTTCTTTTATTTGAATTTAAGTAAAATATTAAATTTTTTATTTTTTAAAACAAAAAGAGAGAGAAAATATAAATAATTTAATGATAAAGAGGATGTAGTTGAATTTAAATATTGAGTAAAATAGAAGAGAAGAAAAAAATAAGAAAAATTAAAAGATATAACAATAAACACTAAATTATCCAAATTATGCTATGTAATGGAATACTATTTTATTTTTATCTACTATCTTTAATTTTTTATAATGTAATTGGATAAAATTTAAAAATCAAAGTGCAAAATAATAATAATAATAACTTAAAACACAAAACTAAATCATGTCAACCTAAATTAGAGTTCTTAAAAATGCAAAAATTTATCAACCTAAAGTGGAGATGTAATAAAAAATAAAAATACACCAAAACATTGAGAGAGAGAGAGAGAGAGAGAGAGAGAGAGAGAGATAGAAAACCTTTTTGTGAGAGAAAACTATGCACAAAATGGAACAAAAGTTACAAAATTATAGTAAGAGGGAAGGGTTAAGAAGAGACAATTAGAGAAAGATGAAAGAAAAGACGAATAGCAATATTAAAGTAAAGGATAGTGGGGAGATGAAAAGGTAAGGGAAGAAAAAAGGTTGAAAAAAGTGTAAATATTTAAAAAATAAGTGAATGTAAAAAAAAAATTATAGGAAAATTGAAAATAAAAAAGAAATATATATAGATGTTAAAACCGACAAAGATGAATATGTAAAGTCAATAATCTATTTATATATTTTTTTTTGGTAAAAAAAAATAGGAAAAAATAAAAAATAATAATTATGTGGCGAATGACGTGGCAATGAGGTGGCGTAACAGGAACTCAGAAACAATAAATACCACACTTCAACTTTTAGTAATATATAGATTTTATGACAATTGCACATATTATTACAATTCTTACATGTGATTTGTTCAAAATTAATTCAATTTTTTAAGGTTTTAATACACATTATCTGTGACAAGGAAAGATCTATTACTTAATGCATATGTATGTGCAATGACTACTATAAATTTAATTTAATTTTATGTGGAAATGAGCTTGGAAATACAGTGATGACTCTTACCGATGACATTGAATGTCGTCTAGAACAATGGAGATATTATGCTTGCCTAAGAAGACAAAGAGAAGACAATGAAAGCAAAAATATTCAATTGGCAAGATGTCGTGCCAATTACTCAATACAAAGACAACAAACTTTGGGTGGTGAATATGTTTTAGTGGGAAGTCCGCCAAATGTAAATGAAGATGTTGTGCATTCTAATTCAACAATGTTAGGACATATGTGATTCAATGTTAGAAACATATGTCAACATTTTATGTAATTGGCTAATCCTTTGACAAAACACACTTTACTTGTATTTGGGTAGATCTAGGATGGTTTTAATATTTCAAGGAACAAGGTTTCAAGTTTAAGTGTTAAAGCCATACAAGTCTGTTCAAGAAACAAGTGAAAAAGTGCTGCATTTTAAAGCTAGACAGCTAGCATCTATCAAGGTTTAAAAGTTGCTGAAGCCCGTGGCTTGACAGCTAGCTCGATAGATGGCTATCTATCGAGGTTTATGAAGTTCAGTTTTTCAGAGCTTATATTCATCCAATCCATGAATATATGTTTGGGCTTTCTTTTTTCACAACCCTAAACATATATAAGGATTATTTTAAGGGCTGTCAAAGGTTGCGTGAGTATGAAGCAAAGTTTTGTTCATGCAAATTGTGACTGGAGACAGAATTTGCTCTAGTTCATCTTTCTCTTGAAGAAGTTACTGTGTTTGTACACCATAGGGTTTTGTGACCAAGCAACTTCATGATCTTCATCGTGTGATGAATAGAAGAACTTTGCAGTCAACATCCTTCTCAAGTTGGTGATTAAGTCGCGTACTGGGATCCGCGCAATTGGTTAGTCACGTACTGGGAGCCGTGCATTATAAGGAGAGATTGTCATTACTAAACAAGTCCAATTAGGTATTGGGGTAAGGGTTCAACTGTAGGTTGGTATAAGGTAGTGGGATTCCTTTACTTGTAACCGCTTGTTTTGATAATAGTAGATTCTCGGGAGTGGTGACCTTAAAATCACCCAATAGGGTTTTTGCCGTGTAGGTTTTCCCCATTCAAAAACAAATCACCGAGTCAATTTATTTTTCGCTGCTTACTTAGTTTAATTGGTGATTTGTTTGTGCTAACACGCATCTTGAATGTTAATTTGATTAATTAATAAACTTGGCTAATTAATCAATTAATTCATTACAAGGGGTCAATACATTCTTGGCCTATCAAACATCAACAAACTCATTACTAATACCACCTAATCACGGGGCTGGACGAAGTCGTTGGCTTACACATATACGTAACTTGGCACGCAATATGCCAGTTCATCAAAGTTATGCAAGAAGCATGTTGAGATTATAGTTTTGTATCTTTAAACAATCTTCATTGCTTGGAATATTATTATTTTGAGGAAATCTATAGTTTTTGGCATGTTAGTTGTATGTCAATGTCAAAAAAAAGATACTAACTTAATGTTTATATATTAAATTTAGGTCTCCCTCCAACCTATCCAACATAATGGCAAATGACTTTAAGGCTGGACCACGTCATATAAATTTTGATGTCAATGATGGTAAGTTATGTATTATATTTATAAAGCTTTCACCATTATTTTTTTATATATAATTACACTAGTTGAGCATTTTATATAATTACATTTTAGTTACAAAAGGAATTGAATGAAGGGGTTGAAAATATAGTTGAGCAAAACCAAGGGGATGCCTACAGAGAAAAAGGTTTGTTACTCAATGTCACCATTTTAGTGGGAAGTCTGGAAAATTTAAATGAAGATGTTGTGCATTCTAATTCAACATCAACAAACCCATTACTAATACTACCTAATCACGAGGCTGGACAAAGTCGTCGGCTTACACATATATGTAACTTGGCATGCAATATGCTAGTTGTACGAAGTTATGCAAGAAGCATGGTGAGATCATAGTTTTGTATCTTTAAACAATCTTCATTGCTAGGAATATTATTATTTTGAGGAAATCTATAGTTTTTGACATATTAGTTGTATGTCAATGTCGATAAAGATACTAACTTAATGAGTATATATTAAATTTAGGTCTCCCTCCAACCTATCCAACATAATGGCAAATGACTTTGAGGTTGGATGAAGTCATATAAATTTTGATGTCAATGATGGCAAGTTTTATATATTATATTTATAAAGCTTTCACCATTATTTTTTATATATATATAATTACACCAGTTGAGCATTTTATATAATTACATTTTAGTTACAAAAGGAATTGAATGAAGGGGTTGAAAATATAGTTGAGCAAAATCAAGGGGGTGCTTATAGAGAATAAGGTTTGTTACTCAATGTCACCATTTTTATTTCGAATTTCATGTTTGTCCTTCTATAGAGCTTTCAGCATTATTTTTTATATATAATTAAATCAATTGAGCATTTTATACAATTACATTGCAGTTACATAAAGAATTGAAGAGGTTGAAAATATAGTTGAGCAAAACCAAGGGGATGCCTACAGAAAATAAGATTTGTCCTCAATGTCACCATTTTTTATTCGAATTTCACATTTATCCTTATAAATTTTTTAATTTGTTTACACACTGCATATTCAAAACGTTATTAATATTTCACTACATCATATTTGGAACAAATTTTAATATTGAATTTAATTAAATCACTAATTGTTTCCTTAAAATTAAAATTATGTGTTGATAACACGTGATAGTACTACACATGTAATAAATTGTAAGCAAGCGAGATATAATTGTGCAATAAACCATAAAAAAGGTAGAGAGGTCATATGGTACAAACTAACACAACCAAAAACATGTTGCTTTTGTAATGCCTGTTTGTTGAGAGACATCCTCAATATGTTGCAATGATGGAAAAATATCTTTACCCAATTTACCAATTTGTCCTAAATTAATGGAGCTCATTTGTGAGCTAACACTGTGAGGAAAACATTTTTGGCATTATATACGGTTTAACAACAACATGTTTGCATTTACCTCAATGGGTGTGCACGTGAATGACATCGTAGCCTCCAATAGTCGAGGAATATATACATTTTGTGATCAATGTGCCATCTATCATAGAATTGGTAGTCTTTTACACATACACCTCATAGTGTGCAGCATCTACAATTGTATACGTACAACACCGATCTTGAAATACAACGTAAAATAAAACCGAATCTCTCTAATATAGTAAATTAGTAATATTTCATATTTCTTTATGTACTTGAAGTGGAGTGAGATTGGTAAATAGTATGTTTTTCAAGTGCCGTTCATAAACTAAAAAGTCAAGACTTTTAAAACCTCATTTGGTTCCCCCAAAAGCAAAGGAAAAGAAAAGAAAAGAAAATTTCAATTTCAACTAATAAAATGGCATCTCATTTACTTAGGGGCGTCCAAATAATATATTTTAAATGTTTTATTTTATTTTATAATTAAGGTCACGTGATAACTCATGAGATAACTTTTCTTTTTGAGAAAGAAAACTGGGAACTTTTATTGAAAAAAAAACTTTTATATTCTTCATACTTACAAAATATTCAGAAAATCAAATATCAATAGTTATATCATCAATTAAATGTTTAGACTTTAAGTTTGTAATCTAAAATTATGCATCAAAAATAAGTTTATAGATGGAATAGTAAATAAAATCCAATTCGCATGAAATTTGATATGTTTGTTAAGGATATAAAGTATATGTAATTTGATAGTTAGATTTTCAAGAAATGTAGTTGTGTTAATTTTTTTAGTGAGAATTGTAGCCAAATTTGAAAACTAATATTCCGTTTAGTTTGTAAGGGAGATGAAAAGCAGGGATAGAAGGGAAGAAAAAGTAAGGGAAGGGAAGGGAAGAAGAGATAGTAGTAAACAAGCATAGAAGGATTGCATTAATACAATTTCTTGGAAACAAAAATCTTCTTGAAAAATTAATAACGGGTGGAACGGTACGAAGGATTGTGTTTAAAAAGAGAAATGTTATGTCTACAATATTTTCACAATAAATCTTAAGTGATAAGTTGTTATGAGTTGTTATTGGTAGGAAAAAAAAAATTTTAGCACTAAGTTCAAATTAGAACCAATAACAACACACCACCTATGATTTTTTGTAAAAGCGTTGTGAAAATGTTGTGGACGTAGCATTTCAAACTAAGAAAGTTTCTATAATACAACCTTCACTCAAAATTGGTGGTTGTGAGAAAAGTATGAAACTTAATAAATAAATAAAACAAGAAGAAAAAGAAGAAGAAGAAGAAGAAGAAGAATAAGAAAAGTATGAAATATTGGTGAATTGGTCAAATTGTGTATTCACACTTTTTAATGGAAAACTGAAAACGTGTGGGACCGTCACAACTCATATATAACCTCTGGATCACATATTGTTTTGTCATTAAATTCATTTTGTTTCACATTTCTTGTATCTTTCTTCTCTCTACATTTTCTCAACCTTTTGATCATAGATTCCAATGGCTCTCCAAATCAACGATGGAGTCTCTTCTTCTTTCACTCCCCGATTCATCTACGATGTTTTCCTAAGTTTCAGAGGTGAAGATACCCGCTATAATTTTACAGGTCATTTATATCAAGCTTTATGTGATAAGGGTTTTAACACTTTTATCGATAATGACCTTCAGAGGGGAGAAGAAATTTCAACAAAACTCCTTAAAGCTATTGAATTGTCAATGATTTTGATTGTTGTGTTCTCTGAAGATTATGCATCTTCTAGTTGGTGCTTAGATGAGCTAGTAAAGATTCTTGAGTGTAGGAATAACGGACAGTTAATTCTACCTATATTTTACAAAGTAGATCCATCAGAAATACGTAAACAAAAGGGAAAGTTTGGAGTAGCGTTAGCTCAATATGAAGAAAATTTAAAGGATAGCATGGAAAAGGTTCAGAGGTGGAGGACAGCTTGGACTAAAGCAACTGACGTGTCTGGGTTGCATTACAAGGAGGGGTATGTTACTATTCACTGCTCTTCTATAAGTTATATAGTTTAATAGTTTTGTCATAGGAATCAAAAAAAAAAAAAAAAAAAACAACTATTTTTCATAGAATCTTCTACAACTAAGGTAGTAAAGTTATAAACGTCGATGGTAGAAATTAAAAAAAATAAAAAATTAACGCCATATAATTTTACCAATTCTGATTATTAATTCTTGTGTGCTTTTATGAGTTACAAACTTTAAATCATCTTCAGTAGGCCCAATCATGGATTAGAAAAAGGTTACGAGGGATTTAGGATTTCATCTTTGGCAAACCCAAAAATTCACATAAGAAATATACAAAAGCTCAAAACTACATTAATATGTAAAAAATATACTAGTATTTATTCAGTATTAATAAAATATAAACTTCAGACAAAAAAAATATAAGAGCAAAAAAAAAAAAAAAAACTGTTTTTAATATATTTCAACTCAATTATATATGATCTATCAAAATGACAAAATGGCATTCGATCTTCTTTTTTACTCTAAAAAATAATCTATAATTAATTTTGTTTAAAATTTAATAGCAATTTCTCTTTCAATATACATACCAAAGAGTGTTAGATAATTTTTTTTTTTCCATTTTGTTATGAGCTTAATCTTCACTATAATATTTATGACCAAAAGTCCTCATTTTGTATAGTTACAATAAATCTTAGATAAGTAAGCACAATCACAAACCACTCTAAAAACAAGTTGATAAGCCATTGAATTTCAGTCCCTACCATCTATTTGTACAATTATTGAATTTTTTTTTTTAATTTTAAAGTTTGAGTGTTAAACTACATTACGCCCATAATGACAAAATTTTGTTTATAATAATAGTTTTTCATGATATGTAAAATCTTGTTAAGTAATTTTTCTCTCAACAAACAAATATCATTGATGTAATGCTAAGTTAAGAATAGTCAACTTCATTGTATGCTCAGTAAAACCTGTTAAAATTGATGGCTTTGAATAAAATATTGGGAAAGCTAAGCCGAAACTCAATGATAGGCTCTCGAGATGGTGCCCAAAGGCTTTCGGTGTGGTGATAAGCCTATCCAAGTAAGAAATAAAAGCTGCCCCTTGACAAAACAGCAACAAAAGCCCAATAAAAATACTTCACAATAGTTAATTAGTATGTTAGTGGTACTGTTTTGGTAGTGCAAGAAAAATAAATTCTCCAGTGGTAGGGGTGAAATTACACTTAAAATCCAGCAGTTAATGATTAAATAAATTTAGGAAAGTGTTCACTCCTGGGGGTTTTTGTGTGTCTCGGTCAGGGGAATTTATTGTACTTTCAGCCATCATTACATCAATATGAGGAAAAAATTCTATTGTTACAAATACATTATATCCTTCAATAGTAAAACAAGAAGTAAATATTAAAGATTACATTGGAAGAAGAAAGGGTTAATTGGCATGGTGTGAAGGGAGAGAGAGATTCCAGCTCAGTGCAACAAATGTTAAACTAAGATTTTGGGGAATATATATACATGACATGATTGGGGTAGCGTGGGCTATATTAAGTGAGTGGGTATTTAGGCTTGTGGTGGTGTGATGAAATTAATGCTGGGGTTAAGGCTTTAGTGAGTAAGGGGTTGTTTGTGATTGATTAAGAGACATTTATGGGCTGTGAATATGCAAAGGGAACGTCTGAGGCTAAGTGAGTGAGGGCTAAGGGGAATGAGTTGTGAGCTTGGGGAGAGCTAAACCACAAGCAAAATGGCAAGCAAATCAGAAGTTTCGGAGGGCATAGTTGTGTGCTAGTGGGCTAATGTGCTTATGCTTTTATAGTGGAGTTTAGGGAAGCATTAATTAACAAAAGTCCAAAAACGTAGAATTGATCAGGGGGCAGAGTATCAGACTTATTTATCCTAGGATTTGGCCAGAAGTGGGAGATTTGCTTTTGGGGCTGCTGTGCTTCTTTGGGTAATATGACACATGGTGGGTTTTTTGGGGTATTTTGCATTAAATGTCAAGATTTCTGAAGCTGAGTTCAACCAATAGGATTAAGGCCAGTATCAAGGACGAATCCTAGTGCTGCCACTGAGATTTGGACACCAAGAAGTAGGATTCAACACCCCAAGCCAGGTGTCAAAGTTTAAGCCCACTTCAGAGGGTTCTGCTGGAGATCCCTTTATGCCCTCCAAACCACATGTTCCCAAATTTTCTTCTTTAGGATTCATGGGCTTGGCACATGAACCATGTCTGCATTGATTTGTTGAGATTTGGACAACTTGGTTTCAGCTCCCCTTCTGCTAGAGATATAGTCTTGAGGAAAATGATGAAGTTCTATCCTCCATTAGACTTCAGCTAATATCACAACCTTTAGGCACTATTTACGTTAGGTAGAGGGTGACAGAAAGTTGATGGGACAACCCCTAATTCATCCTTAAAGACTTGGTTTCCTTGTAAAGGCCTCTAGTTGTACCTTGGTCAAGGATGAACAAGGGTTGGCTGTCTATTTTCAGTCTTTTGCCTCTTACTGGAGTCCTTTGGATCGGGCTTACTCATGTGGGCTAGTCCCCTTGGACTGAGCTATGTTCATCCTACAAAATGGACATCAAGAACACATGTTGCCATGGGTTTTCGTCCCTCATGGACTTTTATTATTAGTAAATATATTGGGTTTTCATAGATATTTGTAATGGGTTTTTGGGTAATGAGTTGTGATATTTGAAATAATAGGATAAGTTTCAAAATGCCTTTGTAAATAACATTTACTGTTTTTGAAAATGATGAATTCCATATCATAAGTAATGTTCATAATTTTTATTAATCACAGCATAATTTAAATGGTGAGCTTGTGGGATCGAATAGTTACCATGAGCTTTGAAGATAAATATTATGGATGTTGTAATGTAAATGATGACCACACGTTTCATGGGTTTATAAAATGAGATGAATATCATAATCTTCAAGATATCATGGGTTTATAAAATGATTATAAATTTCCACGAGCTTTTATAAAATGATTATAACTTTCCACGAGCTTTTATAAAATGATTGCCATGGTTTATGCCATAGTAATGTTTAAGAAACATTGTTCATCTTTTAAATGAAATAATTATAACATAATATTTTTTCCAAGCGATAATAATCTAGGGCTTTTGATAAAATAGTGCCAACGTAAATTGAGCTTTTTATATTGCTAGTGAGAACTGGGCTTTTTGATGTTGCCAATGAAAACTGGGCTTTTGATATTGCCAATGAGAACTGGGCTTTTCGATGTTGCCAATGAAAATTGGGCTTTATGAAGTTGCCAATGAAAATTGAGCTTTATGATGTTGCCAGCAAGAACAAGGCTTTTGATAAATAATTTGCCATGGGTTTGAATCATGGGCTTTGATTATGGGGTTGAAGCCCATTGATAAAATAGTATTGCCATGAATTTGGACTTTAATTATGGACTTGAATTCCATTAATAAAATTGCTTTGCCATATATTTGAATCATGGGCTTTTTCAAATATTGCTAAGCATAAAAATTCTTGGGCTTTAAAAAGAATGAGATTTTAACTTGCTCAATAAATAATTTAGGCTTTACAAAAAATATTGAGTCTTATAGTGTTTTACATTTGTAGCCCAATTTTGTGATGGAAAGAAGAACGGTTGGGGGCTAGCATAGTAATAGTTAAAAATATTTAGGTATGCCCAATAATTTGTTTGTGATGCTTGAAAATTAATAGGTGTTATTTTTAAATAATATTAGATGTAAAAAAAATATACCGAAACAAAACCATAAATTAATTCTTTAATTTGATAATCTATTCAATAATGACATTCAAAGAAACTTTTTTGCATGCTCACTAAAACGATTATTAAACTCTTTTAATTGAGACTCTATTGTAGCTCACCAAAAAAAAAAAAAAAAATACTCACTCATGAAATCCAATTGTAAAGTAGTCTTCGAGATGAATTCATTACCAAAGATAAAATGCAACACATTTGTGAATTAATTCCCAATTATACCAATCCAATTTTAATGATTTAATTAATGAAATCATCAAGTCACAAATCAATAAATCACAAATCAACCACCTCGCACCTTGGTGCAGTGGTCACTTCATAAGTATAAGTGTTTGTGAGGTGTGGGGGGCAAGGGTTGAAGTTTAAGTCTCTAAGAGGGAGCTTCACATAGATATATACTTAGATTAGGCTTCAGTAGAATTTCTATCTTGTATCTAAAAAAAAAGAGTCACAAATCATAAAGCATGTAATAAAAGTAATAGACAAATAACACAATGTTATGGTGAGGAAGTGAAAAAAAATTAATAGAGAACATCTCCAATTGAATTAAAAAAAAAAAAAAAAAGACTACAAGGGCAACACAACCCAAATAAGACACATCTTTATATAAAGAGAAGTTACAAATCCAGTACAAGACGCTTGCCCTTAGGCACTACCGATTAGATGAACTTACTATTCCAACCCACGATAACTTTTGAACTTTTGAACTCTTTGTACATGAACAGCCCATCAATATATATTTTCAAATTCTCTAACTTATTATATGTTTCCTATGCTTTGTGTGTGACAGCTATATTGAATCTGAAACTCAATTTATCCAGAGAATTATTAAAGAGATATTAGCTACTAAATTGAATCGCACTCAGCTATTTGTTACTAAACACCCAGTTGGAATAGATTCTCGTGCGGATGCTATAGAATTGCTTTTAGATATGAAGTCAAATGATGTTTGCATGGTAGGGATTCATGGTCTTGGAGGAGTAGGTAAGACTACAATTGCAAAGGCTATTTATAACAGAATCTCTAATTGTTTTCAATTGAGTTGCTTTCTAGAGGATGTCAGAGAAAATTCAGGAACAAATGATGACATAATCAAACTACAAGAGATGCTTCTTTCTAAGATCTCACAGGGCACATATATAAAGGTAGACAATGTACCCAAAGGAATTATTATGATAATGGAAAGGCTTTGTCGTACAAGACTTCTTTTAATTCTTGACAATGTGGATGAGTCAGAAGTGATAGTAAATTTGCTTGGAGAATGTAATTGGTGTCCTTTAGGAATAGAGTCATTATAACAACAAGAGATAGACAGGTGCTGACCACTTTTGGAAAAGATCATCAAATTTATGAGCTTAAGGAATTGAATCAATCTGAATCTCATGAACTCTTCAACCTATATGCCTTCCAAAAAATTGAACCTGAGAAAGATTATTCAGAAGTTGCAGAGCAAATCATACATCATGCCAATGGCCTTCCATTAGCTCTTAAAATAATAGGTTCTGATTTGTGTGGAAAAAGTATATGTGAATGGAAAAGTGCGTTAGAAAAGTATAAAAACATCCCTCATGAAAAAATTCAAGAAAAGCTCAAAATAAGTTATGACGGACTTGGAAAGACTGAAAAGGATATTTTTCTAGATATTGCATGTTTCTTTAAGGGATTCAATAGGAGCTATGTAGTGAGTATATTAGAAGCTTGCAAATTTTATCCAGGTTATGGAATTGGAAAACTTATTGATAAGTGTCTCATAACTGTTGGTCAATCTGGAAATTTGTGGATGCATGACTTGCTTCAACAAATGGGGAGAGAAATTGTTCAACAAGAATCAGAAGAGCTTGGCAAACGTAGTAGGATATGGTGTTTTGAGGATGCTTATGAAATATTGACTACAAATATGGTATAAGCTCTTTTGTATCTCCTTTTTTTTTTCTTTTTAATGCGGAAGAAAATTTAATTTAATTTGTATAAGTTTGTTTGATTTTTAAAAATTTGTATAGTTCTATTATTTAGTGTAACTATTTCTTTGTTCAACTAGGGATCAAGTAAAATTTGGGGCATTATGTGCTACTCACCTCAGCTGATAATGATGCCAGTAGAAGCTAAAGCTTTTGAAAAGATGACGTATCTCAAATTTCTTATGGTTCGTAATGTACGCATTTGTGTAGAACTCAAATATCTCCCTAATGGGTTAACTTTGCTTCAATGGCCTGAATTTCCATTTTCCTTGCCATCCAAATATTATCCTCAACAACTTGTTGCACTTGAGATGCCAAGAAGTCTTATTACATTGGAGACAACATTCAAATTGGAACGAGTATTAGTATTTATAAATTATAATTTCTTTAAAATTTATTTGAATGTTCGTCAAAAATAAATTTTGTTTTTTTTTTTCTTCAACAGGGAATCCAGCTAAAATATTTAAAATATATTAATTTCAATAGATGTGAGTTCATTATAGAATTACCTGAGTTGTGTGCCCCAAACCTAGAAAAAATGGATCTTTCCTATTGTCAAAATTTAGTTAAGGTTCATGAGACTATTGGATTTCTTGATAAGCTTCGGATATGGGAACTCCAAGGTTGTGGGAAGCTGCAAATTCTTCCAAACAACTTGTGGTTAAAATCTCTTGAGGAGTTTGTTCTTATGGACTGCTTAAGGCTTGAGAAGTTTCCTAATATTGATCCAGAAATGAAATGTTTAAGGGAACTAAATTTACGTGGGAGTGGTATACGAGAGTTGCCTTCATCAATCAAGTATCTCACTCGGCTTTATAGCTTAGACTTAACAGATTGCGAAAACCTTAGGTATCTTCCAGATGACATCTATAAATTGCGACTTCTTATGGGACTATATATTCCTACTGCCAAATTGAGACAGACATGTGATTATTTGAATTAGATTTTTTAACGAAACCCGAGTACTTCCCAGTATTGAAATGTCTAGATCTATGTGCAACTAATATTGTTAGCATCCCCGAAAGCCTTGGTAGATTTACTACATTAGAGACACTTGATATAGGAGATTGCAAGCAGCTTTAGGAAATTCCAAGGCTTCCACAATCTGTACATGTTGTGAATGTAAGCAATAGTTGTTTGTTGAATCCACAATCGTCAAGCAGATTATTGGATCAGGTTTCTCTCTCTTCTGTTAAGTTATAAAGAAACAATTTTTGTTAATTTCTTCCCTAATTCAATTTGTTGAATTTGCTAATTGAATGCAAATTGGAGAATTTTTTGGGATTTTTCCAAATAAAGGTTGCAAGGGAATAAGAAGCAGGATATCAATGGATCACAAACATCATCAACCGAAATATTGGATGAGGTTCGTTTCCATCGCTCACTTTTGCCTGACTAGTGCTCTAAACCTAAAGATGATAGATTTATAATTAGACTACCAGGAACTGAGATTCCAACATGGTTGAAGTTAAACCATGAAAGTGATGGAAATGTCATATCATTTTGGGTTGGTCGCACATTTCCAAATATTTTTTATGTTTGTTTTGCTTATGGACCGGTGAAATATCCATGGATGTCTTCTTGTAATGTTGACCTTTCCATTAGTGGCTGTAAAAAATAGTTCCTTAGTTCAACTTCTACATATGAATTCTCCGACCATCTGTGGATATTTTCTTTATCTAACAACGAAATGCAGAACTGATTGAATAAGTCAAACCCATTTGAACAAAATTACGTTGAGGTGACATGTGAAATGAAGGATTGGGTTAAAAACCGTCCAAGAAGGTGGGGGGTCTGTGTAGAGTGCATCTGTTGTTCCCAAAAATCTGATGTTTTTCAGTTGCCGAGTCCAAGTGCTACACATAGTTGTGGCTCTTCCTCGATCCCTCTTTTACCCACTTCTTCTAGTTGTGGCACTGATGTGGATCAACGGGCTTGAATTTATTTTTCTTTTAACATTAGATTGCTAAGAATTTCGTTAATTGCCCAGTTTCAAAACAAAGTGGAAAAGTAGCATCTTGAGTTTTTAAAACTTGAGTTCTAGGAAGAAATCGAGTTTCTAACACTCGAGAACCTGAGCTATAAACGTCTGACATGGATTTTTTTCCATGTGGAGCCATATTGAAATAGAGTTTCTAAAACTCGATTTGTGATTATATTTCACCACTTAACCGTCCAGACTTTAGAACACTCTCACACACAAACATACAAACCCCAACCTGAGACAAGCATAGACATCAGCGGCAAAAAACCCATCGGCAAACCCTCACTCTACCGGAGGCAAGCGCATCTCATCGGCAGTAGAAAACCCACCGGCGGCAGAAAACTCTCGTCTCCTCTCATCGGCAACCTCTCACTCAAAACCTCACTCAGCTCTCTCACTATCTCGCACTGAGGTCAGCTCTTTCCTATCTTTTATCACTACTCCCATTTATTTATTATCAAACCACATCAATCCACTCGAAATTTTGTTAAAACCCATCAGCGGTAGAAAACTCTCGTCTCCTCTCATCGGCAACCTCTCACTCAAAACCTCACTTAGCTCTCTCACTATCTCGCATTGAGGTCAGCTCTCTCCTATCTTTATCACTACTCCCATTTATTTATTACCAAACCACATCGATCCACTAGGAATTTTGTTTTTCCCTCACTTCCACATAACCCCAAACTAGATACACTTAGAGTTTTATTCCAGTAGAAATCGAGTCTTGTAGACTTGAGATTAGTGGCATTTCCCGAAGAAAACCAAGTCTTGAAGACTCGGTTTTTCTTTGTAGAACTCAAGTCTTTAAGACTCGTGATCTATGTGGCATAATAGTGCATAATAGTGTCCAACTTAGCAAGTAGGAAGCGAGTTTTTTAAGCCTCGTGTTTTATATGGAACTCGAGTTTCTAAAACTCGAGATGCTAGTTTGCAATTATATTTCAAACGCGTAGTAACTTACTATATTTTATACCCTCACTCTGCTAGTCTACAAAATCCCTCCAATGGGCTTCAATAATGGAGGAGATTCTAGACATCAGCCAAGAAGAAACCATCAACCACTCTATGCTAGTCGTCCCCAAAAACACCACCTGCTTCGGATGGCTTTGAATCTGATTCCGTCTTTGGAAACGAAGCTCTTGTCCAACCCTTCCAACTGCAACGCTCAAGTCTCGGTACCTTTTTATTATTATTATTATTATTATTATTTTTTATTCACTCTCTGTTTGGAAAAACAAAGAAAATGAAACAAACCATGTTATGTGCGTTTTCTATTTTGTTTAGTTTTGTTTTTATTAATTTTTTTTTTAGGAAACTCAAGGGCTTTAATAAGGGAATTGGAAGAGATAGATCCCAGGTATTTTAACAATGGAGAAGAAGATCCAGGGCTTTCAATGGCCCACACTTTTGTCAATGATTTTTCCAACTCCAAGTTGTGTCCATCGTCAAGGTAGACAAGAAAATCTTGATCGAATTTGATACCAAGGTATGCCTCCTTCTTTAGTTGCATTTTTGGATTCACATCTTTGGGTGCTTCTCTTTCTATATCTCTGAATTAAAGGCTCAATTATAGGATTGAGGCTCAAGTATTTATTGCGAACACTTGAATCAATAATGATGACAGAGCCACAACTTCAGCATTGTTGGGATGATATCTGTAGCAGTTGATGAAAGCAATTCCTCATACTTAGGAGTTTTGTGCCCAAAAATGATCACTATGTTCCCTAGGATCCTCTGTTCTGATAGTTTGATGACTTCGTTCTAAATGGAACTGGGTACAGATGTAAGTCTTTTCTTTGGTAGTTGATGTCCTTATTTTGTAGACATTAGAATGAATCTCTGTATCTGCAGCTATGGTCAAGTCTCCCATTAAAAAGTAGGCATTGGTCATGAGCAAATAGTTATGCTTGTATGTCCTGTACAAAAAATATACATGGCTTTAACATTCTTATGAATAAAAATACTGTGGAGAAGAGGTCGCTTATTACCAATGAGCTATAGTTCAATTGGTACTTCCTCCTCCAATAATAATGGAATGGAGGGTGAGGTCATGGTTTCAATAGGAGAAAAGGACGAACCTGAACTGCAGCTCCAAGAGCAACAACTTCATTAGGATTTACTGTCATAATGAAATTTTTCCAGTCATCTTCCTCACTAGTTCCTGAACAGCTGGGATGCAAGTTGAACCACCAATGAGGATTACTTCATCTTTATCTTTGAAGGAAAGCTTTGCATCACTTAAGGCAGTTTCAACCTGTCCTCGAAAGACAAGCAAGCTCTATGTCTCACAGAGAGTGCTGAGAAAGTGAAAATGGAGTTGCCATCTCTGACTCAGACCAATATTAGGTATGTGACTATTTCTATTACTTCTTTCTATAAGTGGATCTCTCTTTTTCATATTGACTGAGAATATATTTTTGTTTTTCCAGTTTACCTTTGATTACCACTGCTGCAAATGGCCCAAAACACATTGACACCACTCTGACAAGGGTCAAGTTTGAAGAATTGAGTTGAAATTTGTTAGATAGGTATGCCTTTTGACAAATGCTAGTTTGTAGTTTCCCTCTATGCATGTTCAGAAATAGAATAACTACAAAGTATCAATCTACTAATAGTTAAGAGATTATTAAAATTAACAATTTAAGCTTTTGCAATAAATGATAGATTACCACGATATTATTATAAGCGATCCAAGTTCTCTAGTATTGTAATAGTTGATTAAGTCCACCGTTATTAATCAGCACATGTCACGGTATGATATAGGTTATCCTAAGTTGCTATCTCCAATTAGTTACACTAATTGTTGATATATTATTAAAATTATGAGTTTAAACTTTTGCAAAAAGTGATAATTTAGCATGATATCTAAACAGTGATCCAAATTCAGATTTTGTATCTATTCTATCTCTCATCAACTTTAACTAATAGTTAAATGATTAAATTGACTCTACTTTATCATAACATCAGAACACGTCATGGTATCAAACTGGCAATCCTAATTAAGTTCCTATCTCCAATTAGTCTACTAATTATTAAAATTCATAGTTTAAGCTCTTATGACTAGTAATCCAACTCCAAATTCAATGTCTAATCTACAAACAGTTGAGTGATTAAATATAAGAAAATATTTAATAGAAAATTGGAACCTTTTCAGTGAAAAGAAAGTGTGGTTAGGATTCACCACAGCTACTTGTCTCTTAGAAAATTTATCACCTTCCATTGCTGCCATTGCACTGTTATGCTTGTATATCTTGTAAAAACAATATACATGGCTTTAACTTTCTTATAAATAAAAATACTGTGGAGAAGAGGTCACTTATTACCTATGAGCTATAGCTCAATCGGTACTTCCTCCCCCAATAATAATGGAATGAAGGGTGAGGTCATGGCTAAACTCAATAGGTTTGTGCTTACCAATAAAAGAAAAAATGCTACGTTCACAACATTTTCACAAAAAATCATAGGTGGTAAGTTGTTATTGGACTATGATTTCACAACAACACTTCTCTAAAAAAAAGGTTTCTTATTGCATTTATTTTTCCTTTCCCTTTTTGTTAATATTGTACCTGTTGTAACCAATGATTAAGTTAAAATATCCCGTACATACTTAGCAAACAGACAATATCTAAAAAATACTTTGCAAAAAGAAATCTCATGTATATATAATGTTAATTTTGCATGTAAATGCTCCCTCCCAATTCAAAATACTCATACATTTAATTGATCAGTTCAAGCAATTCCATATTATTTGGACTATGATTTTTTAGTTAAATTTCCTTTTAAAATTTTATTTTATTTTATTTTATGCCATTCACAATGCACATTTTATTAAATGTCAGAAATTCTTAATCAGAATTACTAGGGCACAGTGGTACAACTGCACAATTTAGGCACTAGTTTCTAGTTGGAAGATGCAAGAATTGTGATTTCACTCTCAAGTTTGATTGTTCCTTGAATCCGGACAATCATTCCTAGAATGTTCACTGAAGGGATATTCACCATGTATTGTAGCCCATGATGGATCTATGCAAGCATTGTTCAATGTGATAGAGAGCTTCTTAATGATTTTGCATGTTCGGCTGTTCTTAACTTCTTGCAGAATCAAGTAAAACCTTATATCTGAATTATTATTTTTTTAAAAAAATAATATTTCTCCTTCGATAGTTTTTTTCTCATTGCAATTAAAGTTTTGAGCTTGTTCTATACGATTTACAAAAAAAATTGCATCAGGTGTTATTACAATTATTTTCGTAAGCTAGGAAGCACAGACATAGACACAGGTATGACATGGCGACATGAACAATTTCTGAAAAATTATAATATGAAATAGCTGGTACGACATTGGTAGGACACGGACACAGTACGGATACAATATGGGTACGGCATCCTAAATGAAGTGTTCATGCTTCGTAGGTCATAAGTAAAGTCCAATATTCACCCTACTTCTACATTTAAATGAGCATAAAATACAATATATCTCTTGTAAGATGTGATAAAAAAAAGGCTATTATCTATAACATGAAAATAAATATTCCTTGACTTTGACAAGGTACAAATTTATTAGGTAAAAACTGGGAATCTTGACCCTTATCATTGCATGGAGTATATGTTTTATTAGTTTTTGAAATTACTTTTCCTACATTCAGACTAGGGCCAGGGCTGCTGATAACCCAATGAGGTAATTGTTTTAAAAAATGATGCAATGTGTAATGCATATCTTGACATCTAAGAAAGGTATAATTTGATTTGCCGTCGGAATTTGTCATTAAATTTTCGCATCATGGGTCATCCCTGAGTATGCATTTGATAGCCACTATTTTAATAATGCAATGGACTTAATTAGCTTAATTGGCCACAAACACACACAGATACCTTGTTAATTAATGTTATTACTTACAAGTGTTAGACCACGAAAACAGAAATAGATTAATGTTATTGTCTTATTTTCCCATGATCTGCCCAATTTAGTTCGTGTCAGCAGTGTCATATCCATGGCCCTTGTTCTTGTTCATGCTGCATAATTCAAAGTTGAAAAATAAGTTTCGGAGATATTAGATTAAAAAAACAAATAATGTGGTTTCTGTATTTTGATTAATTTGTTTTAATTTTATTTTTTTCTGCATTATAATTTTATGATTTTGTCTATAATTCTTTTCTTTCTCAAATATAAATCAAACTAAATTTTGGGTGGTTCTATGTGTTGGGAAATCATCATGTATGCATCGCATACAAAACATACGCAGCGGAAAATAAACGGATCTACTTCATTCGCAATTGACAACATGCACTATGTAGGTTTCAGAATATAAGAACGAAAAAGTGTACCTTGATGCGGTGAAATTCAAAACCGAATGAAGAAGTACTTGGGAAGACTTTCAATCTTCACTCCAATTCCACTTGATGCCCAAGATGTGTGGTCTCTCAATCAGTTCTATGTTTTCTAGAGAGAATATGAAAGAGTGTCTCTCTTCCTTATATTATCTTATTCATTAAACATACAAACCACTTTATTCTATATAAAATTCTGTATATTTCTCTCCACATAACTGATTATCTAATTGGGCTAGCCCTTTGGGCCTTCCCAATTGGGCTTTAGTGTGTGGCTTGGAGTGGGACCAAAAGGGAACAAATAAGACACTAGCTCCAATGGGCCTTGGGCTTTTCTGTCAACTCTTGACAGGTCCAAAGTTACCATTAATTATATTTAATACCACTATATAAATATAATTGCACTCTAGGCCTCATTAATAAATTATATCCCAAGACTTTATTATACATGCAACCCCTTCATAAAATATTCGTAGTAATACAAAGTCATGAATATAGACTGCCACTTTGTTAATTACTACATCTTAATCCTTGAGTACCCGGTTTAATCCTTTTAAGTTATTCATCATATATTTATGAAATCCAATTTCATAAATATATACTTTAGTCTTACTAAAGTAGTTAGGCCTAACTCTCTGAATAACTGTACCCATTAAACTTATCTCAAGGAAATATTTTATATCTCCGTTAAGAGATTATGAATTCCATCTTGAGAATATATGTTCCATCAACACTAAATGTGGCTGCCCAACATACTGAGGTTTTGATCGTTACTTTAGATCTCACTCCTGATATATCAAAGCAACCTACATTTTATGATCAGGTCCATTATTCTCTCAGGATTAAGAGTTCATGTGAATACAAGTCGTGAGATTTATTATTCAATTGACAGTCGTTAGGAGAATAATAAATCTCACAGCGGTCTAGTTCAATATGTCTTAACTCTTAAAACATATCAACATATTAACTAAAAATCACATCTTCCATGATCAAGACAAATCATCGTAGTTAATATGTTATAGTCTTCGCAGATGAAATGCCCAATTTCATCACCGACTACGAACCAAAATTTTGAGTTTACAAAGAACTTGTGATCTATATCTTCTGTGACTAAATCACATAAATCACATACTATGCATCTCATGGACTATTTGATAATGTCCGAATATTCATGTTACCATTATTTTAGATAAGAATAAAACAACTTTATTAAATACAATATTAAGTCATACATCATTTCTCATATAATGTCATACATAATATCATACATAGCATCATATAATAGGATTTAAGGGCACATATCCTAACAATCTCCCACTTGCCCTAAAGACTATTGTGCACTAATCTAACTCCCATTCCCTCCAAATGTGACTCGAAGGTCCTTTGAGGCAAGGTTTTGGTAAAGGGATCTGCTAGATTATTTGCACTTTCAATCTTTGCAACCACCACATCTCCACGAGCAACAATGTCTCGAATGATGTGGTACTTTCTCTCAATGTGCTTCCCTTTCTTGTGATTCCTTGGATCTTTGGATTGTGCAACTGCTCCACTATTGTCACAAAACAATGTGATAGGAACTTGCTCCATTCTCACTACACCAAGATCAGAAAGGAATTTCTTGAGCCAAACAGCTTCCTTTGCCGCCTCACAAGCAGCAACATATTCAGCTTCCATGGTGGAGTTCGCAATACAAGATTGCTTAACACTCCTCCAACTTATGGCTCCACCTCCCAAGGTGAATACACATCCTGACGTGGACTTTCTGAAATCTAGATCCGATTGAAAGTCTGAATCTGTATAGCCAATGGGAATCAAATCCTCACAACTGTAAACAAGCATATAATCTCTCGTTCTCCGTAGATACTTGAGAATATGCTTTACAGCTTGCCAATGTTGTGGTCCTGGATTTGATTGATATCGGCTGACCATGCCAACTGCAAAACAGATATCCGGTCTAGTACAAAGCATGGCATACATGAGACTTCCTACTGCAGAAGCATAAGGAACTTGTCTCATCATATCTTCTTCCTCTTGAGTCTTAGGCCTTTGGTCATCAGACAGAGGAACTCCATGTCTGAAAGGAAGTAATCCTTTCTTGGAGTTTTGCATGCTAAATCGTTCTAGAACCTTATCTATATATCCAGCTTGTGATAAGCCTAACATCTTATTCTTACGATCTCGCCAAAGCTTGATCCCTAGAATAAAGTTAGCCTCACCCAAGTCCTTCATATCAAATTGGCTTGACAACCAAACCTTTACTGATGACATGACCCCTACATCATTTCCAATGAGTAGAATATCATCAACATAAAGCACTAGGAACATTACTATTTTGTCTTGATGTCTTTTGTACACACATGGTTCATCAAGATTTTGTTCAAAACCAAATGATTTGATTGCTTGATCAAATCTGATGTTCCATGACCTAGATACTTGCTTAAGTCCATAAATGGACCTATTCAACTTGCATACCATATGCCTTTGGTTCTTTGCTATGAAACCTTCTGGTTGCTTCATACAGATTTCCTCTTCAAGATTGCCATTAAGAAATGCAGTCTTGACATCCATTTGTCAAATCTCATAATCATAATGAGCAGCAATGGATAAGAGAATTCTGATAGATTTAAGCATTGCTACTGGTGAAAAGGTTTCCTCATAATCAATACCTTCTTTTTGAGTATACCCTTTTGCCACTAGCCTTGCTTTAAAGGTTTCAACCTTTCCATCTATCCCTCTCTCCCTCTTGTAAACCCATTTGCAACCAACAGGTTTAATGCCGTTAGGCGCCGTTACAAGATCCCAAACTTGATTGGAATACATGGAATCTAATTCTGATTTCATAGCTTGGACCCAATGATGTGCATCTATATCATTCATTGCTTCTTCATAAGTGTAAGGATCAGTTTCGGCCTCCTCTGAGATAGCCTCATAAGTCTCTCCAAGACCTATGGATCTTATAGGTGGCCTAACATTCCTCCCACTACGACGAGGCAACTGTGTACTAGACATCTCATGAGTAGTATCTTGTGGTGTATCCAATATAGTCACATCATCCCTAGTTTTAACCATTGGTTGTTCAATTACAGGTTCATTCATTTCAGCCAAGACAACTCTACTTCTAGGAGTAAAATTATTCATATAGTCATTTTTCAAGAATTTAGCATTTGTACTAACAAAAACTTTGTTATCTTTATGACTATAGAATAAATAACCTCTAGTTTCTTTTGGATAACCCACAAGCAAAAATACTTCTGATTTTGGTTCCAACTTATCAGACTTCCCTTTTAACACATGTGCTGGACAACCCCAAATGTGGAGATATTTCATACTAGGCTTACGCCCACTCCACAATTCCATGGGTGTTTTGGGAACAGATTTTGATGGAACTAAATTCAAAAGATGTATTGCTGTATCTAAGGCATAACCCCAAAAAGAAATAGGTAAAGTTGAGTAACTCATCATGGACCTAACCATTTCTAAAAGAGTCCTATTCCTTCTTTCTGCTACACCATTTTATTGGGGAGTTCCAGGTGCAGTCAATTGGGATACAATCCCATTTTGAGTCAAGTAATCCTTGGAATCCCCAAGAAGGTATTCGCCACCACGATCAGATCGAATGGCCTTTATGTGTTTACCTAATTGATTCTCAACTTCAGCCCTAAACTCTTTGAATTTTTCAAAAGTTTCGGACTTCCGTCTCATTAGGTACACATAACCAAATCTAGAGTAATCATCGGTGAAAGTGATGAAGTACTCATAACCTCCTTTTGCTTAGGTTGACATAGGACCACAAACATCCGTATGAACTAATTCTAGCAACTCTTGGGCTCTTCTACCTTTTGCATTAAAAGGTCGTTTGGTCATTTTGCCTTCCAAACAAGATTCACAAACTAGAAATTCATCAAAGTCCAATGGCTCTAAGAGACCATCTTTGATCAGTCTTTGAATTCTGTTTGGATTAATATGACCCAAACGCAAGTGCCAAAGATATGCTTCATTAGTAGAAGGAAACTTTCTCTTTAATGATTTTACATGAGAGTTATTATCTAATTCAGAATTGTATAATTCATGCTTATCAAGAGTTAAAATATAAAGACCATCCACAATATTGCCAGAACAGATAAACATTTTATCCTTCTTTATTACAACATTGTCTTTAAGGATAGCACAATATCCAGTTTTACCTAAATAAGTTGCAGAAATTAAATTCCTACGAACATTAGGTACAAATAAACAGTCTTCCAATATTAAAACCCTAGTTTCAAAACATAAATTAAACACTCCAATAGCTACAACTGGAATTCTACTCCCATCAGCCAAGGTCAGAAACAACTCTCCTTCTTTAAGTCTTCTGGTCTCTTGGAACCCCTGCAAAGAATTGCAGATATGATTAGTACAACCTGAATCCACATACCAGGAATCCGTGGGATTTTGTACCAAACATATTTCAAGAAGGAATGAAATTTTCATACCCTTATTAGCAGCCTTGAACTTTGGACAATTCCTCTTCCAATGTCCTTTCTCACCACAATGGAAACATTTTCCTTTCAGCTTCTTTCCTTTGTCGGCAACCCCTAAGACAATTTGTTTACCCTCCTGCTTAGTGAAGTCCTTCTTCTTCTTCTTCTTACCCTTGCCTTTCGACTTAGGTTGAGAAGTAGAAGCTTCACTCACATTGGCTTCAACATTAGAAGTACCAAGAATGCCTTCCGCCACAACCAACTCATTCATTAATTCAGACAAAGAATAAATCTTTTTGTTCATATTATAATTAAGTCTGAATTCCTTGAATGACTCCGGTAGTGACTGGAGTATCATATTCACTTGGGATTCTCCATCAATGTCGGCACCCAAAACTTCCAATGTATTCAGATTAGAGATCATTGTAAGACAATGTTCTCTTACTGAACTACCTTCAGCCATTTTGGTATTATAAATTTGCCTCATGATATCTTGCCTTGCAGAACGGCCTTGCTCACCAAACATCTCCTTCAGACTTAGCATAATGTCCGAAGCAAATTCTACATCCTGCATTTGATGCTGTAGAACATTTGAGATGGGCGCTAGGATGTAGCACTTGGCCATTTCATTAGATTTCTGCCAACGATCATATCGTTGTTTTTCCTCAGGAGGAGCATCTAATGAAGGAAAGCTAGGACATGGTTGAGTAAGCACATATTTGTGCTCTTCAGCTGTGAGAACTATGTCCAAGTTTCTTTTCCAGTCAACATAATTGGTTCCAGTCAGTTTGTTTTGATTAAGAATGCTAACAAGTGGGCTAAATGATGCCATGTTCAAATCTGAAATAATAAACATGAATATAATAAGTACACTGGACATTATCAATTTAGCATATAAACATATAATATGGAACCTTAATAAAATTATAATATAATATATGCAACGACAACCCAATCCTGCAATTAATATTCCTCGGTAGCGAGGTTATACCAATCACTATGATTAAGCAAGGATTATCCTCATTATTAATGCTATCATGGTAACTCTTACCAAACAAAAATAACGTGCCGCTTATTCTTTAGCCTCTAAGTGATAATGACATAGCTCCGTAGGGAGGTTAACATCATACTTAGTCTAGTGTACACCATTGTCTAGAATCAATGTGAGTCACCAAGTAACTCCACGGTAGCGTGGTCGCTCTTAATGTAAAAACACACTTCATCTATCATTAAGAAGTTTAACCTGTAGTACCATGAATTAAACACCCTCCGTAGGGAGCAAGGCATATACGCCAAGGCGAGGTGATTAATCACACTACTATAAACCGACAATGGAGGCCGTGAGATTCAACCCTTGAATCTCTCTCCCACTAGATGTTTTAAAATAAAGGTTTTTATCTTTTAAACATGCATAAACTAATTATACACAGCCTTGCATTTTATACTAATCACTTTTTCTTACGAAAAAGACGTAAGAAAAAATAGTGAAAACACAAAATTTAATCACACACTTTTAAGTTTGAAAACACTTAGAAAAATTCAAATTTTCCTTCTTTCGATCGATCAAATGTGCCCCTCGATCGGTCAAAAAAATTAAACAATTTGAACTTGACCTTCTGTCTTGTTCGATTGATACTCGATCGCCTCTCGATCGATCGAAAAGAAAATTCGATCGATCGACTAGCAATCGAATATCAATCGTTCCAAAAAGATTGGTCTCTGTTTTACTCGATCGATCGAAAGTAAATTTCGATCGATCGAAACTCGTAAAACTCGAATTTCCAGAAATTCTTTTAAGGCAGTTTTCAACGGTTTTGCATGAATTAATAACCATCATATGAACATGATAGACAGAGATTGATATCAAAACTGAAATCTATTGATGCTATAGCCTTAAAGATCAATTTAACATTCTTAAATTCATATTTAAACAACATCATAACATCAATATCAATTTTTATCAAATCATAGTTTCAACAACCATGCAGAAAATTAAATGTATAATCCTCTATCAACTTGAAACTATTATCTCTAATTCCAAAACGAAGTAAACATGTTATACAGATTCGAAATGAAGACCGCTCTGATACCAATGTTGGGTGGTTCTATGTGTTGGGAAATCATCATGTATGCATCGCATACAAAACATACACAGCGGAAAATAAACGGATTTACTTCATTCGCAATTGATAACATGCACTATGTAGGTTTCAGAATATAAGAACGAAAGAGTGTACCTTGATGCGGTGAAATTCAAAACCGAATGAAGAAGTACTCGGGAAGACTTTCAATCTTCACTCCAATTCCTCTTGATGCCCAAGATGTGTGGTTTCTCAATCAGTTCTATGTTTTCTAGAGAGAATATGAAAGAGTGTCTCTCTTCCTTATATTATCTTATTCATTAAACATACAAATCATTTTATTCTATATAAAATTCTGTATGTTTCTCTCCACATAACTGATTATCTAATTAGGCTAGCCTTTTGGGCCTTCCCAATTGGGCTTTAGTGTGTGGCTTGGAGTGGGACCAAAAGGGAACAAATAAGACACTTGCTCCAATGGGCCTTGGGCTTTTCTGTCAACTCTTGACAAGTTCAAAATTACCATTAATTATATTTAATACCACTATATAAATATAATTGCACTCTAGGCCTCATTAATAAATTATATTCCAAGACTTTATTATACATGCAACCCCTTCATAAAATATTCGTAGTAATACAAAGTCATGAATATAGACTGCCACTTTGTTAATTACTACATCTTAATCCTTGAGTACCCGGTTTAATCCTTTTAAGTTATTCATCATATATTTATGAAATCCAATTTCATAAATATATACTTTAGTCTTACTAAAGTGGTTAGGCCTAACTCTCTGAATAACTGTACCCATTAAACTTATCTCAAGGGAATATTTTATATCTCCGTTAAGAGACTATGAATTCCATCTTGAGAATATATGTTCCATCAACACTAAATGTGGCTGCCCAACATACTGAGGTTTTGACCGTTACTTTAGATCTCACTCCTGATATATCAAAGCAACTTACATTTCATGATTAGGTCCATTATTCTCTCAGGATTAAGAGTTCATGTGAATATAAGTCGTGAGATTTATTATTCAATTGACAGTCGTTAGGAGAATAATAAATCTCACAGCGGTCTAGTTCAATATGTCTTAACTCTTAAAACATATCAACATATTAACTAAAAATCACAACTTCCATGATCAAGACAAATCATCGTAGTTAATATGTTATAGTCTTCGCAGATGAAATGCCCAATTTCATCACCGACTACGAACCAAAATTCTGAGTTTACAAAGAACTTGTGATCTATATCTTCTGTGACTAAATCACATAAATCACATACTATGCATCTCATGTACTATTTGATAATGTCCGAATATTCATGTTACCATTATTTTAGATAAGAATAAAACAACTTTATTAAACACAATATTAAGTCATACATCATTTCTCACATAATGTCATACATAATATCATACATAGCATCATACAATAGGATTTAAGGGCACATATCCTAACACTATGAAGGAGCGGTTAACGATCCTTATGGTGGATTTTTCATTGCAGAGAACAAATCTTTTCAAAAGGTATGTTTCCATTAACAATAATTATGATTTTATCAAATCCTTTTTTAGATGCTTACAATTTATTAATCTTTTATTGGAGAGCCTCACTTGGGATTATGATTCTAAGTATTGAAGGCAATGGTACGGCTTTAAGGATGCTACTCCTAGCTTTCTTACAAATATTGAACAAATTTGTGTCAAATTCTGGATGACATGAGATAATGTGGTTACAGTGTCAGAATTGGTTATGATTATGCACACACAATGTAGACTAATAATTATAATTAAATAATAATAACAAAAAAGAACCATGCAGTCTTCTAGTATTTTGTTTTTGATTGGATTCTTGTAATTGGCCCTGTATCAGAATATTAAAATTAATAAGCTTTGTCTTGAGCCATTGTTACCTTAAGTATATAAAAGTTGCTAATGACTTCACAAGCAGTGAGCTCTTAATCATTTCTGACCTGCTAAAAGTATCTTATCATGCTAGTGAAGACATCTGGCCTGGAAAGAGGGTTCGATCTTAATTTTTTGGGTAAACTGCAAATTACACCCCTAAAGTTTGGTGGTGACTAGATTTTACACCCTGAAGTTTTAAAATTTAGATTTTACCCTTTGAAGTTTGGTGATATTTGGATTTCACACCCTAACGTTTTAGAATTTGGATTTTACCCTCTATATTTTAGAAGTTTTTGGATTTTACTTCCTATTTGGGATGTTTGGATTTTACACCCTAAAGTTTCAGAATTTGGAGGTGTAAATTCCATACAACCTAAAATTTAGGGGGTAAAATGTAAGTTCTGAAACGTTAGGGTGTAAAATCCAAACACCCCAAACTTCAGGGGGTAAAATCCAAATTCTGAAACTTCAGGGTGTAAAATCCAATCACCCCCAAACTTTAGGAGTGTAAATTGCAATTTACCCTTTTTTTCCAGGGGGGGTGGAGAAGGGGGATGAGGAAGATCATAATTCTATATGAAATTCATTAAGGTTTCTATGTTATTTTTATGTGCGAAATTTGTCATATAATTTCTAAAATGCTGAGTGCACCAACACTTTAATGTATTAATGAATATTCTCATTTTCTTGAACATAATTGGCACATGGTGCATAACAGACTTTAGACGGAAAAAGACATAAATGAGGTATGGTCTTCATTTAAAAATAGGTTCTTTTTTCTCTAGCAAAAAGGAATTATGTTAGATTGAATGTACAATTTCTAAGAAAAAGTCGTACATGCATGATTCTTTTAGAGAAATAAAGTTGTGTATTGTCAAATATTGCTGTGTTTGCTCATGTGTTGAGAGTGACTAGTCTTTGATGTATATGTAATGATATTTTTTTTCTAAGACAGATTATCCAGCACCATTGTTTGACCCTTGATAAGTGTCTTCGTGAACATTTGCTTATTTAGCCCGTGTGAAGGTTGGTACTTTTTTTTTTAATCAGCAAAACTTGATTGCTTGAGTGCTGGTCTAGTTTAATTTGGATTAACAGGTATGATGATTAATTAATATTATTCCTCTGTAACTCCTAATCAGCATAAGTCTCAAAAAATTTGTAGCCATCAGGCTTCCTCTTTGGTACACATTCCATGAAGAGCACACATCAAAGTTAAAAGAGTGGTAGAGGTAAAAGAAATCATACTGTACATTTTCTTAGTATTCAAGTTATTTAATGAACTTAGGTTGTTCATGATATTGTTATAAACTACTGATATTTGTGACTTTAAATGTCAATTTATTTTGATTTAGACACAATCTTGGAAGTTGGAACCAAAATTTGATATTTTTATCTGAAAATAGAAGTAATCCAATAATCACTAAGCACCTCTAGTGAATAATGCTGTTGAAAATTTACTTACCAAAAAATAATAATAATAATAATGCTGTTGAAAAAGAGGAAGACAATTAATATTTATGCTGATATCAAGAACTTAATTTCCAATTTCATAGGTTGTCTTTGGGGTTTATTCTTAATAGCTAGAATTTTCAAATGCAGAAAGTGGAAAAGCTGAAATCAATATGCCTAGCTACAATATATAGTAGCAAGTTAGTGGCTATGATGCATGGACGCGGCGCCAGAGGCACCGCACTCGCGTCGAACGCGGCGACGCGCGAGCGACACCACTGCCAGTGCGTCGGGCTGCGTCTGCTACGTGGTTGGGTTTTTTTTTTTGCCAAGAGGGCCGACTTGCGCCGGCGCGGCTGCGACTCAGGTCGATTCGCCCGGAACCGGGCGGGTTCGTGCCGACTCGGGCCGTATCGGCCGAAATGGCCGAAACCGTCGAAATGGCCGATTCTGGCCGAAACGGCCGGTTCAGGCTGAAATTCAAAAAAAAAAAAAAAAAAAAAAAAAGGGTGCAAAACGCACGGTATGAACTACTTCAGCTCTCTAATTCATGTTTTAAGAAGAAAAACACTTTTGCTCTCTTTACAACACCGAACACTTTCACTCGCCTCTCTGTTCTCTCTGATTCTTCCATGGTTTCAGTTGAATCATTTCACACATTCTCTCTCATAGCCACATAGTTGAATCAGTTCACTCATGGAATGTTTTAGTTTCAATCTTGTGGGTTGTATTTAATTTATGAACATCATGTTTTAGTTATTATCTACTATTACTCTTAAATTTGGTATATTTTTATATAATGTGAAAAAATATGCTTAGAAATATATTAAAAGTATAAATAAAAATATTTTTAATAATTTTTTAATCGCTGAGTTCCGCTGCACCCGCACCCACCTTTTTCAAAAATTGCCAAGTCCCACACTCGCACCCGAGTCCCGAAACGTACCTGTGCTTCATAGGTCAGTGGTAAATATATTATTTATCGTTGTGATTCCCTAGCTCGAAGAATTGCTTATTGATTTAGTTGGGAATTCAACTAGTGCATCAAGGGAAAATAATTTGCTACCAAAAATTATACGATCCTAACTCTATTCTATCAGTAAAGTGATACATACACATATCTCTTTCTCTATATGTGTTTGTTCCTGTCTCTCTCATTCACACATTTTGTAACAAATTCAAGAGGGAATCTAATGTTGAACTTCAGAGCTTGGGGTCGACATTGATCAGTAATTCCCAAGTAGAGCCAAACTTTTTTTTTCTTTTTCTTTTTTTTTTTTTTTGGGAGGAAAATAGTAGAGCCATACTTGAATCATCTTGTACAGTGGATCCTTTGGTGCTGGAAATGTCCAATAATTTTCTTTTTATATTGAGGAGTTTGTTCAGATGAAGAAAATGTGAATATGTTCAACACACCATATATGTGATTGTTTAAATATCTGTAAAAACATGAAATTCTTATTAGTTTGTATTGATTTTTATCAATTGTGATACTAGGTATAATATTCCTCCATCATGTTATGCATATAAACTAACACATAACAGTTATAACCTTAGAGATTTTTAGTTTCTTTGCTCTCTATTTTTGGGCAGTAATTAATGTAAGTGTTTCTATTACTAAGCAAAGATCTAAATGGGCGTTGCTTTAAGATAAAGGTGGTAAATAAATAACTTCAATCTCTGAGGTTATTCAACTAAAACCAAATAACTTATATAAATTGTTTGTTTATTTTAGATTTGAGTTTCTTTGCTTTTTCTAATAGTTCACATTCTGCATCGAGTCAGGATTTCTACACTTTGAAGCTTTTGAACCCAATTTGACTTAACAAAAATAATTTAACAAAAACCCAAATACAAAATCCAAAATCTTACTCTTTGGTCATTTTGGATCAGGTTACATTAAAAAATGACGTCGTTCATTTCTTTTGGTTCTTCTTTTTCCCTCCCTTTAGGAATTAGGAATTCGACATCCCACTCCTAATCAGGAATTAAGAATCTTTGTGTGCGTGTTGTTAGGTTCTAAGAAATTAGGAACTAATGTATTAGAACTTCAATTTGTAATGTTGGCAAACCATGATCAAAAAATCTTTAGTCTTGTTTTTAGACTTGCTCAAAGTATGGCTTTTTATGTAAAGTTGGAATCGAGTTACTGCAGAATTCACTGTGCAGTTCTGCCTGGCTCAATCGATTGAGAATTAGACTCGACCGATCGAAAGTCGTGCAGATTGTTTTTCTGCAGAATTTTCCAACTCAGCCCTAGCCCATTTAATTTGTAGGGTTTTATGTTTTGCCCTAAGTATATAAGGGAAAACCCTAGCCACATTTTTAGTGTTCTAAATGCTGTGTTTGTGAATCTAATTGTTAGATCTAGAGGTGTTTACCTTCACATACACTTAGGGTTTCCAAACTCTAGATTCATGTCAAGAGATTGGTAAATCATACAGTTGCAGAACAAAAGAGCTTCAAGATATACAAGAAGGTGTGCTTATGCATTGCTGAGAATTAAAGGAAAGAAGGAGTTCGTGGTCTCGGAGCTGTCATGTGGTCGTGGTAGTAAGTTTCCTACAGGCAGGTAGCAATAGGATGTTAGTGGTCTAAGTCTCTATTGTGTAAACTTCGATTCTTTCATAGTGAATTCGTTTTACCTTGAGGATAGCTAGGTTAAATCCTCCCCAGGTTTTTTACCGGTTTGGTTTTCCTGGGTCATCATATCATGTGTTCTTTATTATTCCACACCTTTGCATGATATGATATATTTGTGTTAACCTAGATCTGAATAATTTACCTAAGTTAATCACTTGGCTAAATAACTAGGTTAATTTGTTTGGGTTTAAGGGGTCTAAACAACCTTACACGTGTGATCTTTTCAACCCAAGTCCAAGTTGAAAAATACAGGGTCGAGTAGATAAACTGTTTCATTTCATGATTCAACTGGACACAGTTAGAACTCTCTCTCTCTCTCTCTCTCTCTCTCTCTCTCTCTCTCTCCCTGTGTTTTGTAGCAATGGAAGAATTGTACAAAACCCTGAAGTTATCAAGATCAGGAATTGAAAATAATTAAATATTTAAATCATTTACGTAATTCACCAAAACAATCTAAGCTTAAACCCAACTTTAGGCTCAATTAATAAATGAGCTAAGCTCATACGTAATAATGTGTTTGTGAATAAGTTCATGAACAAGAGAGCTCGAATTAATTATATATTTACATGTATACTTGTTTAAAAGTATATTTTTATAGACTTAAAATAGGGTTGTATAAGTTTGTGTATTGGTATATATGATATAAAATTATTATTTGTACTTTTCATAATATAAATAAATCATTTGTAGGAAAAATGCACATATTTGTGAAGGACTAAAACATTTTAGTCATAATTTTTATATATGAAGGAAAAGAATAAATTAATCAAGTAGTTCATTAACAAACTCGAGCTTGCTCAACAAATAAACAAATCAAGCTTAAATATTTAATATTGTTTGGTGATGACCTCGAGTTTGGCTAGACTCGGCTCGTTTACAGCTCTACCTATGCGATATCAATATTTTTTCCTCTTTTTCTGGGTTGACAACAATCATATTTTTTGTTAAATCTGTTTGTAAGTTTTTTTCCCCCTAAGTAAAATTTGTATGAAGTTTAACGTTTTTATTTTTCCTGTTCATACTTTTTTTTAACGTTTTTGATATTGCAAAAGGAGAGGGTAAAATTGTCATCTTCTGGGGCACGTCCACTAAATTTTGGCAAAGACAAGTATACAACTATGCATGCACAATATTCGCATCTTCAAATTAAGGGTCCGTTCGTTTGGGGTGAAAATAGGGAGGATGAAAAATAAAGAGAGGAAAATAGGGTGGAAAATGTTGTTTTCACTGTTCGGTTGGAGAAGGAAAATAGGAATGAGAGAAAACCCGGGAGAAAGTTTTCTTTCTGGGCCCACATTTTTTTTCCTCCAAAATCGGAAGAAAAATTTGGAGAGAAAAGTGCTATAGTAGCACTTTTACAAAAATGCCATAGTAGCACTTTTACAAAAATGCCCTATTCCCACCTATTTTTTTTCAACGTTCTCTTCTCTTCTCATTTTTTTTTTCAATGTGACCTAAACGTTCTCTTCACTCTCTTTCTTTCTTTTTTTTTTTTCAACGTGACCTGATCTAATTTTTACATTATAATAATAAAAATAATAATATAAATTTATATATATGATGTGATAAATTTTATATTATTTAATGAGTACAAATAAATTTATTTTTTACATATTATGTAACAAGGGTATAATAGTCGATTTATATAAATTACATTTTTCATCCTTCCCTTTTTCTCTCCAACCAAACAAAAGAGTTTTTCACCCTCTCATTTTTCCACCTCTCCAACCGAACACACAAGAGGGAAAACTAAATATTTTCCATCCTCCCACAATTTTCCATCTCCCACTTTTCCACTCCTCTAACTAAACGGACCCTAAGTTTGAGAACAAGTATCTTTTCACTGTTCCAAGTTTCAACTAAAAGGGAAAACACAAATTTTAAACAGGATCAGACTACTAAATTGGCTTCAACAAACCTATTCAATTGAGAATTTCCTTTCATGGATTTGACTTCTCATCATCTCGTTTTTTTTTTTTTTTTTTTGGTTATTTTGTTATTTTGCATGTTTAAGAACACTTACATCTATGCTTGTAAGTTGTAAAATAGAAAAATGACCATATTTTATCAAATTAAATTCAAATTTCACTCACATCAGATTATGTAAAGTTTTGTAAAAATACATGATTACTAGAATAATCGTGTAAATTTATACCGTCATTCTTCATTTTACATTTAATTTTTTATTCTTTCTTTACATATCCCAAAAATGAAGGAAGTGAATGAATGCTGGTTGTTGTATGTGAAAACAGAGAAATAATTAAAAATAACAATTTTTCAATAAAATGTAGTGTAAAATAGATAATTTGATGTGAGGTATTTTGAGAAGTAAGTACGTAAAATACAAAAAATAGGTTTTTATGTAAAATAGATAAATTTTTTTGAATGAGCTTATGTGGATGCTTTTATTATGTTATCTATTATGGAAAGTTTACCAATTCAAGGTTTGTTATATTTTTTTATTTGGGGGGTGGGGGGGTTCATCGGCCTCTTCATGACAAATTTGTAGTTTATTTTTATACCAAAAATATAGTAAGAATATGTTTCTATTAGTCAGCTAAAAAAGGGCTACATGGATTGTGATTTCATGAACAACAATTAATTTTAAATAGAGTGATGGTAGTTTATTAAACATTTTATTATAAAAACTTTATAAATGGGTGTATCAATTTTCAAACACAAAATAGAAAAATAATTAGAAATTATATTTATTTATTTATTAACATGACATCAATTATATTCATTATCACATCAGTTTATAAGATTTTTATAGTATAATTGGTAATAAATTTAACTTATTAAAAAAATGATAATGTAAAAACTTGACATGAGACGCATCCAAAAAAAAAATTGACATAAGTTTTGTTATGGGATTCCCAAAAAAAAAAAAAAATTGTCTTCTTCTGAGGCTCGTCCGCTAAATTTTGACAAAGACACACATCCATGCACAATAGTCTCATCTTCAAAGTTTAACAAGAAGTATCTTTTCATTTAGCTAAAAAAGAAAAAAGAAATTTAAGTATCCTTTTATAGTTCCAACTAAAAGGGAAAACACAACTTTTAAACACTATCAAACTACTAAATTGGCTTCAACAAACTTATTCAATTGTGGATTTCCTTACACAGATTCAAATTCTCATCTCGTACTTTTCTGTTATTAACTTATTATGCATGTCTTATGTTATCTATTATGGGAAGTTTACTGATTCAAGGTTAGTCATAGTTTTTTTTTTTTTTTTGGTGCTAAGCTCTTCACACTACAAAAAAAAAAAAAAAAAAAAACGATCTATTGCAGCGGGCCAAAAACCGCCGCTGAAGCCCCAAAACCGCCGCTAAAGGTACATTTGACCTTTTCGCGGCGGGTGCTATTGCTGCGGTCCTTCCTGCCACCGTTGTGGTGCTGCTATAGACCTATTGCGGTGATCAAAAAACGTGCCGCTATAGATACACCTTTTAGCGGCAGTTTTGGCTTATTGCGGCGGGCGTAAAACCGCCGCTATACAACGTTTAAATTCCTGTCAATTGACTTTTAGCGGCGGATTTGTTTACCCTCAACTACAATGAAGAAATTACTCACCATTTTTGCGGCTACTACAGGATTAACTGCAGATCCATCTTTACGAGTATGCAGTATTTGATATAATACTGAACGTCTATAGGACATCTATCCGTTTTTGCCTACATTATGAACAACAAATTTATGTAGTGATGAATATTGGTTCTACATAAACTTTATGCGAAGTCAAAATCATGTAAAAAATAGCCATAATAATTACTACCTTTTTTGCAGCGTGCACAGCAAAGCTACAAGCATGGGAGTTGATACCGTACCGTACCGTACTGGCCCGTACCGGCCAGTGTACCGGTACAAGTACACCCCCATTTCGTACCGGAAAAAATACCGGCCATACCGGCGAATTCCGGCTGTACCGGCCTCGTACTGGCCGTACCGGACCGGAATACAAAATGCTGTGTTTTTTTGTTTTGTTTTGTTTTGTTTTTTGTTTTTTTTTTTTTTGTAATTGTGGCAATTTTTTAAGGGTAGGATGGTAATACTCATGTATATTATGGTCCTGAAGTAGATCCTTTTGATGGATGAGAGTAGATGATCCTATGTAGTTTGTGTTAACTTAATTATTTGTATTATTTGTTTTCTTTGTATGCAATGAACAATTAAGTTTTTTGTTTTTTATATTGTGTTTTGTTTTTTATTTGTATACAATGAACAATTGAAGTAATGTTTTATTGTAAACAGAAGATAATGTTTTATGGTAAATAGAGATTTTGTATGTGTGTGTGTGTGTGTGTGTATTAAATATATAAAATAGCGGTAAACCCAAAACGGTACACTGGTATTGACCGGTACCTGAAATATATCGTACCGGTGGCCAAACTGGTACAGCCTCCAGTACGGTATTGACTTCCTTGGTTACAAGAACCAGCAGTATGTACGTCATCCTGTTTAGAACGACGCTCCTTATTCTTCTCTGACTCTATCTACATTCAACAAAATTACATGTTTATATACAGTATGCTTTAAGTATCTAAAGCCACTTTTATCTAAAGCCAAAATGCAAACAATATTTACAGTATTTTACTAATTTATCAGAGTTGCACACAAAAATCTGCAATGTATTGGACACAAGCTACACAAAAAGGTCACTATAAAATTACCATAAATAAAAACTTTTAGCACATCTATCTATATATTGTACATTAAAAGTGGCCGGAAATATGATATTTGCTTGATAAATAAGATTACTCAAAGCCTCTAATATGCTTGGCACAAAAAGGTCACTCATTTATAGAGCCATATGTTTAGGTTAATGATAATACAAAGATCTATCATAATCATGAGTTTAGCATAAAAAAACTACAAAATGGATGTATCATGAGAAATTTGTAGTTTATTTTTATACTAAAAAATAGAAAGAATATGTTTGTATTGGTCGGCTAAAAGGGCCACATGGGACTATGATTTCATGAACAACAAGTAATTTTAAATTGAGTGATGGTAGGTTACTATACATTTTATTAAATGGATGTATCAATTTTTAAACACAAAATAGAAAAATAACTAAGAAATTTACTTATTACCTTATTAACCTAGCTAACCAATTATATTCATTATCATATTAGTTTAGAAGGTTTTTAATTAATATAATATAATTGGTAATAACTTTAATTTCTTAAAAAAAAAAAGACGACAATGCAAAAAATTGGCAATTGGCTTTTTGTTTTTTAAAAGTTTCCATTATAAAACTAGATAAATAGTATGTTTTTCAACTACCTTCATGAGCACTTTCACTAAAAAGCCAACTCTCAAAACCTCATTTGGTTCCCCATACTGTAGTAAAAGAAGATAAATTTTCAATTTTTGCTAATAAAATGGCATCTCATTTACTTGGGGAGCTTTAAATAATATATTTCTATATTTAATTTATTTTAAAATTAAGGACAAATGATAACCAATGGGATAACTTAGGTCGCATAAAAAATACCATTTTGATATTAATCTTAGCCATGTCAATTTTTTTTCATGTAACACTTACCAACAAGGATTATTTTAACACAATACCAAAAGTTTAAAAACTAAATTGACACAATTAAGATGTTAAAAACCATTTTGACACATAGTACAAGCGTTAAGGACTAAAATGGTAATAAACATATTTTTTACATATTTTTATTGATATCCTCAAAACACTAATATCCTTCACACTTGCAAAACTTTTAGAGGTCAAATATTAATAGCTCTATCATCAATTAAATGTCTAAATCTTTATATTTTAAAATTATGCGTAAAAAATAAGTTTATGGATATAAAATTTGACATGCGTGTTAAGGACATAAAAGTACATGCAATATGACAGTTAAATTTTCAAAATATATAGTTATGTTAATTTTTTAGTGAGGGTTATAGCCAAATTTGGAAACTAATATTTCTATTTGGTTGTAAGGGAGATGCAAGAAAAGGAAAGAAGGAAGGATAATAGAAAGGATAAGGTGTTCATCTTAACTTTTGCATAGAATATTACAAATGGGTCATTTAGCATTAAAATGAACACTTAGTGTAAAATTATACTATTACAATTAAAAGCTAACTTAGATTTTGATTGTACTTTGACTTTAAGAACTCTAAAGATAAAGTAGATAAATGTCAACTTCCAAAAGTTAGTCCATTATATAAAGTATACTATAAATTTTGACAATTATTCTCTAATCCATGTAATGCATTTAATTGGAGGATTCCCCTTAAAAAGATTGTATTACAATACATAATAAATAAGATCATCCATTGCAAAAGGAAATTCCTTCAAAATAAGCATACTTAAGCACTCTGTCTCTCAAATAGCAATTTTTTTTAATTGTATTAGTACACACAAGTTCCGGAAAAATTATTACATTTTACTTTACACAAATTATTTGATGTCGTAGAAGCCTGAAGAAAGCACATACGATGCTCTCCTTGATGGACAGAAACTAAATTGTTAGTTCCTAAGTAGTAAACCTCAAACCACAAGAGGTTTCTTGAATTCACAAGGTGATAAAACTGGAATCTACTAGAGAAGAAAATTGACAAAAGTCTGTGTTTATTGATAATAGTTCGAAAACTAAATTGCCTTTGGAGACTACAATGCGTTTAAATAGTAAAAAGAAAACCTAGGGTGGCTAGAAATCCCAAGGCGGCTACGAAAACATATAAAACTCAAATTCGACTAAAAAAACATAAAAAACACCTAAAACAAGGAAAAAAATCACCTAAACCTAAAATAACAAAAATTACATAAAAATATTAAAGTTAAATAATTACAAAAATTAAATATTAAACCGTGTCTTACAACAGACCCCTCCATTTGAAACAAACTCGTCCTCAAGTTGATGGTCGAAATCTAAAATCTTCCGCTCCAAATAAATAAATACTTTGAATGCTTGAATGACTTCATCCAGTTTTGAAACTTGAATTCTTCATAAAGTGTAGTATAAAATTTATTCTCATCTACCTTCAGTTTATTTGCAACATTAATCAGCAAAGGACTGATAATAAAATTAAAATTTTCTACTTCAAGAAAATCAACATATTGTGTAGTCATCTTCAACAAATCAACCGAAACCTGAGGACTGTGAGATGTGGACTTATCCTCATATTTACCTCAATTGGATCTTCCACAATATTCTCAACAATTACCATCTCTTGTTTTTTGTCATTATCCACAATCAACTCAACCCTCTTTTCTTTGACCTCTTCATCATGTTTTTGGGGAAGTGGTATCTTCAATCTTCAATTCAATAACTTGTTGCAAGTCTTGATCTTTTTTAACCACTTCAAATTTTTCTTTAGAAATAGGCTGCTTCTTCTCAACCTTCAAACCCTTTCCTTTACTTGACACATGGACTTGACTGTGATAATTTTAGTTTTGTGGTTGACCTTTTATGTTTTGAGGTTGACCTTTCATGTTTTGAACATATTGCTTTTCATATGAATATACAGATTTATAATCAACACTTGTATAATTTAGTATATCATAATAGTCATTAGGAAACCATAAATCAATTAGTACCTTTTTCATTCTTTGCCAAGAGTAGATTGGATGCTTACCTCATCGCTTTCTATCGATTTGAATATCTTCCCGCCATTCCTTTGCTTCATCGTCCAATTTATTAGATGCAAGCCACACTTTTTCTTCATCACAAATCTTCCAAAAATTAAAATACTCTTCCAAATCAAGAAGCCAGTCAATAAAATCCAACTTACACATATCTCCTTCAAAGAATGGAATTTTCTTGTAGTTAGGAGTGTATCGTTGAATATATTGATCATTGTTGTTGTGAGATGATTTCCTAGCAAGAAGAGTAGCAATCATTTGCTTGATTTCGCCTATAATTTGCTGAGTCTTTTCACAATTTTTTGATTCTTATCACGAGCTTCTTTACGAAACTTGAGGAACTCAGCCTTAGTAAGGACTAGGCTGTTGACGTTGTCACTGTCGTCATTGTTGTGGTGGTCACTATCTCGCAGGTTAGCCATCAGACCAAGGTATGACAAGGCTTTGATACCAATTTGTCATGAAAAAAAAAAAAAAAAAACACACACACACACACACACACACACGATACTTTCTTTGATGGACAGAAACTAAATTGTTAGTTCCTAGGCAGTAAACCTTGAATCCACGAAGGGTTCTGTGAATCCACAAGGTGATAAAACTGGAATCCATCAGAAAAAAAATTGACAAAAGTCTGTGTTTATTAATAATAGTCTGAAAACTAAATTGCCTTTGAAGGCTACAATGCATTTAAATAGTAAAAAGAAACCTAGGGTGGCTAGAAATTCTAAGGCAGTTACGAAAGCATAAAAAACCCTAATTTGAATAATTAAAATTAAAAACACTTAAAACAAGGAAATAAATCACCTAAACCTAAAATAACAAAAATTACATAAAATTACTAAAGTTAAATAATTACAAAAATTAAATATTAAACCGTGTCCTACATCATTATTACATTTAACAATACACAATATTGTGAGTGTCTATTAATGCCATGTGTGTTTAGCATCAACTTATTTAGCTAAATGGCAAAAGGTGGCCAAATAAGTTGTACATAAACAAACAAGTAAAGGTAAAAAATAATCTTGCCCCAGATCATGTCTCCATTATCATGTTTAGGTTGAAAAGAGCAAGACCACAACAATAAGGATTTGAGAATCTCCTATATATCATCTTCCGTTTGGTTTCTATTGCAACATAATGAAAGCCAACCAATAGCTTAACACAATCCCTGAAATAAAGAAAGCTAACTCAAATTTTAATTTTAATTTTTTGGCAAAGTTTTTTTTTTTTTTTGAAAGAGAGTTTCAACTTACGGTATTCAATCCTAATGATAGCTATTTATCATCAGACCAAGACACCAATTGGTTTTGGTGTAGGCGGGAATTAAATTTCAAATCTCTTATTTAATCATCATAAACTTTACCAGTTGATATAAACTATAGGGTTGTTACCTGATGACACTACGACACCAATCACAACAATACAAACAGCAATACAATAAGAAGTATATAGGTTGCTAATCTAGGGTACTGTATTGAAAATTAGAAATACAAAGTAGAAACATAAACAACTATCATCAAGAGCTTAAGAAAAATGTTAACAACATAAAACTAAGTGTCAAATTGGACAACCCACATATCCACAAGTACTATCTACAAATTCAAGCACCCACGACAACCTCCACATACAATTTTTAGAAGAAAAATGAAAACATGAGAGATAGAGAAATGGAGTACCTTCAATGACTTTCAACTCCAGTAGCTATTCATCAATACCTTAACACTACTTGGCTTACAAATAATTTTCATATTCAACTGGAAATCCCATATTAAGATAAAACACAATCCTCCACTCATTTGCTTTAGATTTAAAATGAAATTATTCCATTGCAATGACCGTCATCAACTTTTTCAACAAATTTTAAAACCATTTAACTTAAAAGCCACAAAATTAAAAGAAATGATTAATTTCCACTAGTCAAATGACTAAACTACAACATTCAAGCTTTACTTACATCTTTTAATAGTGAACAAAGATAAAGCATCTAAACCTAAGAAACAAAGAAAAAACCATAAAAATAATTTAAAAAAAAAAAACATAGAGATCTACCATTGCACTCCAATGTGAATCGAAAAGTATGAACCTTCTTAAGTTTTTACCAAAAAATCTCTGCTACTTTTATATTTAACTTAATAGATTAGGTTACTAATTCAAGAAAATCATTTGCACTAGCACATCAACACAAGCACATGCTATGCATGACATTGACAGACCCAACATGTTGCTTTCATGTAATTCACAAGGAAACCACCACACCTGCTATACGTACTACATTGGGAGAGAGGGACAGATAGTACAGTGATGGAGTAAAACTTGGATGGATTTCATGGTTCTAAGAGAAGAAAAAAAAAAAAAATACTAACTTGTTATCAAACAGGAAATAAACATGCAACATCAATCATGGAAAAACTTTAAAAAAAAAATTCAAGAACAAAATTATCACTCACCTTTTCTTAGGAGTAACCTTTTTGGATGGACTTTTTGCTCTGGGTTAATACCGTTGCCGGAGAAGAGAGCAACTCCAATGGAAGTGGAGTTGTCTGTGTCTACTTTTGTACGTGGTTCTTATTTCAAAAGACAAAGAACTCTTCTTTTTCTTCTTCTTCTTCTTCTTCTTCTTCTTCTTTTTTTAAGTAGTTGTTGTGGCTCTTTGATGTTTTAGGGGTAGAGGCGACTGAGCAAAAGAATTGTAGAAAGGAAGGGTTGTTTAGTTGAGAAGGGGAAGAGCCAAAAAAAGAAGAGAGAGAGAGAGAGAGAGAGAGAGAGAGAGAGAGAGAGAGAGAGAGAGAGAGAGAGTCATTAATGGCCTATTTGGAAGTTTAAAAAAGGAGGGGGAGTAGAGTAAAGGAAGGGAGAGTAATTCAATTACCTTGTTTGAAAGTGTTTTAAGGAATGAGGGGGAGGGGTTTGGAGGGGTTTAGAGGGGTTTCAACTACCTCTAACCCCTCATTTTTAATTCTCCCAAATTAGAGAGATTTGGAGGGAGAGTAGAGTAGATAAATTATTGACCTAATAAATTCTCCAATTTACCCATTTTAAATTAACAAAATTACAAACCGATTATATAAATCATTTTTGTTTGTTTCCTGAGAAAATTAAAAATAAACAAACAAAAGTGTTGACTGAAATATTTCTCACGAAGTGAAAAATATGCTTCTATCTTCAACCCAGTTGGTATTGGTTGATGCTAATCCCACATCGATTAATGCATTGCCAGCGGAGTCTATCGCTCCCATTACCTCCGCCTACTTCTTCTTCTTCAACGCCGTCGTCCACGTTGCTTGCGGCGGTCGATCTGGAGTTGGTGGCTGTGCACGAGATTGGGCATTTGCTGGGTCTCGGACATTCATTGGTGGCGGTGGCTATGGATCAGTATGCATTGGGAGCGATTGTCGTCTCGATTTTTGCGCCCGTCGACAGATCGGATCATCTGGTGGCAATCTTCGATGGAGCATTTCATGCCCAAGTGGTTGAGGACGAGGTGGAGCTCGGAGGTGAAGATGAGGCCGTTCTGGTCCTAATCGTAGAGCTTGAATGCGTCGCGGAGCTTAGAGGCTTTGCCATCTTCGGAGCTGAAGCGGCAGAAGGCAGCGAACTTGGTCAGGGAAATGAAGCCGTCGTGGTCAGAGTCGAGCTCGTCCATGATGCGGCGGAGCTCGTCCTCGTCGAAGAAGGAGGAGCTGAGGGAGCTGAAGACGGCGTCGAGCTTTCTATGTGAAGCTTCTTGAAAATTTTCCATAAATAAAGAAACTTTATTTTTATTTTTATTTTTATTATAATTTTTTTTGAGGTAATAAAAATTATTTTATAATAGTTAATAGTAGTTTTATACTTTTATTAGTGGTATTTGATGGAATGAGAATGTTGATTAAATAATTTTTTAATCTAACAAACTAAATTGACTAATGTTGCAAATCCATTTGCAAATATGGGTAAATTTGTCTATTTAAATCATTTTATCTCCTTTCCATCCTAATTTTTAAAACATCCAAATAAGAGGAATAGCTAATTACTTCCTTCTCCCTTACTAATTTTAAAAACATCCAAACAAGGTGGAGGATAACCATTGCCCTCTACTCTACTACCTTCTACTCTCTTTTCCTCTACTCCCCTTTACTCTCATCCCTCTCTAAGCTTCCAAACAGGCCATAAGATTAATAATAAGAGTAAATTAAGAGTCTGTCCGGCAAATAAATACATACGTAATTTATAATCAATAGACACCTTGATGGATATTTATGGTCTCCACATAGCACCAAAATTAATAAATAATTTAGGACAAATGACGTAAAATTTGACTCTAATTAGGGCATGATTGGCAAACAGTAATAGGTACTGTAACGTAATAGTTATTCCTATAATTTAATTATTCTTTAATTTGGCTATATTTTTATTATAAAGAATAGTCATTCCTTATGAATAGTTATTCTTCAAAATTAGGAATAACTATTTTTCAGTAAGTGCAATAATTTCAAAACTTAATATATTTCCAAATAAACAAACTTTCTATATACATCTAACAATTATAAAAATAAAAAATCATAAAAAATAACACATATCTTTCTTAAATTTAAAAAATAACAATTTTTAAGAAAATATAATTGCATGAGTAAGATATTTCCTAAAATAAATCTTAAGTTTTATTCTAATGTTATAACTTACGACCAAACTTATGAATATGTTTAGTTTTTACATTATAACACATTTTATTCCTAGTAATAAAGATTACAATTTCTGTTGTAATTCTCATTCAGTGTACCAAACATACCCTTATAGATTCTAATTAGATTTTCTCCGAATTTTGACTTTATATATATATATATATATATAAAGTTAATAAATTTAATTAATCATACTTTTTTTTTAAATAACTTGTTTATGTTAGACTAGTTTGGCTTGTAACTTGTAAGTTAAAAAAACAAAATCAAAAACTAAAAAATTAAAAACAAAGATAAGACCAACAAATTTAAAATCAATGACAAGTATTAAATAGATATTGATTTGGGGAGGTATTTGGTAAAAATATTATACAATTGGAAAATGTGGTGGGGTGAACCAAAGCTTAAAAATTTAAAGCTTTAACGTGTCTTTCCCTTTTCTTTTTCTTTTCTTTTTCATTTTTTATTTTAAATTTAAAATAAAAAGTCTACTTTGCCTTTTCAACTGAATTTATATCCATTCCGACTTTAAAGTTTTAGCATTTAACACATCAAAAAACTACTTTATTAAATTTCGCATACAATTTTGCAATTCACTCTACATTATATCTCTTATTTTCACATCTATTCATTTCTCTCTCTCTCTCTCTCTCTCTCTCTCTCTCTCTCTCTCATATTCCACAGCAGCCCCACCCCACAAGAAACACAACCAACCACCACCACCAGAAATCCACCACAAGCCTTCACAAAACCAATATCAAATAAATAATCCATTGAAATACATAACTAAAAGCCCCATCACCCAAATCTGAAATAAAAAAAAAATCCGAATCTGAGAGTGAGTGGAAGGTGTGGAGGTCTATGTACCACAATTATCACAGGGTTAGAGTCAATTACGGGTTCCCCATGTAAGGTAAGTTGGTGGTGGGTGGGTTGGCGACATTTCGTCATTTATGCATTAGGTGACATTAATAAGATAGAAATTAAATAAAAAGGAAAAGGATAGTCATGAAAGTGCCGCGAGCGAGAAATCAAGTGTCTTAGATGGTAATAGGATATATATATAAAAAAAAGTTATAAATAAAATATGTATAAATAACACACACATATTAATTATACACACATACAAGGTGGAGTGGAACCAGACGGCCAAGACAATCAAAATTCCTTCACAGCAAGAAAAGTGGGTCAAGTGGGATGAAGAATTTTTACCATCCCTGCTTTTGTAACACCTTTTTCACATTTATAAATAAATTACTCTACTAAAACCCAAGCCACGCCTCACATGATGATTACTTTGAAGTCTAAAGTAACTCAATCCAATAGAAGGTTGTAAACAAATCACGTAGTAAAGGTTTAGAATTGTTTATTCATTTTATTCCAAACATGAGCTAAACTCAAGCTCGTCAACAAATTACATTACATATTCAAGTTTGGTGTATTTTCTTGTCGAGCTTATTCATGAGCTATTCAATCAATTTATTATTTTTTCAATATAAAGTACAACAAAACATTTTAATCACTTTAAAATAATTTAATAAACAACTTATTGTTGAAATAATATTATTTGATTTAATTATATAGAATGATTTTTGTTTATAAACTTATAAAAATTAAATTTACCAACTTTATATTATTAAAATATAAGTAATTTTTTAGTACCAAATGAACTATATATACCATCAATAAATAATATTTTGATATATCTTATAAATAAATTTACACAATTCAATATTATACTCATAAATTTGTTCAAATTATGGTATCTGCTTCATAATCTAGGTTACTATCAATTTTTCATATAACCAGGGTATTAGTCACAAATCTGTTATTCGGGAACAAAAAACTTTAACTCATGTTTACAAATATATTATTATTATTATTATTATTATTATTATTATTATGTTAGTGTTACAGACGACGACGTCGTTTGTAAAGATATGAAAAAGATACTACGACTTTGTCCAGTAGCAGATTCGATATTCTCCTACTGAGAGGAATTAGATAGCGATACAGAGAGAAACACAGAGAGAGAGCTATGGCGACTACGGATTCTCAAAAGCCCGACTCCGAGTCCGAAATCGAGGCCAATCCAAATCCAAATCCAAACCCAAACCCTAACCCTAATCCCTCAAACGCATTAGTCCCTACTCCCAATGGCTCCGCCGTCTGCCTCATGAGGTTCGCCGGCGACTCCCTCGGCGGCGCCTTCATGGGCTCCATCTTCGGCTACGGTTCTCTCTCTCTCTCTCTCTCTAATACATACACACATATATGTATATAATATATGATTTTTTGTTTGATATATAATTGAATTATTATTATTGTTGTTGTTGTTTTTCGTTTTGGGAATTTTGTTGGGGATGTTTGAAAAGAAATTTTCTTTTTTGACAGTTAAATGTGTTAATTAAGTATTGGGGGAAATTAAATTACTCTGGTGTGATTGAATTGGAAATGGTTAATTTGATTAATTAATAATTTTTTTGTATTTTTGTTTAGTTCCTAGTCTGTGATTGAGCTTGATTGACAGATAGGAGTGTTGTGTACTAGATTATGCAGTGTACATAAGCAAGGTGGAGAGGGTTTGTTTTAACTTTCCAGGTGAAATTTGAGTGTGTGTTAAGACACATACCTGAGATGTTAAAATTGTTGCATTATGGTTTCGGTTTCTTTGAGTTAAATTGAGGAGTGACGTAATTTTATGCTAACTAAGGCTGTAGTGATTGTTATAGATGACCTGATGAACTTATCCAAAAAAAGAAGAAGAAGAAACCCAGTTGATGCCAATGGGGGAGAGAAATGGAGGAGATTGTGAAGGGAAGTAGTTTCAGTCGTTGTGTTGTTTCAGTCGTTGTGTTGAACTTATGAAGAAAATTATAGACCCAGTTGGTGCCAGTCGGGGAGAGAAATGGAGGGATTGTGAAGGAAAATAGTTTTAGTCGTGTTGAACTTATCATGAAAAAAAAAAGACCCAGTTGATGTCAGCAGGGGAAAGAAATGGAGGGGATTGTGAATGAAAGTTTAGTACTTAGCAGGGGAAAGATTTTTTTTTTTTTTTGGGGTACTTTTAATTGTGAGGTTATGTTGCACCTATGAATCTAGGACTGCATCAGTGTAGAGATGTTTGCAGGATTATCCATTGTGAGGCCACTTTTTTTTGGTGGGGGGAATGAAAATTTTGTGATATTGTCACACCCTTAACTTCATAAATTGTGGTTAAGTTCCTGATGGAGATCTAAATTCAGGACTCCAAGAGCAACACCTCTCTCTAGCACAGGGTTCCAGGCTGAGGCAGAACTAGACTTTAAAGATTGGGGGTGTCAAAGTCAAAATTTTTTTAGGGGAAATTACAATTTACCCTCCCTTGATTTGGCCCTGTCACAGTTTAGTCCACGCCCTTCTGATTGCTATATTGGACCCCCCTAAGGTTTGGAGGACAAAAAAGAAATTGTTAGGATTCCGTCAAAAGACCTCTTAAAGATTTTATTTTAATCCAAACTTTAGGGGGTCAAATTAATCTAGGATGCACGGACACTTTATTTGGAGTTCTATACACGTGTCGTTCTAGTGTCATAACGGTTTCCTAATTGGTGTATCATATCATAATATTTTAAAAATTGCCTGTTTCGCCGTATCATACCTGTACCCATGTCCGTGCATCCTAGCAAATTGCAATTGGAAATTTTTGTGCGACTAAATGGTAATAGGACCAAAGCACAAGGGAGTAAATTGTAAGTTTCCTAACAATTATGACTACTAAACTAAATTAAGAGGGCCATAAAGGAAACAAGAAGGTTTTTTAAAATTTTTATTTTTATTTTTGGGGCAGTAGTTGTTTGGGGGGGGGGGGGGGGGGACCTATATACTTGGTGTATTAAACTGAAATATAAGGGTACAACTTAAAATTTTAGAAAGTTTGGTGGGGCTATGCATCTACTAAGTATGTAGTATTACACTCTTTTCCATGCACTAGCCACTAGCAAGATGTTGGATAAGAAATAGTTATGGGGAATTCAGATAACCTTATTGGTTCACGGTATTTTGTTGTAATGATCAAGGCTCCGTTGATGATTGGTTTTGTATGTAGTAAGAAATTTGTGATTCTCCAAACATGTCAAATAGAAGTTCTAATTTTAACTTATACAAAGGATATGTGATATGTACCAGGTGCGGGATTGATTAAGAAGAAAGGCTTTAAAGGATCTTTTGGAGAGGCAGGATCTTCTGCAAAGGTGCAAAATCCCAGAAGTTTACTGCACTTTGATTAACCAAGTAGAATGTTTTGAGGCCTTTTCTATTTTTGTTGTTACTTACACTGTATGTTAAGGCTTCCTTTTTCTGTCTTTGTCCTTATCAGACATTTGCAGTTTTGTCTGGAGTACACAGTTTGGTTGTCTGCATTTTGAAGAGGCTCCGGGGAAAAGATGATGGTATGTTACCTTAACCATAGAAATTGCACAAATGTTTTATACATTCATATTTCCTTTAATCATTTATTCTGTCTGCAGTTATTAATGCTGGAGTGGCAGGATGTTGCACTGGTCTTGCTCTAAGTTTCCCAGGTATCCAATATCCCAGTTATACATGAAGTTAACTATAAAACTTGGATATTCGGTATCAAGTACCTAGTCCTTCCCTGCCTCCTTCCATCTCACCAAAGAGTCCTGGATCATACTTATATGAAGCACATTTGGCTATATTCCATCTTGTATCTTTACATGTATTCACGTTGCTAAAAACTCACTCTTTTCTAAATGATTGGAATTGTACCTTTCCTTTGGTTTTTGTGGGTAGAGGATAGTTTCTGTATGAACCTTCTATGTCTCATCTTGCCAATTTCTCCATTATGAATTGTCTTTGTTGCTGAACATAAAATTTGAAATTTCATAGCTACAGATGATTGGTTAGTGTTCATTTGATTGCCTTAAGTGTATGCAAATCTATAGAAATTCCTATAGATATGTATATGGTAGTAATTGAGCCTTATTTCCACTCTAAATGATTTTGCAGGTGCTCCCCAAGCTCTTCTACAAAGCTGCCTCACTTTTGGGGCATTCTCATTTGTCCTTGAAGGACTTAACAAGCAGCAGCCAGCACTTGCGGAACCATTTTCGTTGAGAAAGAAAAGTGAGCATTATCACGTACATCCATCTTTGGCACTTCCCCTTCAACTTCAGCTCCCTCTTCCAGATGAAATGAAAGGGGCGTTCTCCGCTTTCTGCATGTCTTTGAAGAACCGTAATAGGAGCAGTTTTCCCACATCTCACTGAGAAATTTTGGGATGTGTTTTTGATCTTCTGCAGATCTCTAGGTCTCCCATTCTTCTTCTTCTTCTTTTTGGAAAGACATGGTCATGTTGTAAACTGTAAATTTATAGTTGCGATTCTAATATTCGTTGTGAATTGAGCTATAAATTGCGACCTAGTTCTCGATTTGATGGTTCAATTAAATAGTTCTAAAAGTCACTCATAGTTTTAACATTTGAAAAACCAAACACAGTAAATTCTGGGGGGAAAGAGCTAATTTAATTCTTTCCCAGTACGATGCTGCATAGTGCATACCGTTAAGTCGTCATTTCTTTTAAGGCCTAACAAACGCAGTGGGATAGCCATAAGAAATAGAATATCCATTTTAAGAATAAATCCCTATATTCCCAAATGGATCATTGAATCCATGGGGAAAATTGGTTTGGAATCCACTAAGAAAGAGAGATTCTATTATTGATTAGTTTGAATAAAAACTATTAATTTATACTGTAGAAGTCCTAGGATGTCTAGAAACCCCTAATTCGTGTTAGGCATGAAATTAAGCTAAAAATTGTCAAAAGTTAAACTTGGGAAAATTACATAAATTAACACTGAACTTTAGCCTTTAGGAGACCTATTATAACTGATAAGATATTATGAGATAAGACCGATTTCGTGTGATTCCATCACTGGTTCTCATGATTTATATTTGTACTTTTTATTTTTCAAACTTTTTCCAAATTTGACTTATGATATTCTCTCTGTTCAAGAAAAGTTAAATGAGTTGTTTGTTTTGGATCATTAACCTACCCCTGTTTTGAACACAGATCATACCCTCATGCACTTTAGCCCCACCACCTCAAATAGATCACTTGGGAGACAAATGGTCATCCTGCCTCAATCTTTTCCTACTTAATTTTTTTTTTAAATATAAAAACTATTTAATAAAAAAAATGAGTGGTAAAAAACTCTTTGACCCAAGCTATATTCTTCACAGGCATCCCAAAAGTTATGAGTCTAATGTAGGTAGAAACTTTATTCAACTGAGTGATATGCTTTCATGAAGATAACCTTTAATTGCACATATATTTTTTACCCTTGTCCCTATAATAGTTTGTAACTCTCTCTCGGGCTTGGAGAATATAGTTTTGCTATATTTTTGCCATGAATAAAAGCAGTTTCATTGAAACTAAGCAACCTTTTAATATATAAGCAAGGGTATTAGTGATGCATCTGTAAATATTTTAGAGATCTCTAAGCAAGGGTATTTTTGAAGAACCGGTTGGCAGTTGCTTTGGATATGATTTATGGCTTCTATTTGAGACAATTTTAAGATTTGTTATTTTTTTTGTTAATTTTTTTTAAATATTTATCTAAATCACACGTATATGAAACTCTTTGAGTATTTGATATTTGATTAAGATTTTCCTTATTTGTTTGTAAATTAAGTGCAGTCGAATTCCCAAAAATTCTACATAACTGTTTTTTCCTTTTCACTCTGCAAGACTTTTGGATTCTCCAATTTTTCCTCATTGCATGTTCCAGTTGTGTATACAAAAGTCATGAAATTTGCTCCTTTTTTTTTGTTTCTTCAATTGATTGGTGTTGAAATTGAGATTCTTGCACTTTCGTTATTGTTACTTTGTTCATGACTTTACTTCATCATTCAACCCCTTAAGGCCTAAACCTTATTAATATTTGATTTCTTCCACTATTTCAAGTTTTAAAGTGACAATAAGAGAGAAAAAAGTATGCCTTTCTATTGTTAACTGAGAAAGACATTATAAATAAATTTTGTATACAATACCAATTATTTGGTTGTATAATAGTTTTCATCTAATTGCTTGAACTTGAATCATGTGATGTGCGTGTGGCACACAATTGTCATTCACATGCACACATAACATAAATATTTTGATCATTAGCTAAAGTGCATTTCTCGACATGAAGTGAGTATTTTATTCTCCTATTATCTCTTTGATTATTCTTAATATCCATTTGGAGAACTTGTTTTGGACACCATGTATTTAAAAGAAAGACACATTTTAGTAAGGTTTTGATAAATTATAACTAAGAAAAAAAAAAGATTTTAGAAAATTGTACAGAAATAAGTTGGGAAAAATAAGCTACCCAATAATTATATACATTTTTTAGAAGTTGTAAACACCATCCAAATTTTTCTTCAAAGTCTTGAATACATACATTTTTGCGGTCCGTTTGGTCCCTTCAGTCAATTTCAATCCAATTTGGTCCATACATTCCTTTTGGTGTCCAATTTGATCCATTTTAGTCCAATCTGATCCACTTAGGTCCCATTCAGTCCATTTGATCTAATTCGGTCCTATTCGGTCTAATTCGGTCCAATCAAGTAGTATTCAGTCTATTCAGGCCATTTCATGTTTTTTCAGCTTTCATTTGTTCTCTTTATCCTTTCTAAAAGGTAAAACGCTAAAAACTGCTTATGCAGATTTCCTCAACAAATACTCTCCTTTCTCAACATCATCAACCACGAGCTATTGTCTTATAACACAATTTGCACAATAGTATTATTTCTTTATGTAACAATAATATTTAGAGTTTGAATATTGGATACTTAATTTACAATAACTTCGAGCTGAAACTAATATTTTTATGGTACGACATTTTCACTTTTACTGTTTCGGTGAAACATGTATAAATCACTCGGAAAATAAATTAAAATAAAAAGACTTGAGGTTAAATTTTTTTTTTTTTTTTTTTGTTGATAATCTGCAATATATTTGGCTAAGAAACATAGAGACAAAAGGGGGAGTCTTCCCTTCAAGCTGCTGCCAAACAAGTGGGAAGATTACCCGAACTGAAAAAACAAGACACATGATATCAAAAAAAAGTTGATACCAAATGATATCAACTTCTTACTCTTAGGAATCTCATTCTCATATATCAACTTCTTAGTTTTGAAAACATTGATTACTTTTTGCTAATTTTTCACGTTCTTGACCCGAGATTAGAGGATGTAGCATTTACTAAATAGAAATAATTTCATCAAAACTATATCATTTCAATAATGAAGGAAATTATTATTTTTCTCTTAAAACAGATTAACTAAAATAATCCCATCAGTAAATTTTATGATGAGAAGCAAATGGGTAGACATGGTGTTAATATCACCTTTTGTGACATATATTAATTTTGATTTTAGTTATTGCCTGGGGTTATTGACTAACTTTATTTAAAACACATTTAATAACCCCCTTCCCCTTCCCCTTCCCCTTCCCCTTCCCCTTTGGTATCACAAATCAATGAAAAATGGAAGCCATTTTGTGTTTTTCATTAAGTGAAAAATGAAAATAATAGATGAGATTTATAAGTATTAGTCTTAAACACTTTTTAAAATGATGTGATTATTTTGTTTCTAGCATTTTTTACAAACGTTTATTGTCTATACGTCTTGAATGACCTAAAAATAAAGTAAATATAAGAAAATTCGTCACTTATATTAGAAAAAAAAATATAAATCTTTAATAATATAAAAAAAAAATGTAATTTTATTAAGAACCTACCATTGTTACGCTTAAAAGTTGACATAATTGTCAATGAAATAACTTATCTTTCAATATAAGCCCCTCCTCCTAAAGCATCACCGAAGAGAACAGAAATGGACTGAACCCAACTGGACTGAACGGACCAAAATGGACAGAAGCTGAACAAGTGGACCAATAGACCGAAATGGACTAAATGGACCGAAATGCTAACTGATGTGGTTTAATATGAGCATAAAAATAATAAACGCTACCCTTAAGTTTTTATATATTATAAAGATCAACCTCTTTGATGTAAGGAGTGTTTAAGAAAAAATGTTGAGTTGACGGGATCCCAATTTCTCTTCAAAGTCTTGAATATATGAAGTACCTGTAATTATAAATAGTTTGTGTCCTCCATCAAAGGAATATATGAAAAGTATACATCTTTTAAGAGCTGTAAACACTATCCATATTTCTCTTCAAAGTCTTGAATGCACAAGTTTTTACAGAATTTTGGTATTTGCTTTCTTTGCGTGTCTTGGCATGACTAGTTGCTTTGGTATTGTTCTCAGTTCTCACAGCTAGTTCTAACTTCTAACGTAAACAGTTATTCTTTCTGCCATATTCTGATGAATCTGATCTATCTTATAACCATATCGTTCGTGGTCCGTTTTGAAAAGAATGTCAGTCAGTTAATGCTTCAAAATTTCCTGCAAAAGAAAACCAAATAAAAATCAGCATTAGGCACAAAGAATGAATACACATCATCAAGTGAATTAGAAAACCAACAATGGCAATTTCTGGCTGCTCACTGAAAGCTATTGGTGAGACTCATTTTTAACTTGATCGTAAAATTGACTGTAAACTACAATTCTTTTATTTGTAACCAGATTCAGTCGAATAATTCCAAGCTGAATTATAACATATTACAGATCAATGTACCAGGATTTCATGATAGTTTTCCCCATTCCAAAGAGACATTAAAACATCCATTTCTAAATTTTGGAATGATCGTTAGTGTGCAACATTCTTGATGCCATTACATCTATTACATGTAATATCATATGGATTGGAAAAGAATCTCATAACAATCAAATCTTTGTCAACTGCAAAAATTATGAAGAAACTGTCCCACGAATACTTTGCAGTTCAGTTCCATGTTCATCTTTGTCACTAAGAGGGATACTATAAAATTCTGCTAAATAAGTCAAAGCCTCTGAGTTATTGTTGCAAACCGTCCATAGTGATGCAACCTCTCCTTTGGAAACTGTACCCCAACCCTCACAATCATCAAGAAAGTCTAACAACTTTGAGTAGAATGAGTCATAGTTCATTAAAAGGAAGGGAACAGGAAGCTTTGTTCCTATCCGTTCCAGTTGAATTAATGCTAATATCTCAAACACCTCATCTAGTGTACCAATACCACCAGGAAGAGCAACAACGGCAGTTCTATCAGAACTACTGCTCCTAACTATAGCATCCACCAACCCATGCTTCCTTGCAGAAAAAAACCTGCATTATTTAAAAGCAGTTAATGCAACTGAGAAGCACCAAAATCTGATGATAAGGTAGCAACAATAGCATACTACCTGCAAGTAAGGTAAGTGTCTGGAGGTAGATATGGATGAAAATTTGAGGCTGTCCATTCACCAGCTTCTTTACCTATCTTAAATCCACCCACTGGTTTTCCCGTTTGTAAAGCACCTTTAGTAGCAGCATCCATTAACCCAGGGCCAACCCCACTCCATGAAGTGCAGTCCAAAAGATTTGCAATCTGCCCCATGGATGATGGAAGATCATAAGAAAAAGTTAACCTCAATTAATAGGAAAAGTATGTTTCAGGATGCAATTTGTGATGTGCTTCCATGTATCACCATTCTTGATGCATGCGAATACGTGATTTGGATATAAAAATTTACAAGCATGTATGCCAGGAAAAGCAGGCAGGAATCAAAATATAAAGTCACTTGCCTCTCTACCCAACTCTTGTGTTTGCAGGTAATGAGAATGAGCAGGTCCCATCCTTGAAGAACCCAAATACACGACTCCCCTCCCAAGTCTGTGTATGAGTTCATAGCATTGCTGTATCTCTTTTCTGACCTTTCAAACAATACAGCCAAATTAGCTACTAAACCTTTTCAAACATTCATTAAAATTGCAAGACATTTGATACATTCTCAATATTCACAAAATTTCTTAAAGCATCATACTCTTGGAACAACCAATAAGAAATTCTAAATCCTATTAAGATCCATAAATTTCATAGTCCAGTTTCAATTCTCTAACCCCCACCCGCAAAAATGATATTAAAATTAAAATTGGTCATGTTGGCAGGTAAGTAACAGGGATCAAATAATTAAGCATGAACTGGAGACTACTTAAAAATGAATTTAGATTTGTTATACACACACACACACACACACACACATATATACATATATATATATATATATATATAAGAATGCTATTTGTTTCAACCTAGATAAGTTGTTCATTTGCCTTGCTAGAGTTGTAATCTTACTTGCCTGCCTAAGTATAATCAATCTTAACATAAAAGTCATACAACAGGAGATTAAAGATCCAATTGGTTTGGTAGAAATCACGAGCAGGAAATACAATGCATTTGCTTATCAGTTGAAAAGGCTTGTATGTCCAGCCTAACTACCAGAAACTGGCGATCAGCAACAAAATGGGAAGCATCCCTCTTGATAAAATACAAAAGAGTTTCATCAACAAAGTCGCTACATGTTTTTGATTTCTACTTGCTTAAATTCAAACTGCACCCCACAAGATCCAACTCATTCCTATGATTCTCATCACAAATTTTTTATTCAAATAGTTCTTTAGCAGTATTGCCTGAAGAGATGTACAAGCTGAAAGCACATGCTGCAGAACAGGCATTCAAAATCATACTTGACAAATTAAAACGCATCAAATGGATTGAATACCTTCTGCGTTGTTAAACTTATAAATCCAACACCAGAATTGATGCTAAAATTATCCCCTAGTCACCAAGCATAGACATCCCCTTCACTTCAGAGAGCAACCAATAATTTTTTTTTTTGATAAGTTAAGAGCAACCAATAATTATGCTTCAAATTCATTGTTATCTTATTGTCTGAGAAAATAAAATTTGTTCCTAGTGCATGAAATATTCAACATGGTTATCCAGATTCACTGACACTGTACAATAAACATGTCCTGTGAAGTGAAACCAATCTAATCCAAAAAATCTTTGTTCCTGTTGAGTTGTTAAACTTTTTTTTTCTTTTTTTTTTTAACTTTCTTTAAAAAAATTCTTTGTTCCTAGCACGACTATTATTCTGGTAAAAAACCCAATGCACACTCCAGGTAACAATCCACCTTACTAATTTTGGTTTTGCATCCGTGTGTAAATAAATTATCTTGACAACAGCCTGATAGTAAAATATTCATATACACTTGTGAACTCAGTTGTATATGGTCAAATATTAAACAAAACCATTTCTTATTACAAATATTGATTGGATTTTTGGAAAAACTATCATTATTTTCACCTGTATCTTCTTTTTCAGTCTGCTTCAGTATAGCCTGTATAGGTACTCCATAAAAAGGCAGTCAGTAAAAAACTGTTCCGTTCCAACAAATTTTGGGGTTCCACTAATTCTATCAAATAGCAACAAAATTCTAGTATAAATTTTTTTTTTTTGTTAATTCAGAAAATTTTATTACCACAAAACAAAGGAAACAAGGAAAAGAGGTCCCACAAGGAAACTCAAAAACCTTGCCTAGAACAAACAAGACACAAAGCAGAGCATAAGCTCTAGCACAACCCACAACCTGCAATATACACTCAAAACTAGAAATCCCTGTAAGGCTCAAACACTTTGCTACACCTAACACTATAGCTCACTACAAATGAGTTAAAACAAGTATACGCAGTAAAACCCTCAATTGAAGCAAGAGTGCTACTGTTAGGAGTTTGAAAAAAAAAATTCCTTCCACTCTTCCCTTGACATCCCTTTTTATACTTTCAATCAGCTGCTCTTTGGTTTTGATGCTTCATCCATGAATTCTATTGTTTCTTTGTATCCAAATAATAAACAGTGGTCCATCAAGCCACCTTACACCAAGAAACTTTGAAATTACTGCCCAGTAGGTGATTTATTCCCCAGTTGACTACCTCCTCCCATTTATAGGGTATACTAGGAACTAAACTACATTCCATTATGGCTTGCCAAATTCTTTGGCTAAAAGGGCACTCAAAGAACAAGTGATTCCTAGTTTCAATCATCATTTTGCAGTAGGAGCATAGACTATCCCCAATGAAACCCCATTGTATCAATCTCGCTTTAGTTGAGAGTCTGTCTTTCATTGCTAACCACCCTATGAAGCTGTGCTTTAGTATTGCAGCAGAGAACCAAAACAGCTTCCTATTGAAAATTCTAGTAGCTCAGATAAAACCCCCAAAAGGGGAAAAAAAAAAAAATGAAGGGTAAATTACAAAGTGGGTTAACATCAATTTGGTTTGTTGTCCTATTAAAAATGAATGAATTCGCACTTGCAGAATAACAAGTATTCCCAAAAAAAAAAAAAAAAAATAAATAAATAAACCAGAGAAAAAATGAAAATTCTAAGTGGGTTTACCTCATTTGGGCTTGTTCTCTCCTCAAATTCAAATGGATCACGCTTGCTCAACAAAATCTTTGCCGGATGAGACCGAAGCTGTGAGAAGTTGAAATCCAGGGTATGTTTCCTTCTGTGACTAGAAGATTCAAACTTTAACTTCCTTTGATGAGAATTTCTCGCCCAAATCTGAGAACCCAAAGAACCCACCATTGAGAACCCCATTCTCAGATCCTCCAAATGTGTCAAAGACTGGTACTTTGCATGAATTGGCTGCTCCAAAGTGGGAATGTATGTGGGCAACAACTGTAATAATGGGATTTTCTATGCAATATGGATTGGTGGCAAAGCAAGTTGTACTATCAAATCTTTCCCAACTTGTAAAGGGAGAACATCTGATAAGTATTATGGGATAGAGAGTCCCAACTTTGTTCTTAAATCAACAAAGCATCTGATTGTCTGAGTACATCGATGTTTACAACAGTCACAGACAGACATGTCAGGTTGAGAATTTTGTCAGTAACCAGGGGTCCTTTGGTCATGAAATAGTCACACAGTACACGGTCACGTGTGTAACATTTATGGGACGACTGGACTAGAAAAAGTCTACAGCAATGATGTCAGAATTGTGATATTGGGAGGTGAGTGAAATCGAAAATCGTAAGAATTTACATTATTTAAAAAAAATATATATATATAAACATTGTTATATTAAATAATCACATAAACTATACATTTATCTATATTATTATTTATCTATACATAAACTATATATTTATCTATAATCACATAAACTATACATTATTTATCTATACTATTATTTAAGGCCTTCCTTTGTTTAGATTCCTCATTTTTTTAGTTCAAAAATATCCCTACACCCCTATGTTTAAGTAAAGACAAAATTAAAGGACAATCTGGTAAAAATGTAACTCTAACTCCCACTAAAACATTGCTTAAAAAATATGGTCACTCTCCTGTTTTTTTTTTTTTTTAAATTCACTTATTAATTTTCAAATTGCCTTATGGGACTGTGTAGCAGTGCAGGATGTGTGGGCAAGGAGCATTGCGAAATTGCAGAAGGGTGTTACTGATTTCAGCGATTTCATGCAGCTTATGGAGCACTTGGTGGACAGGCTTTCAATTGAAGAGATGGAGCTATTTTGGGTTCAGTGTTGGTTGATATGGAATCAGCGCAACTGTGTTCTGTATGGAGGGCAGCTGAAGCATCCGACCAGTCTTAACAAGAGGGCAGAGGAGTTTCTAGAGGAGTTTAAACATACACAAGAGTCTCTGGATGGCAGGTTGAGGGAGCAGAGAATTGATGATGCATGGCAGCCACCTCCGCCTATGGAATACAAGTTAAATTTTGATGCAGCAATTTTTTCAGGACAGGAGAAATCTGGTATAGGTGCTATAATCAGGAATGATAAGGGTGAGGTTATGGCTGGTATGTCTGCTATTGGACCAAAGGTGGATACAAGTGAAGAAGCTGAGCTCCTTGCGTGTCGGCGATCGATTGAATTTGCTATGGATGCTGGTTTTTCTCGGTTAGTGATAGAGGGAGATAATTCCAATGTTATGCAGGCAATTTCTTCAAATGTGGCTAACTGTTCTTTTCTTGGTAATGTGGTGGATGATATTCGCCATTTGATGTCTAATTTACAGTGGACTACTACTAGTAAGATTAGGAGGGGGGGTAACAAGGTAGCACATGTTTTAGCTCAACATGCTAGAAATTTAGATTATGATTTGTTTGGGTTGGAGGACTCTCCCCCTCCAGCTATGGAAGCATTGTATCAGGATTTGATTTTATTATGATTAAATGAATGGCGTTACTTTCAAAAAAAAAAAAAAATTGCTTTATCCACTTATAAATTAGATCCTCAAAATAAAAATTATATATATATATATATAAAATAAAAACACAATTTATTTTGCTATAAAACACTAAATAGGACTACTAAAATAAAATTAAAAAAAAGCCTCATCGCACGCGAGAAAATTTTCAAATTGCTTTATCCACTTATAAATTAGATTCTCAAAATAAAAATTATATATATAAAATAAAAACACAAATTTTTATTTTGCTATAAAATACTAAATAGAACCACTAAAATAAAATTAAAAAAAAGCCTCATCGCACGCGCGAAGCGTGTGTGATGAGGCTAGTATATATAATTATTATATATCATTACATCTATTTGTAAGCATTATTTAAAATGGTCAAAAATCTCAAAATGTGACACTTTATTGGGATATTTTTTATTTAGGTCCAACTAATACTCTCTTTACATTAGAGTGAAAAAACTTAGTCTATTGTGATTTTATTTTCATTTTGGTTCAATTGAGGCTTTTGTCAAGTTAAAGAAGATTACAAGAAATTAAGGTCGTTTGGAATCGTCAGAATCGTATGATCCTATTGATCCTGAATGATCGGAAAGATCCTTGAAAGATCCGGATCGTTTTGGATAAGTGAGATCGTAAAATCGTAGGATCGTAGGATTCAGATCGGGATTTTGACAACCATGGTCTAGAGCACCACAAGATCTCAAACATTTTCACATCCTTTTCTGAGTTGTGTTCTGAGTTATGATGAATCCAGTAATATTTTATTTTATTTTATTTTATTTTGATCTATGATGATGGTTGAATCAAGGAAAATGTTGTGTGATTTTATTATCTATTCAGCTTCCTTAGTTTGAATTCTTACTAGACTCTTAATTTTTAATGCCCCAAATACCCTCAAATGATTGTGATTAGATAGTTTAAATTACTAATTTTAAAACTCCTAAATTTTAACTTTTTTCTTTCAACTTCCAATTCTAAAAAATGGGTAACTACAGTAAACTCACTTGTAGTTTGATCGGTTTTAATAAAGCCTACCTGTGATTTAAAAGTTATCACTAAACCTACCTGAAGTGCCTTCCGTTAAATAGCCGTAACTCTCTCACCCTTTTCACCGTTAAAAAGATGGATAAATGTGTCTTTTTTATTATATTTTATATCCCTCTTCTTTTTCCTCTTCTTAACTCCTCTTTTTTCCTTTTTTTTTCTCTAATAAGATATCTCTCGACTCTCTCTAATCTCTATCTATTTGCTTAGTTGAATTTACAATTGTGAAAAATTTTTTCTCAATCTAATTTCTCTCTCTCTCTTTTATTTTTCTAAATTTTCCATCTACTCTCTCAATCTCTCACTTTCTCCCTTTTCTTCATCGATGACTCCGAGCATCATTGCTCCACTTTCTATTGCCATGGTCGGCAATGACCCTTGACTTCCAACACTGCGCTCTTTGCTTTTGGCAGAAGTGAGAAGAGAGTTGTGGTTGGCTCACCAAAAAAATTTCTAGCGAAGGTTGCATTAGGGGTGGGCTTCGAGGTCTTGACAGAGAATAACTTAAACCCATTTGTTGTGAAATTGAAACTGGGTTAAGAGGTTTGAATCTAAATGTGCAACGAGGATTAATTGTGGTTGGGAGAGCATTGAGCATGTGGCTTTTTGGTTTTGAATGGAATACTTGGGAGATCAAGGTGGTTTTGGTTTTGATGAAGGAAAAAGAGAAGAATGTTTTTCTCAAGTCTTGCAAGACTTGGGTTTTAAGTACCTTGTGAAAGTTTTTTGTTTAAATAATTGATCTTTGACAGAGGTTTGGCCTTGACCTTGAGTCTTAGAAAGTTTTTGTTTTTACTTGGTATCTAGATCTAGTTCTGGGTTGATCTAGGTTTTTCTTTTAGCGTTCTTGAGTGAAAGTATTAAAACACTTATAGTTCTTACAAATATCACTTTTAGATCTTTTTTTTTTTTTTCGGTTATATTTTTTCTGTTTTTAATGGTGAAATGAGAGAGGTGGATTACGACTGTCTAACGGAGACCTCAGGTAGGTTAAGTGATAACTTTTAAATTAAGGGTAGGCTTTGTTAAAACCGGCCAAACCACAGGTGGGTTTAATGCAGTTACTCCTCTAAAAAATAAAATCCAATCATGCATATTTGTTCTCAAGTTCTCATTAATTTCAAAGGAAGACAATCACTCAATACTCAATTAAGAAGGTATAAAGTAAACATATCATTTGTTTTTAATAAATTTTATTACAGTAATGCTACAGACACAAACTATTTTACAACTTTTTTACAAACTGATGGTGTGACCAAACTTCTTACTAGTTTTCATCTAGGCCCACCATTAACATCATTTTTTTATTTATCAATAATCACTCACTATATCAGCAATTTGTAAAAAAAATTTATAAAATAGTTTGTATCTCTAACATTACTCATTTCATTATATTGCTTTTTCTTTTCATTTGTCTTTCTTTTTGTCTCTCTTTCTCTAATTGCTCAAAAAAAAAAAAAAAAAAATCTCATTACACACGTTTCTCTTTTGAGTTGGACCCTAAAGTTAGGTCTAAATAGAATCCATATATCAATAGGTAAAACATATTTTGCAACAAATTTCCCAATTGTTTTTCTCAAAAAAAAAAAAAAATTCCAAATTTTTGGTATGATAACTTGTTGGTAATGGAAAAACTACCAATGTGGTTGGTCATTTGTTAATAGTGGATAACAAGGTTCATATGGTAATTAGCAAAAGATAAAGTTTGAAACATGTTTAGAGCGAAACTTTTTGCATTAAAAATAATTTCCAATATCTGGTTAAATTTATTATGAAAAATGGTTTAATGGAGTGTCCTTGTCAATGTACTACTACTAACACAAAATCTTAGGATTGCTTAACTTTCAAGAAGTCAATGGTGACTATGACTTTCAAGAGGAGTTTATGGTATGCCTTTATGTTAGAATTTCTTTTCCTCTTTCTTGTTAGTGTCAATGACTCAATACTCAATACTCAATAGTATAGTATTACTTTCGTGTAATGTATTATAAGCCTGTTTAAAAAACTATATATTACTCTCGTGTTGGTGTGTTCTAATAAGTATTATTGTTTCCTAAAAAAAAAGTATAGTATTGAAAAAAAATAAAAATAAAAATAAGTGATGCTGATATTGAATTCTGGGTCAAACACAAACTAGCATTTTTTATTTGACCTTTTATGCCACAAAAACTAAAAGTAGGCACTAATACGTAAAGATTTGGGCAGGGTTTTTTTTTTTCAATTTTTTTTTTGTTTCGTTTTGTTTTTCTTGGCGTAAACTTCTTTCCTTTTGTATTGTTATTCAATATAATTTTTAGGAATTATGTTCTTGTTTACTTTTGAATTTACACCCGTAAAAAGCAATCATTCTCTCAATATGTTGGATTTTATGTTTGTTGATACCCAAAAAATTAAAGGAACATATCTAGCCCAGGTAACAGACCATGGGCCTGTCATGGGTATGAGGGACCTATGGCTTCATGGGAATGCTAATGCAAAAGAGGCAAATGAACTATGGGCCAAAAGCCCAACATGTTAGAAAGAAGGAAAATGGCCTTAAAAACAAGGTGCAAATGACCCTATAAAAGGATGCAAGTGAAAAGGTTCTCAAATGAGACCAGCCCAGCAAATGGGGAGCCTAAAGAGGGTTTACCAAAGAAAAGGCCATGGAAGGTCAGGTTCCCTTAGAGAAAGGATTGAAAGGGACAAATGATCCCACAAAACCTTGAGCCCTAGAGGTGAAAACCAACCAATCCATGAGGCTCAAGGAACCTCAACCAGAAAGAAAATAATGGATAGAGAAAGATGTCCAACCCTCTTTAAAAGTTCACCCAAATCAATAAAGGATCTATACCATTTTAGGAAGGAGGCATGATATGTAGAGTCCCTATCAAAGTGAAGAAATCTTCAAAATGTCCTTCTCACCAGCCTTGAGAAGAGACCCATCCTTGTTGACCTCAGCTGATGCTTGAATTGGTTGGAAAAATGTATCTACTATAAGAGGAAAACAACCAAAGGTGCTTTCAAGGACTAGTTTGCAAGAAAGAGAAACAAGAACGAGATTGGAAAAAAAACACCCAAAGCTTCAACACAAGGGCAAGCGGCAAAGATCAAGGCAAAGGAGAAGATAGTAATTTTGAGAACCTCTAAGACTAGTATAAAAGGGCCAGGAGGAATCATCCATGGAAGAAAAATAAGAAGTAGAGAATGAAAGAAAAACATTAGAAAGAGAAAAACATATAGTAATAGAGAAAATCGACAATTATAATGAGAATATAGAACTTAGGTCAAGCTCCTAGAAAGTAGTGGTCCTTTTTTGTAGTATTGCCTAGGGGCTATACATCAATCCAGGGATCCATACTTTGCAAGTTTTTGTAGACCTCAAAGTTCACTTAAGTCTATGAAGTTTGGGGCTTATGGGTTTTATACCATTCCCTCAAAAATTTGTACATGGGTTATTTGACTTATTAATAAGAGTTCATTGAATATATTTATATTTTCCAATATTATGTTGCTTCCATAGTTCTTGAAAATATACATACATACATACATACATACACACACACACACACACACACACATACATACATATTTCTTGGACTTGCTTGTGCACAAATCGATCTGTTAAAATGACCCAATTGGCCGCAGTGGGATCAAACCCAGTTCCTTCACTCAATATCTCACATCTTGTTTAGCCCTTAGCAGACCCATAAATCCTCATTGGGTTTGGGCTTGAGGAACCTTTCAAAAAAATGGTCCTACAATGTTCTCATATGTTGTGCCACAAACATAACAAGCATTCTAACATTTTTATCATATGATAAATAGTTAGAAAATTTTTAGAAAAAGTTTCAAATTATGGGGTAAATGTATTATTCTTTGCCATGAAAACCCAAGTCAATTTGGCTTGCACTTAACAATTTGAGGAATCATGATACTAAATACTTATCAAGGATCTTTAAACCAACAGTATAATCTTGAGAACTATTACTTCTTCTTTTTTTCTTCTTTTTTGAGATTGTTTCAAAATGTTGCTAATTTTGTGGTTCGAACTCTTTCCCTTCAACACTCTGAGTACTTTATGTATGGAGAGGTACCAATTAAACTCAAACCCTTCCCCCTAGTGGTATATTATTGTTAGGGTACAATATCAATCCTACTAATTCTTGGTGACCTCAAGATAAAAAAAACCTAATTGAGAAATATTCTGCAACTATTATGATGGAGAAAAGAAAAAAAAATTCATAAAATTTTATGAATGAGTTTTATAATAATAGTTTATGATATTAGTTTTTATGCAATTATTATTGGTTTCTCATTGTCACTAAAAATACGTGGGAAATTATACTTTACTGCCCTAAATTATACCCCTAATTATAGTTTATACCCTAAATTTTAGAATATACATTTTACACCCTAAACTATAATCCTTGTTACACTTTGTACCCTGACATCAAGTTTCTATTAATTTGGATGGAAAAATATGGAACCACATGAAAAGACCTAATTGCCCATTTCTCATTGTTTTAAAAACAGAAGAAAAACTACAATTTATCACATTAAACTATACATTTGATTACACTTTGCAGCATAAACTTTAAATTGTCATCCAAGTTAATAACAAACTTAACGTCGGAGTGCAAAGTATAACAAGGGTCATAGTTTGGGGTGTAAAACGCGCATTCGAAAAGTTTAGGGTAGTAAATTATAATTTTCCAAAGAATATGATTACGTGGAAATTCATTTATTTATTTTATTATTGGGAAATGGCAACTCATACATTTAGATATAAAACTTTATAGTTTTATAGACTATTGAGAACTCCATCCTCGCATTCACATTAGCTTGTTTATTTTAGTATAAAAACTTACTCTTTTTTTGTCCTTTTTAAATTTTACCTAACTGCTTTTTGAAAGACCTATTCTATTATTAAAATATTATTTTTTTTCTTAACGATATTTTATGATATTTGGACTTCATTAGCTATATTTTATGCATTATGCCATTTTACATAAGGCTGTAAACGAGCTGAACTTTTATGAGTAGTGCATGTTTGAGCTCAGCTTGTTAATAAATGTCAAGTGTTCAAGCTCAGCTTGGCTTGGTTTGATAAATTTGTCGGCTCGAGCTCTTTATCAATCTTTTGAGCTTGAAATCCAACAAAATTAAATTGTAAATGCTTAAATCTTGGAAAATTAAGTAAACAAGAATAACATACTAAATACATCATGCTTCTAATTACAAAACTAAGCTACTATCAAACAAATACAATCAATTAGGAGTGTCCAACCGGCCCGGCAATTTGCTCAACCCGGTCAACCCGCCCGTCGCCGACCCGCCGCCACCCGATTCGACGACTCCAGCGGTCGGACGCGGGTTTCGACCTCACCAACCCGACCCCACGTGGGTTGGTCCTCGATTTTTTGTTTCAAAACTCGTGACACCCGACCCGAACCAAGTCCTTTACGGCTTTACGCTTTCCAGCAATATATTAAGAATTTTGGACCAACTTCGGCGAGATCTCGTCGAGATCTGGTTCAGATCCTTCGAGAGCTGGCCAGATCTCGATAGATCCAGCCAGATTTTGGCCAGATCTAGACGGATCCGGCCAGATCTTGCCTGATCTAGCCAGATTTCATCCCCGGTGATAAAACCCGACACTTGACCCGAGTCAACCTAATTCCCGAACCGAAAAATCCGACCAGATCTCCGGGTCGATTTCGAGTCAAATTTTTATCCACCCGCCTCATTGGGGTCGAGTCTAGGTTGGGCACAAACCCGACCCGACCCGACTCGTGGACAGCCCTACAATCAATAAGATGTTATTGAGTTATATAGAATCGGAAACAACCATAATCTAGAAATCAAGATGTTTATGAGTAAATAAAAAAATTATAATGCCTAACAACTATAAAAATATATAGGAATTTAAAAAATTTAAACCAAAAATAGAAATTAAAAAAAAAGAGAGATTTATTTGGGGGTGAGTGAAGATTGTGAACGGCTTGGAGGTAGAGAGAGTGAAGATGGTAGTGATGCTAAATATGACACCAAATCTAAAGTCGTTGTGTGCCTTCGATTACATAATGGAAACCAAAGTCCAAGCACTCTTTGCTAGCATAGCAATCTCATTGAAATTTAGGACTCATTCACCAACAGGTGAGGTTACAAAGAGATCAAGGAAAATGGTGGAATTTCTCATTATCTTGGCCTCATGGCTAACTAGAGAGATAGAGAGAGCAGAGTTGTTTGAAAATACAAAACTAAGTTGAAAGAGAGAAAAAAGAGTCTTATAATAGAAGCCTATTGTTCTAGGCTGTAAGATATAGACCCTATAGATAGAGACAATAAAAGGTAAAAGTGAGAAAAGAGAATGTTCTCAAGGAAGCTTCTGTCTTATTAAGGAAGCCTATTGTTTTAGGTTGTAAGATATAGATCTTAGAGCATTCGCATCAGTGGATGCAAACATTTTGTAAATTTGCACATCTAAAACCTACTTTTTCTATTTTACCCTCTTATTTACAAAACGCCCACATTAGTTTGTCTATTATACACATTTTTTCAAATAAAATATTCAATCCACACCCACCATCATCAACCCACAAATCTTTAGCTAATTCATTCTTATCAAACACATAAACAGTCAACAAAATTGAAAAAAAATAAAAATAAAACACACACACACACACACACACACACAATTCTAAGCAAAATTATGAGCAGCCAAACAAAAACCTAGGTGCATTGGTGTTGTTCTATTCCTCCAAGGTCCAGGCTTTAAACTCCCGGCCGGATAGAGTTTTTCCAAGTGGGTTTCCTTGTTAAGCTAGACGAAACTGCGTGTTGCGTTTGGGTCCCACCATAGCTTGCTGTATTGGCTACGCTTGTTCCACGTCTGAATCGTGCCAGTGAGGCCGAAAAGTATGTGGGAGATGTTGGTGGTTCTGGTTTTGCTGACAACTGAAACGTTTCGGATTAGGTGTGCTAGATTGTCACTTTCGCCCAAAAAGTAATTCTGATTGTTAAACGTGTTAAGATGCTCCAACAGATCTGAACCCTTCTTCATATGCAAACTATACAGTTGCTTCTTCAAGTACAACTTGTTCGTCAGATTCTTCCTCATATAAAGACCTTCTAGTTTTTCCCAAACCTCCTTTGCGGCCTTTGCTTCTAGGATGTTGTGAATGACCTCATCACCTAGGTTGAGATGAATAGTGCTAGCTGCTTTCTCATCCATCTCTACCCATTCTACATCCTTCATCGTTTCTGGTTTCTTCTCCTTCACAGGCAAGGCCTTATGAACTCTTTGTTGAATTAGGAGATCTTTCATCCGCCTTTGCCAAAGAGAAAAATTTCCCTTACCACAAAACTTCTCTACATCATACTTTGTGCTTGACATCTTTACTGTATTCAAAGGATTGAATCCTAACCTGGCTCTAATACCACTTGTTGAGCTGATAGCACCTTAGGACTTAAATCAATAACAGTAAATAAACGAAAATTAAATAACAAGCACACCAAAGAACACAAGAATTTACTGTTGGGGTTTATGGCATAAGATCCAATTTATTGGCGTGTCATAAATAATTAAATTGTTTAATTATATGCGATTATTTACAAATGAACTAATGGGACATTATCTTGGTCCATGAGATGCATAGTATGCGATTTATGTGAAAAGTCATAGAAGATATAAATTGCAAGTTCTTTGTAAACTCATAATGTAGTTCGTAGTCGGTGATGAAATTGGGCATTGCATCTGCAAAGACTATAACATATCAACTAAGATGATTTGTCTTGAACATGGAAATGGAGATTTCTAGTTGGTATGTTGATATGTTTTAAGAGTTAAAACATATTGAACTGGACCGCTGTGAGATTTATTATTCTCCTAACGACTGTCAGATGAATAATAAATCTCACAACTTCTATTTACGTCAACTCTAAATCCTGAGAGAATAATGGACTTGATCATGAGATGTAGGTTGCTTTGATTTATCAGGAGTGAGATCTATAAGTTATGGTCAAAACCTCAGTACGTTGAATAGCCGCATTTAGTGTTAATGGAACATATATTCTCAAGATGGAATTCATAATCTCTTAACGAAGATATAAAATATTCCCTTGAGATAAGTTTAATGGGTTTGGTTATTCAGAGAGTTGGGCTGAACCACTTTAGTAAGGAGTTACTAAAGTATATATTTATGGAATTGGATTTCATAAATATATGATGAATAACATTAAGAATTAAACCGGGTACTCAAGAATTAAGATGTAGTCATCTTTAAACTCGTTTTTACTTTAACTCGTTTTTGCGGGAAGAGCTTAGTCGCGAGATTCTCGCGAAAATACATTTGAAGGGAATTTTGAATATTTTCTAAATATTTTCAAATGTATAAAGTGTAAGGAAATGTGTGATGAGATTACACATGGTTCAAACTAAAAGACCTAATGAGATCAAAGATATTAATTAAATAGAACTCTTAGTCCTAAATAGTTTAAGACTTGTCTTTTAAGAAACATTCTAATGAGATTAGAATTGTTGTATGATTAAAAGTCCTTAATTAATTTTAATTAGAAGTTTTAATGAGATTAAAGCTTAATTAAAAGGTATATAGTTTCTAATTAGATTAGAATTCTTAATCAAACAAGTTAAGGATAGAGTTCTACATGACTAATTTTTGATTCATTAGTGTTTGAGGAATCCTAAATAGTTTAGGACTTCCATTTTAGTTAGAGATTCTAATAAGATAGAGTCTTCAACAAGTGCAAGGTTATTAGTTGTGATGTGATCACAATTATTTAAAGAAAAACCCAAGTAATGAGTGGGAGTGCTGAAATAACTTTTTTGTTAAGTTTATTGTAATGTGAATAGATACCTTGTCTTGACTTCAAGTTGTGCAAATGTTCGTTACGCTATTGTGATGTGACTTAGTAACATCACATTGAATTTAAACAATTAAACACTTTGATGTATAGGGTTAAAATTGCGATTAGATCACAATGATTTCATGACAATCCACTTGTTTTAAAATTTCTAGTGGGAGAGAGATACAAGGGTTGGATCTCACGGCCTCCATTGTCGGTTCATAGTGGTGTGAGTTAAATATCTAGTCTTGGCCTCGAGCCTTGCGTTCCATGCGGAGGATGTTTATTTCATGGTACTACAAAATTGAATTTCCTGGTTTATAGAGGTTTGATCAAACACTTTGTCTTAATTTCGAGCTTTGCATTCCATGCGGAGGGTGTTTTTATCATGGTACTACAAAATAAGCCTGTTAAAAGGATGAAATATGGCTACACATGATTCTAGACAGTGGTGTACACTAGACTAAGTTTAATAGTATCCTCTATGCTGAGTTCTTGCTAATATTACTTAGAGACCAAAGGAAAAGCGGCAAATTCTTTGTGTTTGGTAAGAGTTACTATGATAGCATTAATAATGAGAATAATTCTCGTCTGATCATAGTGATTGGTATGACCTTGCTTCCGAGGAATATTAATTGAGGGATTAGGTTGTTGTTGCACCTAGTATAGTATTTTTTTGGGTTTCATACTATATGGTTATGGATGCAAAATACAATTAAATTGTTTAACGGAGATATATTCATCATAAATTGTTTCATACTATTTAGTGTTAATGGAACATATATTCTCAAGATGGAATTCATAATCTCTTAACGGAGATATAAAATATTCCCTTGAGATAATTTTAATGAGTTTGGTTATTCAGAGAGTTGGGCTCAACCACTTTAATAAGGAGTTACTAAAGTATATATTTATGGAATTGGATTTCATAAATATATGATGAATAATATTAAGGATTAAACCGGGTACTCAAGGATTAAGATGTAGTAATCTTCAAAGTGACAGTCTACATTCATGACTTTGTATTACTACGAATATTTTAATGAAGGGGTTGCATGTATAATAAAGTCTTGAGATATAATTTATTAATAAGGCCTAGAATGCAATTATATTCATATAGTGGTATTAAATATAATTAATGGTAACTTTGGACTTGTCAAGAGTTGACAGAAAAGCCCAAGGCCCATTGGAGCTAGAGTCTTATTTGTTCCTTTTTGGTCCCACTCCAAGCCACACACTAGAGCCCAATTGGAATGGCCCAAAAGGCTGGCCCAAAAGGCTAGCCCAATTAGATAATCAGTTGTATATAAGGAGAGAAACATACAAAATTTCATAAGGTTCTTTTAATGAGTCTTTTCATGAGTGTTTTTCATCAGGATTACACAAGGAATGAAATGGTTTGTATGTGAGTGTTGGACACTCCCTTGTTCTCTCTCCTTGGAAACTGATTGAGAGACCACACATCTTGGGCATTAAGTGGAATTGGAGTGAAGATTAAAAGTCTTTACAAGAACTTCTGATCTTTGATTTTGAATTTCACTGCACCGAGGTATGCTTTCTTGTTCTTAAATTCTGAAACTTTCATAGTGCATGTTATCAATTGCAAATGAAGTAGATCTGTTAATATGTTTGTATGTGATACGAATATGTATTTTTTCAACATTTACGTGGTTCGACAAACTGCCTACCTCCACGGCGATGACAGAGAAGTTTCACTATAAAAATAAGGAGATACAATAATGCACAAGAATACTCTCAAGAAGCCCAAATCCGAATTACACCCTAGCACTCTCTCACAAAAATAATATGAATAGAAGCTGACTGCCTATCTTTTCTCTCTTTTCTCTTATGTGGCTGCACTTACTAGGTTAATAGAATTCTCGATCTCTTTATATGTATCGTTCAACAAAAACCTAATATATATATATATATATATATATATATATTTATATATATATGTTATAGGTCGGAAATTACTAGGAATTATATTCCTAGTTGTATTCGGTCATACTTGACCAACATACAAGCAATGGGCTTGTGGGCTTTAGTGGCAATTCAAGCCACCCACGTCAACACTTAATTTTACATAAGTAGATGTGAATAGTGAATACTTATTGGTAAGAAAGTCCCAACTTATTGTTGAACCAACAATGTATTTGATTGTGATACTTTGATTACATAGAATGTTTTCTTTTTTTTTAGAGAAGCAATGCTAGGACTACAAACAATTACACAACTTTTACCATAACTCGCTACGTTACAAGTTGTAAGTGGTGAACGTGTGGACCCACAACTTTTTCTTTACCACACACATAACTCGCCGTGTGACAAGTTGCGGCAAAAGTTGTGTGGTTTTTTGTGGAACTACTATATTCCTTCTTACATATTGACATATCAGATTGGGAATTTTGTTAGTAAACATGCGTGCTTTGGACTTGGACTACTTCAATCCTAAGAAATTGAGCCGGATTCTACCATAATTCTCAAAGCAAAAAAAAATAATAATAAAAAAAAATTTACAAGTTAAGGCAAACCCTATATATAACAATTCTCCGGTTCACAATTTGAAATCTTGAACAAAAACTCTACAAGAGTTCCAAGAACAAGTACAATGGGAGTATTCAAAGGAAAGGACCAGGGAATTAGTAAGTTTCTAAATCAGGAGCATTTAGGAATAAAAACCTATCTAAAACATTATGATAATGTTTATTTTCTAAACTGTACATAGGAAAATCCTGTGACTTATTGTGTGGCAATGGATAAAATTAAAACTATCCTAGTTGTAGTCTAAGTATAACGTGTCCTATATATACGTTCTGTGACTTGTTTGAAAAACACATGTACTTCGTCCAAAAATTATATATAACATTCCTCCAATAAATAAATAAAAAGTCACAAAATTGAATAAAACTCTGGAACTATGCTGTCAGTGTCTGAGTATAAGTAGACTAGAAATAGCCAAAGGAAATGACCATGAAATTAATTAGTAAATTTCTACAGAGGCCAATAATACTTTAGGAATAACTACCGAGCCAAAGAAGTATATATATACATGATAGAGAGACAGATATTGTGTGTGTGTGTGTGCGCGTGTGAGAAAGTGAGTTGGATATTGTCTTTTTCAAAAATACCCTCAAGAAATATTTTCAAGTGCTCCTTTTCTTTCACGATCTTTCCTCAATATTTTCATTTGGGTTTTGGTTTGCGAGTCATGATTAGGATTTTCTTCAACAAATTATTATTATTCCTCATGGTCTTCTTTTCGACTGCCATCTTTTTATGCAAGGCACAGTGTTCTTCTACGTCCGAGTTTTCTAACTTTGCCTCATGCACAGATTTGGATGTGTTAAATTCAGCCCTTTATTGGAATTACAATATATCATCTAACGAGGCTGAAATTGCTTTTAGGCAATCGGGTATTTATAACTACTCAACTTAGATTGCTTGGGCCATCAATCCCACTTCAATTGGTATGATTGGCGCTCAAGCTTTTGTTGCACACCCAAGAAGTGATGGGAGACTAATAGCCTATACATCTTCTATAACCAGTCGTGAAACAATTCTTGAAAAAGGGAAGCTAAGTTTTCCTGTCTATGGTCTCTCAGCCATCTATGCAAATAACTCAATCAACATTTTTGCCACGTTAATGCTTAATAGCAGAACCTCCATGGTGAATCATGTGTGGCAACGAGGTCCAATGTCTATGGATAATGTTCCTAGCTTTCATAGTCATTCTAAAGACAATCTTCGGTCCTATGGTACTCTGAATTTTCTATCAGGAAAGACTGGAACAAGAGGAGCAGAAAGATTTATGGTAATGAAGAAAATTCATGGAAGCTTGAATGTCATTGGTTGGGGTATTATGTTGCCTCTAGGAGTTGTTATAGCAAGGTATATAAAGGTGTTCAAAACAACAGACTCGGCATGGTTCTATATTCATGTTATATGTCAATCTTTGGGGTACATTGTTGGTGTAATGGGCTGGACAACTGAACTCAACCTTGGTGTTCAACTATCTGGATTTAAGCAAAAGGCGCATGGATACATTGGCTTTAGTCTTTTTTGTCTTGCAACAACTCAGATTGGCTTGTTTTTTAGGCCAAAGGAGCTCGAGTACAGGAAATATTGGAATATAATACATATCTGCATTGGTTATGGAACAATCATTCTGAGTATCGTTAATGTATTTATGGGGATTAATATTTTGAAGCAAGGAAAAAAGTGGAAAGAAGCCTATATTAGCATACTTGCATTATTGGGTACTGTTGCTGTGCTACTGGAAATTGGTACTGCTTGTTATTTGTTTTTTAGTAGGAAAAATAAAAACCTAGAGACAACGGATGGAGCTAGGCCATATAATTCATGAATATCATGTATTTCTAAATTAATATGCTTACTTTACAACGTAATTTTTTTTTATGGGTAATTTGATAGTTAGAGAGTAGGATTTAAATTTTAAATGTCTTCTTTAGAATATAGGAACACCTTAAAGTGTAGCTTGAACTACAAACATCTTTGGCATTTTCAATGTATTATTGACATTCAAATCATCCATTATTTTATTATTATTATTATTATACCAAATTGCCCATGCAACCCCAAAGAAAACCTCCAAGTCACGGGAAGTACCAGATTCAAATATTTTCATAGCAATATCTATAATATCCATATTTACATTCAGCAAATTAACAGGACTATCCACCCAACATCTCCACACTTTCTTAGCCACTTCACACTTAACAAAAGCATGGAGATTCGATTCAGGCTCATTCCCATAAGCTGGACAAATATCACAAAGATTAACACCTCTTCTTTGCAAGTTCACAAAAGTAGGAAGAGCATTCATACACATTTTCCAAGCAAAGATACGTACCTTGGGGGGAATGTTTAAGTGCCATAGTTTCTTCCAAAGAAGACTCCTAGAATCACCTGAAGAGCTTTCACCTTTTTCCACTGTATCTAGCACCCTAACAGCAATATAATAAGCACTTTTAACACTGAATTCTCCCTTTTTATTACCCACCCATATAATTTGGTCTTCTGGAAGGCTGTGGCTGAGGGGAATATTCAAAATAGTCCTTGGTTCAAAAGGCAAGAACAAAGATCAAACGACATTACCTTTCCACCTCCTCATGTCTCTATCAATTAGCGTTGAGACCCTGGGATAATCATTATAGGACTTTGGGGGGGAGATTACTTTGTACGTTGTTGGAGTAGGTAGCCACTTATCCTCCCAAATATGAATCATATCACCATTGCCAACTCGCCACCGGGTACCTATTCTCACAACTTCCAACCCATTGAAGATGCTCCTCCAAGTATAGGAAGGGCTGGATCCAAGTTTTGCTTTAAAAACATCACCATGCAGATAATATCTTGCTTTATAGATTTGGGCCACCAGAGAGTTAGGATTCGAAATCAACCTCCAACCTTGCTTAGCTAGCGTAGCAAGGTTGAAAGCCTGTAAATTTCTGAATCTTATTCCTCCATTCAGCTTGAACTTACACATTTTCTTCCAGCTAACCCAAGCAAATTTTGATTCTTGACCCCTTTGACCCCACCAAAACTTCCTCATCATTCCTTCAATCTCATCACAAAGACACTTTGGAATCTGGAAGCAGCTCATAGTGTATGTTGGTAAAGACAAAATTATTTTGTTTAAAATTTTTTAAAGGGCTAAGTTGTTTGTTTTTGGTAAAATTGGTTGATTAGTCTCAAAGTTTTTTTTTAGCTTTGCTCTTGCCTATTGATACTTTTTGTTGTTGGGCTAATATTTAGGCCTTGTGTTTTTTTTTTTTTTTTTTTAGATTTTAGATCTATAAATTTTTTTGAAGGACTTTAAAAGGAGGAAAATACTAGATCTACAATTTTTTTATTATAAATTTTTGTTGTAATTAGTGGTTATTAGTAAGCAAAAAAGTGATGTAAGTGGTAGACCCAAATGCAAACTAGTAAGAATTTGCTACCTTAATAGTCTGTAAAAATCCAAACTAGTAAGAATTTGCTACCTCAATAGTCTGTAAAAATGTTGTAAAAAAGTTTGTAACTGTAGCATTTCTCTTATAATGATCAATAAAGAGGACAAAATGTAATTTTATTGAACGAAATTGCTAAAATTAGTACCTAAATATATTATTATATTATTTAAAAAAAATTGGGAGGGGGGGGGGGGGGGGTGGGGGGAAGAGAGTCCATGAATGACTCCGTCCATGATTCAGACCGGCCCGGAAAGAAAATGAATTAGGTGGCATACAATCATTTATAATTTTTGTCAACGAATAGGTTAGTTAGGGCCAAGTACGGGCGGAGTACAAGTCTAATCTTAGGACAATATTATATAGATTGAGGATAGGTTTTCAATATCATAGTTGATTATAAATATAAAAGGAAAATGTTAACAACCTGCTTGTTAATATTTCCTTTTTTTGTGTTTCACTTAAAAAAAGTAAAAGAATTGTTAAAAAGATTATCAAAAGAGATTAAATAAATTATAAAAAATTGAAAAACTTTCAAAAGCTGAAAAAAGTATCTAAAAAATTATGTAAAAGTGTATTACTAACGGGCCGTTAACGCAACCCAATATAAAAAAAAGAGAGTACTTGAATGACTCTGTCCATGATTCAAACCGGCCTGGAAAGAAAATGAATTAGGTGGCATACAATTATTTATAATTTTTGTCAATGAATAGGTCAGTTAGGGCGGAGTACTGGTGGAGTACAAGTCTAGTCTTAGGACAATATTATATAGATTGAGGATAAGTTTTCAATATCACAGTTGATTATAAATATAAAAAAAGACTGTTTCTCATGTGATTGTAGTCATATTTTCTTATTTCAAAGATGGTAAGAATATAATAAACAAGCTATTTCAAAGATTGTAAGAATATAATAAACAAGTTGCAATTTAAATTCCCAATACTAGAAATTGATTCACCTAGTCCGGTCCCAACTTATAAGAGTTTATAAACTAAGCCTTAAATCCATGAATATATAAGATGCAATTATAGTTGAACTAAGCTGATCAAAATGACCCATTTAGGCCATTATAATGGATTAAAAGCAATTTACTTTACACAAACTACAGGCTAAAGGTGTGAGCACATAGGATGGGAACGCTTTTCATACTGAGTCGACATGCATTACTATCATAGTCAATCGATTTGAACCTAACTATTTGCGACGTCCTTCCATGAATATCCATCTGGTGATGCTTACCTGTTTGGTTAGCTGAAAAAAACACAATTTTTTGATTTCATTTTCAGATTTTAGTGGGTCCTACCACTAAAAAAACTGATTTGGTTTTAGTATTTGTATTTAACTTTCATTCTCGGTATTTTAAAAACTAGATTTGAATACAAAAAATGAAAACAATTTTTTTACATTTTTGTTTTCTATGAATATGAATATAAATAACATATTCGTAAATATTGCGAAGACATAAAGTTACTTTTATTTTAGTGATGTGATGTGTGTGAGTGAGAAAATTTACTTTAAAAAAAAAATAGAAAATACTGACCAAACCTGGGTATGATATATTCTATACTCAAATTAGGCTTGGTCCAGTCTCCACAGCTTGTCACACTTTTTAATCTAATGACTGCAGGAAAGCTTTTATGCGTACTTTCCAGTATGCATAGTTAATGCCATCAAATAAAGGAGGTATAATTAATGATTGCCTTCTAACCATGACAACAAGGGTTAATGGATCACACAACAAAAATTAACCCTAATCAGAGTGTGCCCGCTCTGATACCACTTGATAGACCAAGAATATATTGACCCCTTGTAATGAATTAATCAATTAATTAGTCAAGTTAATTAATTAATCCAATTAACATGCAATATGCGTGGTAGCACAAACAAATCGCCAACTAAGTTAATATACATCAGAAAATAAAATTGACACGGAGATTTGTTTACGAATGGAGAAATCCTTCAAGGCAAAAACCCCATGAGGTGATTTTAAGGTCACTACTCCCGAGAATCCACTATTACCATAACAAGCAGTTACAAGTAAAGGAGTCTTGATACCTTATACTAACCTACAATTGAACCCTTACTCCAATACCCAATTGGACTTGTTCTGTAGTGACAATTTCTCCATTTAATGCATGGCTTCTAGTACGTGACTAACCAATTGATGCACAGATTCAAGTACATGACTAACCACTAACTTGAGAAGGATATTGGCTGCAAAGTTCTTCAGTTCATCAACACGATGAAGATCACGAAACTCATTGGTTACAAAACCCTACGGAGTACAAATGCAGCAGCTTCTTGAAGAGGAAGATGAACTTGGGCATATGTCTCCAATCACAATATGCTTATGAAAAACATTTTCATTCAGTTGCATCAGTTGTGACGGCCTTTAAAATAATCCTTATATATGTTTAGGGTTGTGAGAAAAGAAAGCTTAAATATGTATACACGGATTATAGTGAAAATCAGATTTGAAAAACTAATTTCTGTAAATCTCGATAGATAGATTATCTATCGAGCAGCTGTCGAGTATCGGGCAAAAGTTGCCATTTAAACCTCGATAGATGCTATCTGTCGAGCTAGTTGTCGAGTTTTAAAATCCAACACTTCTTCACTTGATTCTTGGACAGTCTTGCATGACTTTAACATTTGGACTCGATCTCTTGTTCCTTGAAGTATTAAACACATTCTAGATTTATCCAATTACAAGTAAAGTGCGTTTTGTCAAAGGATTAGCTAATTCTACATTGACATATGTTCCTAACATGATTCACATATGTCCTAACAGGGTTGTATGTAAAAATAAAAACTAGAATGTTGGGTGAGTTGTAAAATAAGTTGGTAAAATAGATAAAATAGTGTTTGAGGATGTAAAATATGTTTTTTTTTTTTTGCATCTCGGATACTAATGCTCTTAGGGTCCGTTTGGTTGGGAGGATAGAAAAGTGGGAGGATAGAAAATGAAGAGATGATGGAGAAGTGGAAGGATAGAAATGATTTTATTTTTCTTCATTTGTGTTCAGGGGCGGAGCCAGGGGGGGTCGAGGGGGGGGCAGCTGCCCCCCCTAGCCCACCCAAAAAAATCCCTTACTTTATCACTAATACTTATTAAAAAGCCTAATCTAATTTTTTCTTTCGATAGAAATAGCAATCTAGATCAAAGTAATACATCAATTTGGACTATCTTCCTTATCCTGTGAGGAATTTCATCTAACCAATAGCTCTACTCATTCACACTTAATGATAATTTAGCCAAATAAAACTCCACTCTGTTTCTTTATTCTTGAAACAGAGCATTACTTTACCTAAATAAACTAATAAGTAACCTCAAGTCCTCCACTAGCATGCCTTCCACATAAATTTTAGTGTTTCCAATATTATATATTCACATGATGTGCATAAAGTGCATATATCTTATACAAGTTTTGCCCCCCCTCAACTCAAATCCTAGCTACGCCACTGTTTGTGTTTGGTTGGAAGGGTGGAAAAGTGGAGAGATGGAAAACTTTTTTGTTTGGTTGAAAATAAAGTTTGTATAAATTTACCATCATGTCCCAATTAAATAAAACAAAAAGTAACACATTATACTTTAAAAAAAATTGTATATAGATGGACATTTTAGTAAAAAAAAAAATAGCATAAGAAATTATATTAAAACTATTTTCTAAAAAAAATAAAGAACAAAAATAAAGACCAACCAAAATTAATGAGAAAATAAACATATGATCACCCAAAAAATAAAATAAAGAAGAAGAAGCTACACGTCCAGAACAAATCAAAAGAAAAATAAAAAATAAAACAAAGAAGCCAACATGTCCAGACAAAAAAAAAAAAAAAAAAAAGAAGGAAGCTAACACACGTTAGTAACAGAAAGAAAAAATCAAAGGGAAAAAAATAAAAATAAAAATAAAAAAGAAAAGAAGAAGAAGTCAAGATGACGGAGACTCGGAGGTGAATTCTAAGGGTATTTTTGGAAGCTCATTTCATGAGTTTTCTCTTCTTTTTCTTTTCATTTTTTGAAGAAATCTTTTTGGTAGATCAAGGGAAAAAACACTTGAGTGCCACCATATAATTTCCTTCCTCATCACCCAACTAAACATAATCTAAAAAAGTTTTCCCTTCTATTTTCTCTCCAAAACTTTTCATCCACTCTATTTCACCTCTAAACAAACACACCCTGACTCTAGACGAAGTTGGACTCAATCAATCTACACCAAAGCTACGTGCCAATTCAATCATTTTTTTTTTGGATAATGATCATTTTCTTTGGCTAAAAAAATAAAATAAACTTTTGTGGTCCCATTCTCACCTCCCAACATAATTAATTTTTGGCTAAGTCCTAATACCCCAATATTTACTTCACACATATCATCAAAGCCAAACAAACCTTTGGGGTCCCATCTCTCTCTCTCTCTCTCTCTCTCTCTCTCTCTCTCTCTCTCTATGTGTTGAAAACTCTATAAATTGGGAGAACCACACTGCTCTTACTCATTCACTACTACAGAGAATCTTATTAGAGCGAGTTTGCTTAGTACATTTGTCTTCAATCCTCGTGTTGCTAAGGAAAATGGCTTACTCAAAGTCTTTCCTTCTTCTTGGTCTTGTCTTTGCTGTGGTTCTCCTCGTCTCCAACGAGGTCTCCGCTCGTGAGCTAGCTCGTAAGCTACTTTCTTGAGCTAAATATATGCCTTTACGATTTGTTTTAAGCCCAAATGTTTTTTTTTTTTTGTTCTTGAATTGGTGTTTTTGGTTTACGTCGAAGACAGAGGTTCACCAACATGCATCAAATGCCTTCAAATACCAACTTGTCATGTGAAATTTACCAAAATTGCATAATTGCAAGTGACTCTCCTTGTAGCAAATATACTGCCAATAAACCTATTCGATTGGTTGGAGCTAGTTTTTTTACAAGTACATCAGGGGCGGAGTCATGAATATGGGTGCCCACCCCCCCAAAAAAAATTTTAAAAATTTCCTTTATGAATGTATAAAATTATTTTAATATGTTCAAAATTTAGTCTACAAAAATAAGAGTTGGCCCCCCCAAATATTTGAATAAGTCCAAAGATGCTCTTAAAAAAAATAATTGGTCTACTAGTTATAGGTACAACTTTATTTTTTACAATTTTATATTTTATTGTAAAATGTGCTCTTATATGTGTTAAATATTTGATAAAATATGATACCAAACATGTTTGAATTTATTTTTTCAACCCGTTATGTGACGATTAACAAATCATTGACTCATTAAAATAATTTGTCACTAAAACTATACATGAAATGTCTTTGTAGTTGCCACATAATGGATTAGAGCAAGATAGATTCAAATATGTTTGGAATATAACTTATTCATCTAAGTTTTGAATCATTTATGTTTTTGAAAATTTCATTAGTTCAATTGAAAGATTTTTTACTTACTTTAGTATAAAACTTGATAATTTGCATTGAAAATTAAACTTTTTAAGAATTTCACTATGAAAATGGTAAAAATGATTTTTTTTTTAATGGAAGATCGCCATTAAACATAATTTTGATTGAAAATACCAAACTTTTTTTTTTGTTGGATGTGTGTATAAATATAATTTATCAAATAAAAAGTGTGTATATAATAAAAAAGCATGTGTGTGTGTGTGTATATATATATATATATATATATGTGGAGTTGTCTTGATAAATATATTAGTGTCACAACTTGGCTCCCTAAACAAAAATTCCTAACTCCGCCACTTTACATAAGGTTACCATGAATCTTGGTCACTTGGTTATAATATCTCTGAGTCAATTAAAGTGTAAAATGACTGTTCATTTCTAATGATAATATATGTATTCACTCTGACAAGATAGGATAATAAAATAAAAACAAGGAAAAAAGAAGAAGATATAGTACGTAGTTTTATTAATCCATACTGATTAAGGAAAAAAGTAAAAGAAAGAAGCATTGCATCTTTTTGTTTTACAAAATAATGGAGAATCATTTTCATGAGTTCCACGTGGGAAGTATATACTTTTAAGCTCTTATGTTTTGTAATCCATTATTTTTTTTTTTATTATATATTTCTCAGTACACCTTGACATTATATTTTAGCCATGTTGTAAACATTTTTCATTTCTTTTTGTAGAGGAGACTGTGCAAACTGATGCAGTGAATGAGGACAGCCATCACGGGGACCACGGCTATCACGGCGATCACGGCTATCATGGGGACCACGGCTATCACGGCGACCACGGTGATCACCATGGTGGAAAGAAACTTGAAGAGAGTGATCACGATAATCACGGCTACCACGGCGATCATGGCTATCACGGGGACCACGGCTATCACGGCGACCACGGTGATCACCATGGTGGAAAGAAACTTGAAGAGAGTGATCACGATAATCACGGCTACCACGGCGATCACGGCTATCACGGGGACCACGGCTATCACGGCGACCACGGTGATCACCATGGTGGAAAGAAACTTGAAGAGAGTGATCACGATAATCACGGCTACCACGGCGATCACGGCTATCACGGGGACCACGGCTATCACGGCGACCACGGTGATCACCATGGTGGAAAGAAACTTGAAGAGAGTGATCACAATAATCACGGCTATCACGGGGACCACGGCTATCACGGCGACCACGGCTATCACGGCGACCACGGTGATCACCATGGCAAAAAATAGTTTAAGCTTGTATGGACACACCATGGCAAACCAAAATTAGATCAATCCTTTGTCCTACGTTTTCTGAATGGGTGTGTCTTATCAATAAGTGTTACTTGTCTAAGCTGGTATGCCAATAAGGTTTAACTTTCAACCATAGTTTCTACCCAAAAATAAAACTCTCAAGCACAGAAGGTGTATAAGCTTTATCTTTGTTTTCTTTGTCATGTATGTCCTGCTTTTTATGTTTTTATGTTTTTTTTTTTTTTTTGAACTGCTTTTTATGTAATAAAACACGTGCTTGGACTTGTGAAATTCAGGATGTCTGGGAATTTGTCTACCTATAATTTCTTTTGCTTTTACCCCTACCTATAACTTCAATTGCATTACGCATTGACCGTTTCGAAATGAACTTAAGTAGGTAAAAAAATTATTACATAAATCTTGGTAATTCCTTTGATATGGATAATTATTTTGTGGGGGCAGTTGTATGCAACTACAACTGCATCCTCATAGCATGTGAGGTCCACAGAGATAAATGTATTAAATGAATAGAAAAATTATTTTATAAGATTGTTTTATTCACACGTTTGTGAAAAAAAGATCTCATAAAATACATTCTTAAGACTCCACCAATTTGTGATGACAACTCGCAACAAGATAAGATTTAATATTACTGCAGGAAAAAAAAAAAGAAAAGAAAAAAAAGAGAAGATTTAATACTAATAGTGAAGGTATCCAAAAAAAAAAAAAAAAAAAAAAATACTAATAGTCACGATCTCATTAATTATGGACAATTAATATAATACAGTTTTTAGAATTTGACATTTGGAGAACCACCTATTCCCGTACTCGAGCTTTTTCATAGATTGGTTGTGATCGATGACCGCTTGAATTCAACAACTACCATATTTTGTATTGCCTTTTTTTTTTTTTTGAAAGCAAATCAACTGGAATCTCCTTGCCAAACAGAAAAGAGAGTACAACAAAGCCAAAAAAAAAGCTCAACATGAAGGAAGTAATACTTTGAGTAAAATGAGTAATAGTACATTAAAAGGAAGGGAACATGAAGGTTTGTTCCTGTCCGTTCCAGTTGAATTAATGCTAATATCTCAAACACCTCATCTAGTGTACCAATACCACCAGGAAGAGCAACAACGGCAGTTCTATTAGAACTACTGCTCCTAACTATAGCATCCACCAACCCATGCTTCCTTGCAGAAAAAAACCTGCATTATTTAAAAGCAGTTAATGCAACTGAGAAGCACCAAAATCCGATGATAAGGTAGCAACAATAGTATACTACCTGCAAGTAAGGTAAGTTTCTGGAGGTAGATATGGATGAAAATTTGAGGCTGTCCATTCACCAGCTTCTTTACCTATCTTAAATCCACCCACTGGTTTTCCCGCTTGTAAAGCACCTTTAGTAGCAGCATCCATTAACCCCGGGCCAACCCCACTCCATGAAGTGCAGTCCAAAAGATTTGCAATCTGCCCCATGGATGATGGAAGATCATGTTAGAAATACTGAATGCAATAATATTGTATTTCTCAATTAAAAGAATATACATGAGTATGCCTTTATATAGGAGGCATATGAGTGTAGTACAAGTAGGAGTGTAGTACAAGACAAGTAGGAGTGTAGTACAAGACGTGTGCTGTACAAGTAAACTAGTTGGGCCTAAAGCCCATAACACTATACACGTTAACAGCTCCCCTCAAACTCAAGGTGGATATGAGACCAACTTGAGGTTGTTAACTAAATCTCGAAGGCGTCCTTTAGGAAGTGACTTGGTGAAGATATCTGCAAGTTGATCTTTGGAGGAGACGGAGAAGAGCTGGAGAGCACCATGGACAAGATGAAAACGGATAAAATGACAATCAATCTCGATGTGTTTAGTCCGTTCATGGAAGACATCATTGTGAGCAATATGAATAGCACTCTGGTTGTTACAATAAAGAGGAATAGCAGAGGATGTGGACACACCTAAGACCTTAAGAAGTCATCGTAGCCAAAGGAGCTCAGATGTGGTATCAGCAAGGGCACGGTATTTTGCTTCAGTACTGGAGCGGGCCACATGAGTTTGTTTCTTGCTTCGCCAAGAAATTAGAGAAGAACCAAGAAGAAAGCAATAACCAGTGGTGGACCTGCGATCAGTGGGATCTCCTGCTTAATCAGCATCAGAAAATGCATGGAGAATAAGAGGAAACTGAGCAGAGTAGAAAAGACCATGGAAGAGAGTGCCCTTTAAGTATCGAAGAATGCGTAGAACAGCAGCATGATGAGTCGATCGAGGAGCAGACAGATACTAGCTCACCTGGTGAACAGCATAGGAGATGTCTGGACGAGTGACAGTGAGATAAACTAGGCTGCCAACCAAGCGTCTGTAAAGAGAGGGATTAGATAATGGTTTCCCTCCTGAGGGAGTCAGATGCGCATTAAGCTCAACTGGAGTGTCAACAGTCTTGCTATCAGTGAGTCCAGCTCGAGACAAGAGTTCAGAGGCATACTTGGCTTGAGTAATATAAAGTCTATCTGTAGAATGAGTGATTTCAAGACCCAAGAAGTAGCTGAGATGTCCAAGATCTTTCATCTCAAATTGCTGACTGAGAAAATCCTTGAGTTCTTGAATGCCACTGAGGTCATCACCAGTTATGATCATATCATCCACATACAGGAGAAGTAGAATGGTGCCTTTGTCAGTGCGACGAAGAAATAAGGCATAATCATAATAACTGGCCATGTAACCCAAACGAGAGATGGTAGAGCTGAATTTGGCAAACCAAGCTCGTGGAGCTTGTTTAAGGCCATAAAGTGCACGTCGAAGATGACAAACCTTGTTTGATTCAACAGAGAGACCAGGAGGAGGCTGCATATAAACTTCTTCACTTAAATCCCCATTAAGGAATGCATTTTTAACATCCATCTGGAAAAGGTTCCATTTACTGGCAGCAGCAACAGCTAAAAGGGCACAAACGGATGAGATATGTGCAACCGGAGCAAAGGTCGCTTCATAATCAATCCCATACTCCTGTGTAAAGCCTTTTGCAACAAGACGAGCTTTGTAGTGCTCAATGAACCCATCAGAGTTAGTCTTAATCTTGTAGATCCACTTACAACTAACCACAGATTTCCCAGGGGGGAGGGTCACCAAATCCCAAGTATGGTTTTTAGATAATGCATCAAGTTCCTCTTTCATTGCAATCTGCCATAAAGGGTTAGTGGAAGCCTCACGATAGGTGTGAGGCTCGTGCAGTGTAGCATGGGCAGTGTAACAATGATAGTCAAGTAAGTGTGCAGAAATGGATCTTACCCGAGTTGAGTGACGAGGTGGAATGTCTTGTGCAAGATCTTCAAGCAGAGCAGGAGCAGGGGACCTAAGCTCAAGGTTGGGGTTGAGTTGCTTGTCTTCAACTTGTTCATCTTCCACTATTCATTAAAGGGTGAACTAGGAAAGGGATCAATGATATCTGGTGGTTGGACAGAGAAGTCTACATAAGAATCAGGAGCAACTACAGGAGGATTAGGAGCAGCTACAGAAGGAATATGTGTCTCATCTGGAAAAAGATCTAAGACAGAGGAGGAAGAAAGGGAGGCACGAAAGTGAGAGAGCTCGACAAAGAGGCGATGTTCCCAAAAGACAACATTGCGGGAGACACGAAGACGATGAGAAACAGGATCATAACACCGATACCCCTTTTGAGTTTCACCATAGCCAAGAAAACAACAAAGCCTTGACCGAGGTTCAAGTTTGTTATGCTCATGTGGCTGAAGAAGAATGAAATAGGCAGAACTGAAGGAGTGAAGGTGATGATAATCTGGAGATGACCCAAAAAGGCGCTCATATGGAGTTTGATTTTGGATGACAGGACTGGGAATGCGATTAATAGCATGAACAGCATGGAGTGCAGCTTCGCCCCAAAAAGGAGCAGGAACTTTGGCAGAGAGAAGGAGAGCACGAATAGTGTCAATAATATGACGAAGTTTTCGTTCGGCTCTACCATTTTGCTGAGAGGTACCTGGACAAGTTAGTTGATGAACAGTGCCATAGGAATGCAAAACAGCCTGGAAAGCATATTGAGTGTACTCAAGAGCTTTATCAGATCGAAAAATTGTGATACGTTTGGAAAATTGAGTTTTAACCATTTTTGCAAAATTAGAATATACTTGCAATAATTCAGAACGATGTTTAATTTGAAAAATCCAGCTATAACGAGAATAATCATCAACAAAGACAACAAAATATCGAGATCCACCAATACTAGAGAAAGAGGAAGGTCCCCAAACATCAGAATGAATTAGGTCAAAGATATCAATGGACACTGATTCACTAGTATTGAAAGGCAAAGCTGGTTGTTTTTCTAATTGACACGAAACACAATCAAAATTTTCTGTAGACACTGAGCCTAACAAACCTCTAGAAGCCAACTGTTGTACCCAAGAGGAAGATGCGTGACCAAGGCAGGCATGCCAAAGTGCAAGGGAAGGAATAGAAGAAACTGCAGTAGCTGCAGCAACAGAAATAGGAGCAACAAGTGGAAGACGAAGGTTGTCCATGGGAAACATACGTCCAACTCTAGGTTGGAGGTCAAAACAGAACCTATATTATGACCAGACATTGTGGAACCATTTGCTGTACGAATATTAAGAGGGTGTGGTGCAGGTTGAAGTTCAGAAAATAAGGACGAGTGAGGTGTCATGTAATTGCAACAAGTAGAATCCATAAGCCAAGAGGAAGGAGACATACCAGATAAAGCTGAGAGAGAAGAGGAATAAGATGCATTACCAACCATACGAATGACATTAGCGATGATGTTTATAAGGTCATCTCTGAAAATGGTGAAAGTGGATCCAGAAGATTGAGACTGTGCAGTGACGGGAGCCATTGGTTGGACACTCTCAGAGGTGGCAACAATAGCAGCAGAAAATGAAACAGCTGATTTGTTGTGTTCATAGCAAGTCTCAATATTATGGCCAAAATGTTTGCAAAAATTGCAAAAAAGTTTGTTGGATTTTTGGCGATGATTGTTGCAAAAGGAAGAAAACTTGCCCTTATTCTTCATTTAGAAGCAAAATATGCAAAAATAGACTGCAAAAATGAAATCTACGTGAAAAGTCAACGGTCAAAGTCAAAGTCAACTAAAAAAAAGTCAACTCTGGTCAACGGTCAGGTCAACGGTCAGGTCAATGTCTCGGTCAATGATGACGTCAGCAGTCTGGGCAGGTGACGTCAGCAGATGACGTCACCTAGGGCGGACGTCAACAGATCAGTTGAGGGCGGGTGAGGCGTGTGACCTGTAAACGCGGCGCGTGACCTGTAAACGCGGCGCGTGACGAACAACCCAGCTATGTAGTGGTGCGTGGGGCGCGTGAGCTGCCTAATAGAAACTTTGGGCGGCGCGTGTGGGCGCGTGCAACCTCCGATGGCTTCGAGGCTTACACAGATTTGTAGATCGGCACAAGACGATTTGAGTGGTGCCTTCAGAAATAGAATCGGAGCAATATTCGCGGCGGTGATGCAAAGGGTAGTGGTCTTCACAGTGTAAAACTCCTCAATGGCAGCGGCTGCAGGTCCGGAACCTAAGGACGACGGCTGGAAGGTGTCGGAGGTTCAACGGCGAAAGGTTGCAACAGCTACTGTGACAGCGGAAGCGTTCTTGAGAATAGAGTAACACCAATAAAGACAAGACTGCTAAGAAAGGTTCAGAGCAGTGGCTCTGATACCATGTTAGAAATGCTGAATGCAATAATATTGTATTTCTCAATTAAAAGAATATACATGAGTATGCCTTTATATAGGAGGCATATGAGTGTAGTACAAGACAAGTAGGAGTGTAGTATAAGACGTTTGCTGTACAAGTAAACTAGTTGGGCCTAAAGCCCACAACACTATACACGTTAACAGATCATAAGAAAAAGTTAACCTCAATTAATAGGAAAAGTATGTTTCAGGACGCAATTTGTGATGTGCTTCCATGTGTCACCATTCTTGATGCATGCAAATACGTGATTTGGATATAAAAATTTACATGCATGTATGCCAGGAAAAGTAGGCAGGAATCAAAATATAAAGTCACTTGCCTCTCTACCCAACTCTTGTGTTTGCAGGTAATGAGAATGAGCAGGTCCCATCCTTGAAGAACCCAAATACACGACTCCCCTCCCAAGTCTGTGTATGAGTTCATAGCATTGCTGTATCTCTTTTCTGACCATTCAAACAATACAGCCAAATTAGCTACTAAACCTTTTCAAACATTCATTAAAATTGCAAGACATTTGATACATTCTCAATATTCACAAAATTTCTTAAAGCATCATACTCTTGGAATAACCAATAAGAAATTCTAAATCCTATTAAGATCCATAAATTTCATAGTCCATTTTCAATTCTCTAACCCCCACCTGCAAAAATGATATTAAAATTAAAATTGGTCATGTTGGCAAGAAAGTAACAGCGCTCAAATAATTAAGCATGAACTGGAGACTACTTAAAAATGCCTTTAGATTTGTTATATATATATATATATATATATTTACACACACACACACACCAAGCGCAAAGGGGCGGAAGCACCGGAAGTACAGAGATAGTATAACAAAATAAGATAAACAAAGTAGAACCAGCCAAGGAGGCCGTAGCACAATTAATAATCAAAGTAATTTAAAACAATAATAAGGCAGTAGAACCAGCCAAGCAGTATAACATTAAAACAATGAGTGAATATGAAAGTACTTGATTAATATTGAAAGTAGTTAAACATATACAAGATTACAGATAAACAAGATCAACAGTGGTAGCACACATACAGTAGTGGTTACCGGATTACAAACAGTGATAATTCTTTAGGGAAGTTTAGGAGAGGGAGAGAAAAATCCCTAATATCACTAAACTAGCTCTAAGAAAATCTAGTAGGAAGAGAATTCTGAAAGAAAGATCTTAAAGAAAAAACTTGAGTTAACAATAAGGGACATCCCCCCTTATATAGGTAAATAAAGAAAAAGTTTAACAGTGAATAGTAAAATGAATAGTGACTTTTTACTATTCATATCAGGACCCGTGAGGGGCAACAGGGGCTTTACCAAAAGCCAAAAGATAAGATTTTGGCGTTTTGTGACGAAAGTAGGAGCAAAAAGCGGAAAAGAGCATCAAATCTTTAGTCTATGTCACAGTAATCTGAACAGCCATCATAAGGATCCCATGAGGGGTCATTATTGCAGTCATGCTCATGGTAAGTGGTATACTAATTGCAAAAACCACAATATAACAAGTGTTCATAAACAGGATTCTGCAAAGGATTGGTGAAGTTCTTTGGGTTAATATAACCAACAATAGAAAGATGTCGAATAGCCGTTCCGTAAGGTTTGAGGCCAAATACAATGATTCATCCTGTATCTCCTACAAAATGGTAATCTTTCCAGAGATTTTGAATGACCTCAAGAATTTGATTATTAAAATAATTTCCCCAACAGTCTGCAAGATCATAGGGATCTTTGAAGGACAGGTAAGAATTTCCCTTATACCATGGTTCTTGGTGAGTGTATCCGTTAACAAGAATGAGATGTTTAGAGGGTTGCACATTCATCCAATTATCTTTGTCCCATTTTGGAAGAGTGCTCTAACATCTAATAGTTACAGAAGGGTTGTTGGTCTGGGCAACAACTTGTTGAATAATCTGTGGGAGTTGGTTGATCTGGTCACGGTTTGAGACTCGGATCATTCTTATGAAGCCAAACTCAAACATTTGGGATAACCAATCTGGATCCATATCTTCTTCATCCAGTTCATCATCTTCATAATTAATCAAGAGGCCAGGAAAAGGATGCATCTTCCTTTCATAAACCTTGGAACTCTTTCCAAAATATTCTTCCCAATCAAGTTGAATAAAAACATTGTCGTCAACATCTAACTCATCAGGATCAGGAATAGTAGTAGTCACTAATTTTTTGAAATATTCATACCATAGATCAAAAGACGTAAACATAGCCTTGTTATTTAAAATAAATATCTGTATATCAGAGGGCAAGTTGGCGACAGCACATCTTAATCCGAATTGCGTCTTAAGACTCAATTTGGCATAATCTGTGCCCATTATAGTCATTTTATCCATTGAATGGATTCCCTCTTTGCCAAAGAGTTGACTAGTGTAGAGATCATGGTTAATTGGATGGCTTGCAAAAGCCTCATTATGTGAAAAGGGTTGGTTAACAGGTTTGCTTTTGTGGGTATCTGAAGAAAGATCAATAAGTAGGCCTTCATAGACCTCATTTTGAGCAGTAAGGTTAACAAGGTGGATTTCAAGAGCCTGAAGGGTTTTCTTGAAAAGTTTGCGATGGTTAATAGTGTAGGCAGCTTGGAGGTTATCAAGAAGTACTTTAATAGGAGTAGGTAATTCACTGAAATCCCCATTGTGGAACTGCAGTGTTTTGGATAAAACTTCTTGTAAAGCAATTTCCATATTACCACTGGAAAACGTCACCTCTGCCAGGACAGATTCCTGAAGGGATGTTGATCTACTAAGATTTCTCCTAGAAGATGCACCTTCATGCATTACAAAAGGTTTTCCTGCCGAGAGCCTTTCGTTTTGAGGATAGTCCTGTGCAGGTGCTTTCCCCTTATTTTTCCTCGTTGCTGAGGAAGTCATAATTTTCCACTTGTTGGTGGTATTTATATCATCAGTGTGTTCTTTAGTAACAGGGTTGTGTTCCTGCCAAGATGGTTTAATAAGATTCCTTAATTAAAAAGATGAATCTGCATTATGAGATAGGTTAATAGCATGGTCAATATCAATTTCAAGCTTTGAAGCAAACTTGAATTTCACTTTCTGTCTAAAAGGATCAGTAGTTATACCATCATGCTTAACAAGAAAGGGATACAAAGAATTAATAAATGGAAGTCCAAGAATCACTTTATCATGCATATTTTCAACAAGAACAAAAGGAATCTTGAAACAAGCATTATTATGGCAAACATGGGCATTGTTCAGTTCATATTTGATTCTCATTTGAGAACCATTAGCAGAAACAAGTTTTTCAGTGGACTTTTCAAAATATTTAGAAGGAATTAGTCCTTCTTGAATACAGTTTATATCAGCACCAGAATCAATCATAGCAACAACATCAAAATGATAATCATGAGCAACAACAATTTTTACTTTTGTAAACTATTTTGGAGGAATCGTTTTATTAACAAGATTGATTTGAGAGTTAATAGCATCAGTAATACCTGTATCTGGAAGAAGAGCCTGTTGACTGGAGTCATCCCTTTCTTTAAGCTCATCTTTTTCATTATCAGATTGTTGTTTATCAAGATTTTTATCAAGTTTTAGAATTAACAATTCTTGTTTCATGTTAATATTGTCACTTTTAATAATTCTAAATTCACCTTCTAAGTCAACAATTATTTGTTTAACAATATGAAGTTCATGTTGAAGTTCATTAATAGTTAATTCTTTAGGTTTTTTCTTGTTGAATCTTTCCAAAGTTTCTTCAAAACTTATTGTTGATTTAAGTGTTTCAGAATTTTCATCTTTGGATAAATTTTTCTTGAATTTATCAAGATACTCTTTTTGTAGTTCAGGGTTTTGAATATGATTTATTAAAGTGATCAACAATTTTTCGTTTTCTTCATGTTTTGTAAGAGTGTTAATAGTTGTAATAGTATTGCAACAAGAATCTCGGCAACCAAGTTTAATATTAGGTGAACTAGAAGATGTACCAGCAGAGTGATAACAAGAATCAGATGAGGAAGATAAATCGTCTTCCAAAGAATCAGACGAATTGTTTGATTCAAGGATTCTAAATAGATCTTCTTGATCTTTATCGTTAATTTTTAAAATATTAATTTTGTTTTTTAATTTTCCATGTCTTTCTTTACAATTTTTACTGTAATGACCAAGTTTTCCACAATTAAAACATTTTCCTTTTTTAGGATTTTGTTTAACATATTTTTTAGTAGTATTTTTTCTCTTATTATAAAATTCATTTGGGTTATTAAAGTTTTTTCTGTATCTTTATGATGAATATTTTTGTGACTTTTATCATATTTTTCTCTTTTTTGCCTGGAAGGAGCAATAGGAGGCAAACCATATTGTTCACAAAAATTTCCCATTTCATATTTAGCTTTTTTCTTATTTTTTTAATTGCTTTTTTAACAATTTTTCATCATTACACATAGTAATGCCTAGCTTGTTAATAGTGCTTAAAATATCACCATATGTTAAGTTTTCATAATCAATAGAATCATTTTTCCCAATTAATTCTTGTTTTACCTTATGAGCAAAAATAGGTGGTAGACCGTCAATAAACTTTTCTTTCCAATACGGTTTTTTGCAATCTTTCCGGAGCATAACTCTAGAAAGAAAAACAGCTTGGTACCACCTGTAATCAGACATAGTAGGGCATCTCAAATTATTCAGGTAATCAGAAACTCGAGATGAAACATTAGTAAGAGTTCCAACAAAATGTTTGAGAATAGTATAAACCAGGGTGTTCACACCATCAGGGATGCCAGAGTTCCTTTTTTCATCAAAAATAGGAAAACCATCATCATTTTTCTTTACAGCATGTTTAATAGATTCTTTGGAGTCTTCTGTGAGATATGAATCCCACCATCCGCGAAGAGTGCCAGAAAAACCAGTAGCAAGGAGTTCAACAATTTCAGGGTGATCAAGGCTATGATTGTTCATATAAGTGGTGGCAACCATAGACATGTGACCCATTTTGTTAATAATTTCTTGTTTAGAAAGACCATCAATATTCCATTCATAAAGTTTATCAGCAGAAACCGAGAATTGGGATTGAAAAATTCTTTCTTCAAATTGCATATCAGGTGGAGTCGGTTTGGAATACCAGTTTTAAGTAAAGGACATGGGATTGGTACCAACAAATCTTTTAATTTCTGGCAAACCATTATCAAAAGTATTTTTTGTGTTAACAAAAGAAGATGATTCAGAATCTAAATTTTCTTCAAACACAGTTTCTTTACCATTACTTGAAATAGCAGCAGCCACATTAGAAGTAGAAGTAGTGCCTTTAGTTTTAACTTTTAAATCAGAAAGCATTTTTTCAATAATGTCAAGGGTTTTTGACTGAGAGGTTTTAAAAGCAATTTTTTCTCTTTGACTGGGCAAATCAATCAAAGGTTTCTCAGGTTTTACGGAAGCAATTTGTTCAACAATTTTTTCTTCAATACGGTCAAGTTGTTGACCAATAATATGCAAAGTCTTATTAGCAAAATTACATTGTTCAATAATGCCAGAAGCAGGGGTTTTTGCATCAGCAATTTTGAAAGGAGAAGCTTTTATCTCCGTCTTTTGACAAGTCATAAGAATTGTCTCAAGAGGCGGATGGCTTGTCCTAACAACAGTTTTGTCTTCTTTAACAAAATTTGACTTCTTGATTACGTTCAAATGATTCTGTTGAACAGGATCTTTTGAAACATAATGATTTTCAAGATAATCAAAAAACAGAATATGTCTTTTTAACAAATTCATCTTTTCTTTCCATTTCCTTTTAACACGATCTTTTTCAAATTGAGAAAAATTACTTTGGTAATATTTTCTTTTATCCCTGTTCTTTGCAAGAATAAATTCATTATATAAACTAACCATATCAATTTCAAAATGTTGAGTAAGAGAAGCCAAAATTCTCAATTGGTTTTGATAAATAGGAGGTTCAATAGTTTGAAAATCAGAACCGGAAGGAGACACAGATTTTGTCTCTTCTTCTTCTTCAGCAGATTTTTCATAAGGAGAAGAAGTTTTAGGTTTAGTTGAATAAAAAGCAGTGCTAACTTGGGAGTTATTACTTGAAACTCCTTTTAGCTTCAAATCAGGTTTAACAAATCTTTTTTGTAAATAATCAGCAAGATCTTGATCTCTTTTTGAAACACTTTCAGATCTAGCAAAGGAATGTCTTCCTTCGTTGATCTTTAAAGGTTTCACATCATAAAAACTTATTTTAACAGTTCCATCAGGATATTGTTGAATATTTGCAAGATTAGTTTCATGATAAATAGGTTTAGCTGGAGGTGATTCTCGTTCCAGAATGATCTTTAATATGAGCGGCTCGAGGATTCAACTGAGAACCCACAAGTCTATAGTAGATGCGATAAATAAGAGCAAAATGTTTTCTACCTTCATCCATATCATAACCAGAGGTTAGTACATTTAAAGTCAAAACTTTAACAATATTAGGATCATCAAGAGCAAGACAAATATCAGGGTAAACATCAAAGTAAATAGGACCATCATACAAAGAAGTAGTAATCATGCCAAGAATGCTATCTTTAAACTTTCTAAATCTAGCATCTCTTAAACACATCAAAGTAGAGGCATTAATACCTTTTCTTGTAAGTGGTTTAACAGCAACTTGAACAAGACCAATATGTAAATATTTTAATTTTGTAGCAAGAAATTCATTAATATTCTTTTTGGAAAGCAAACAACATTTTTCAGGATGTCTGGAAATAGAAAATGTTTGTTCAACAGTTCTTACTCGGTACTGAGAAAATCCAGTATTCTCATGCCAAGTAGTATTGTAAATATTTTTAATATTAACCTTGGGGATATTCCATCTTCGAAAATTCGGAATTTCTTTCTCTTCAACAACTTGATCTTCTTCATTAATGATGTTAGGAGGACAGTCAGTCATGGAGCTAACAGAGGAGTTGGATCTCCACATCTTATCCATACTATCCTAGGTTCAACACTCAATTATCATGTTTTTCTCACAACCGTTGCATTTCGTAACACATACCCTAAATAACCCTATACCTCTTATCATGCCCTACACGCCCTTTCTGGCTCAAACGGGCGTTACTGAGATCTGATTCTGGGAATTCACTTTACACCTAGGGTGGCACCAACGACGGCAAGAACGAACACAGTAACGGAGCACCAAAGGTTCGGATAGATACGAACAAGGGAGCAAAGACACAACAACACTATCGGTGGCCAAGGAAGGAATGGCTCTGATACCAAAAAGGGAGGGAACAAGCGCAAAGGGGCGAAAGCACCGGAAGCACAGAGATAGTATAACAAAATAAGATAAACAATGGTTTGTATAATGAATTTATTCTTGCAAAGAACAGGGATAAAAGAAAATATTACCAAAGTACTTTTTCTCAATTTGAAAAAGATCGTGTTAAAAGGAAATGGAAAGAAAAGATGAATTTGTTAAAAAGACATTCTGTTTTTTTGATTATCTTGAAAATCATTATGTTTCAAAAGATCCTGTTCAACAGAATCATTTGTATGTAATCAAGAAGTCAAATTTTGTTAAAGAAGACAAAACTGTTGTTAGGACAAGCCATCTACCTTTTGAGACAATTCTTTTGACTTGTCAAAAGACGGAGATAAAAGCTTCTCATTTCAAAATTGCTGATGCAGAAACCCCTGCTTCTGGCATTATTGAACACTGTAATTTTTCTAATAAGTCTTTGCATATTATCGGTCAACAGCTTTACCGTATTGAAGAAAAAATTATTGAACAAACTGCTTCCGTAAAACCTGAGAAACCTTTGATTGATTTGCCCAATCAAAGAGAAAAAATTGCTTTTAAAACCTCTCAGTCAAAAACCCTTGATATTGTTGAAAAAATGCTTTCTGATTTAAAAGTTAAAATTGAAGGCACTACTTCTACTTCTAATGTGGCTGCTGCTATATCAAGAAATGGTAAAGAAACTATGTTTGAAGAAAATTCAGATTCTGAATCATCTTCTTTTGTTTACACAAAAAATATTTTTGATAATGGTTAATAATGATAATTGACCATTATTAATGGTGTGAATACCCTGGTTTATACTATTCTCAAACATTTTGTTGGAACTCTTACTAATGTTTCATCTCGAGTTTCTGATTACCTGAATAATTTGAGATGCCCTACTATGTCTGATTACAGGTGGTACCAAGCTGTTTTTCTTTCTAGAGTTATGCTTCGGAAAGATTGCAAAAAGCCGTATTGCAAAAGAAAAGTTTATAGACGGTCTGCCCCTTATTTTTGCTCAAAAGGTAAAACAAGAATTAATTGGGAAAAATGATTCTATTGATTATGAAAACTTAACTTATGGTGATATTTTAAGCACTATTAACAAACTAGGCATTAATATGTGTAATGATGAAAAATTGTTAAAAAAACCAATTAAAAAAATAAGAAAAAAGCTAAATATGAAATAGGAAATTTTTGTGAACAATATGGTTTGCCTCCTATTGCTCCTTCCAGGCAAAAAAGAGAAAAACATGATAAAAGTCACAAAAATATTCATCATAAAAGATATAGAACAAACTTTATTAACCCAAATGAATTTTATAGTAAGAGAAAAAATACTTCTAAAAAATATGTTAAACAAAATCCTGAAAAAGGAAAATGTTTTAATTGCGGAAAACCTGGTCATTACAGTAAAGATTGTAAAGAAAGACCTAGAAAATTAAAAAACAAACTTAATATTTTAAAAATTAACGATAAAGATCAAGAAGATATATTTAGAATCCTTGAATCAAACAATTTGTCTGATTCTTTGGAAGAAGATTTATCTTCCTCATCTGATTCTTGTTATCGCTCTGCTGGTACATCTTCTAGTTCACCTAATATTAGACTTGGTTGCCGAGATTCTTGTTGTAATACTATTACAACTATTAACACTCTTACAAAACATGAAGAAAATGAAAAATTGTTGATCACTTTAATAAATCAGATTCAAAACCCTGAACTACAAAAAGAGTATCTTGATAAATTCAAGAAAAATTTAACCAAAGATGAAAATTCTAAAAAACTTAAATCAACAATAAGTTTTGAAGAAACTTTGGAAAGATTCAACAAGAAAAAACCTAAAGAATTAACTATTAATGAACTTCAACTTGAACTTCATATTGTTAAACAAAAATTTGTTGAATTAGAAGGTGAATTCAGAATTATTAAAACTGACAATGTTAACATGAAACAAGAATTGTTCATGCTAAAACTTGATAAAAATCTTGATAAACAACAATCTGATAATGAAAAAGATGAGCTTAAAGAAAGGGATGATTCTAGTCAACAGGCTCTTCTTCCTGATACAGGTATTACTGATGCTATTAACTCTCAAATCAATCTTGTTAATAACACGATTCCTCTAAAATAGTTTACAAAAGTAAAATTTGCTGTTGCTCATGATTATCATTTTGATGTTGTTGCTATGATTAATTCTGGTGGTGATATGAACTGTATTCAAGAAGGACTAATTCCTTCTAAATATTTTGAAAAGTCCACTGAAAAACTTGAATCTGCTAATGGTTCTCAAATGAGAATCAAATATGAACTGAACAGTGCCCATGTTTGCCATAATAATGATTGTTTCAAGATTCCTTTTGTTCTTGTTGAAAATATGCATGATAAAGTGATTCTTGGACTTCCATTTATTAATTCTTTGTATCCCTTTCTTGTTAAGCATGATGGTATAACTACTGATCCTTTTAGACAGAAAGTGAAATTCAAGTTTGCTTCAAAGCTTGAAATTGATATTGACCATGCTATTAACCTATCTCATAATGCAGATTCATCTTTCCAATTAAGGAATCTTATTAAACCATCTTGGTAGGAACATAACCCTGTTACTGAAGAGCACACTGATGATATAAATACCACTAACAAGTGGAAAATTATGACTTCCTCAGCAGCGAGGAAAAATAAGGGGAAAGCACCTGCACAGGACTATCCTTAAAACGAAAGGCTCTCGGCAGGACAACCTTTTGTAATGCATGAAGGTGCATCTTCTAGGAGAAATCCTAGTAGATCAACATCCCTTCAGGAATCTGTCCTGGCAGAGGTGACATTTTCCAGTGGTAATATGGAAAGTGCTTTACAAGAAGTTTTATCCAAAACACTGCAGTTCCACAGTGGGGATTTCAGTGAATTACCTACTCCTGTTAAAGTACTTCTTGATAATCTTCAAGCTGCCTACACTATTAACCATCGCAAACTTTTCAAGAAAACCCTCCAGGCTCTTGAAATCCACCTTGTTAACCTTACTGCTCAAAATGAGGTCTATGAAGGCCTACTTATTGATCTTTCTTCAAATACCCACAAAAGCAAACCTGTTAACCAACCCTTTTCACATAATGAGGTTTTTGCAAGCTGTCCAATTAACCATCATCTCTACACTAGTCAACTCTTTGGCAAAAAGGAAATCCATCCAATGGATAAAATGACTATAATGGGCACAGATTATGCCAAATTGAGTCTTAAGACGCAATTCAGATTAAGATGTGCTGTCGCCAACTTGCCCTCTGATATACAGAAATGTATTTTAAATAACAAGGCTATGTTTACATCTTTTGATCTGTGGTATGAATATTTCAAAAAATTAGTGACTGCTACTATTCCTGATCCTGATGAGTTAGATGTTGACGACAATGTTTTTATTCAACTTGATTGGGAAGAATATTTTGGAAAGAGTTCCAAGGTTTATGAAAGGAAGATGCATCCTTTTCCTAGCCTCTTGATTAATTATGAAGATGATGAATTGGATGAAGAAGATATCGATCCAGATTGGTTATCCCAAATGTTCGAGTTTGGCTTCATAAGAATGATCCCAGTCTCAAACCATGACCAGATCAACCAACTCCCACAGATTATTCAACAAGCTGTTGCCCAGACCAACAGCCCTTCTGTAACTGTTAGATGTTGGAGCACTCTTCCAAAATGGGACAAAGATAATTGGATGAATGTGCAACCCTCTAAACATCTCATTCTTGTTAACGGATACGCTCACCAAGGATCATGGTATAAGGGAAATTCTTACCTGTCCTTCAAAGATCCCTATGATCTTGCAGACTGTTGGGGAAATTATTTCAATAATCAAATTCTTGAGGTCATTCAAAATCTCTAGAAAGATTACCATTTTGTAGGAGATACAGGATGAATCATTGTATTTGGCCTCAAACCCTACGGAACGGCTATTCGACATCTTTCTATTGTTGGTTATATTAACCCAAAGAACTTCACCAATCCTTTGCAGAATCCTGTTTATGAACACTTGTTATATTGTGGTTTCTGCAATCAGTATACCACTTACCATGAGCATGACTGCAATAATGATCCCCCATGGGATCCTTATGATGGCTGTTCAAATTACTGTGACACAAACTAAAGATTTGAGGCTCTTTCCGCTTTTTGCTCCGGCTGTCCCCCATGGGAATCTGTTGACTACTTTCGGCACAAAACGCCAAAATCTTATCTTTTGGCTTTTGGTAAAGCCCCTGTTGCCCCTCACGGGTCCTGATATGAATAGTAAAAAGTCACTATTTATTTTACTATTCACTATTAAACTTTTGCTTTATTTACCTATATAAGAGGGGATGTCCTTTATTGTTAACTCATGTTTTTTCTTTAAGATATTTCTTTGAGAATTCTCTTCCTACTAGATTTTCTTAGAGCTAGTTTAGTGATATTAGAGAGTTTTCTCTCCCTCTCCTAAACTTTCCTCAACAATTATCATTGTTTGTAATCCGGTAACCACTACTGTAAGTGTGCTACCACTGTTTATCTTGTTTATCTGTAATATTGTATATGTTTAACTACTTTCAATATTAATCAAGTACTTTCATATTCACTCATTGTTTTAATGCTATACTGCTTGGCTGGTTCTACCGCCTTATTTAATGCTATACTGTTTGGCTGGTTCTATCGCCTTATTATTGTTTTAAATTACTTTGATTATTAATTGTGCTACCGCCTCCTTGGCTGGTTCTACTTTGTTTATCTTATTTGGTTATACTATCTCTATGCTTCCGGTGCTTCCGCCCCTTTGCGCTTGGTTCCCTCCCTTTTTGGTATGTCTATATATATATATATATATATATATATAAGAATGCTATTTATTTCAACCTAGATAAGTTGTTGATTTGCCTTGCTAGAGTTGTAATCTTACTTGCCTGCCTAAGTATAATCAATCTTAACATAAAAGTCATACAATAGGAGATTAAAGATCCAATTGGTTTGGTAGAAATCACAAGCAGGAAATACAATGCATTTGCTTATCAGTTGAAAAGGCTTGTATGTCCAGCCTAACTACTAGAAACTGGCGATCAGCAACAAAATGGGAAGCATCCCTCTTGATAAAATACAAAAGAGTTTCATCAACAAAGTCGCTACATGTCTATGATTTCTACTTGCTTAAATTCAAACTGCACCCCACAAGAATCTACTCATTCCTATGATTCTCATCACAAATTTTTTACTCAAGTAGTTCTTTAGCAGCATTGCCTAAAGAGATGTACAAGCTGAAAGCACATGCTGCAGAACAGGCATTCAGAATCTCGTACTTGACAAATTAAAATGCATCAAATGGATTGAATACCTTCTTCGTTGTTAAACTTATAAATCCAACACCAGAATTGATGCTAAAATTATCCCCTAGTCAGCAAGCATAGACATCCCCTTCACTTCAGAGAGCAACCAATAATTATGCTTCAAATTCTTTGTTATCTTATTGTCTGAGAAAAATAAAATTTGTTCCTAGTGCATAAAATATTCAACATGGTTATCCAGATTCACTGACACTATACAATAAACATGTCCTGTGAAGTGAAACCAACCTAATCCAGAAAATCTTTGTTCCTGTTGAGTTGTTAAACTTTTTTTTCTTTTGTTTTTTAACTTTCTTTAATTTTCTTTAAAAAATTTCTTTGTTCCTAGCACGACTATTATTCTGGTAAAAAACCCAATGCACACTCTAGGTAACAATCCACCTTACTAATTTTGGTTTTGCATCTGTGTGTAAATAAATTATCTTGACAACAGCCTGAGAGTAAAATATTCATATACACTTGTGAACTCAATTGTATATGGTCAAATATTAAAAAAAACCATTTCTTGTTACAAATATTGATTGGATTTTTGGAAAAACTATCATCATTTTCACCTGTATCTTCTTTTTCTGTCTGCTGCTGTATAGCTTGTATAGGTACTCCATAAAACGGTAGTCAATAAAAAACTGTTCCTTTCCAACAAATTTTGGGGTTCCACTAATTCTATCAAATAGCAACAAAATTCTAGTATAAATTCTTTTTTTGTTAATTCAGAAAATTTTATTACCACAAAACAAAGGAAACAAGGAAAAGAGGTCCCATAAGGAAACTCAAAAACCTTGCCTAGAACAAACAAGACACAAAGCAGAGCATAAGCTCTAGCACAACCCACAACCTGCAATATACACTCAAAACTAGAAATCCCTGTAAGGCTCAAACACTTTGCTACACCTAACACTATAGCTCACTACAAATGAGTTAAAACAAGTATATGCAGTAAAACCCTCAATTGAAGCAAGAGTGCGTTAGGAGTTTGAAAAAAAAATTCCTTCCATTCTTCCCTTGACATCCCTTTTTATAATTTTAATCAGCTGCTCTTTGGTTTTGATGCTTCATCCATGAATTCTATTGTTTCTTTGTATCCAAATAATAAACAGTGGTCCATGAAGCCACCTTACACAAAGAAACTTTGAAATTACTACCCAATAGGTGATTTATTCCCCAGTTTACTACCTCCTCCCATTTATAGGGTATACTAGGAACTAAACTACATTCCATTATGGCTTGCCAAATTCTTTGTCTAAAAGGGCACTCAAAGAACAAGTGATTCCTAGTTTCAATCATCATTTTGCAGTAGGAGCATAGAGTATCCCCAATGAAACCCCATTGTATCAATCTCACTTTAGTTGAGAGTCTGTCTTTCATTGCTAACCACTCTATGAAGTTGTGCTTTAGTATTGCAGCAAAGAACCAACACAACTTACTATTGAAAATTCTAGTAGCTCAGATAAAACCCACAAAAGGTGAAAAAAATGAAGGGGAAATTACAAAGTGCGTTAACATCAATTTGGTTTGTTGTCCTATTAAAAACGAATGAATTCACATTTGCAGAGTAACAAGTACTCCAAAAAAAAAAAAAAAAAAACCAGAGAAAAAATGAAAAGGTGAAAATCACCTTTTCGTCCCTACATTTTCACGCAATTCTCATTTTGGTCCCTACATTTTATTTTTACCGCTTTTAGTCCCTGTTTAGAAAAACGCCTTCTGCTTTAGTCCTTTCCGTCAGTTCCCTAACGGCACTGACCTACGTGGCAAACAGAATTATTAAAATAATAACAAAAAAATTTATTTTATTATTAAAAAATGACACGTCAGCATATAAGTTAAAAAAACAATTTATTAATTTTAACTAAATCAAAAAAATCAAAAACATAAATAAAAATAAAAAATCACAATAATTGAGATCAAAGTGTGTCTTGGACAAGAACAACAAGAACACAAACTCAAAATTAAGAACACAAAATTAAAATCTAAAAATTACAAACTCAAAAAATAAGAACAAAAAAATTAACCTATAGATCCCCGTCAAATTAAACATGAGCAAGGAATTAAACATGAAAACAAACACAAAACACAAACCCAAAAAATTAAAATAAAACCAACACAACACTCCCACTCTCATTTTCCACTTCTTTTTCTTCGTTCTTTCCAGATCCATTACTTGCTCTGTGTTTGTATCTTTGTTTTTCTTCTTTCTTTTCAGATCCATGACTCTCTCTTTCTCTCTCTTTCTTTTTTGATCTCGAAAAGTTCGTCAGAAAATCGAGTTTCACCAGGAAACTCTGCTTGAGAATCTCGATCTACAACGGTTGGGTTTGTGTTTCTAGGTTTGGGTTTGTGTTTCAAGAACACAAACAGACGCCGGCCGGAGATCTGGGTTTGGGTTTGTGTTTCAAGAACACAAACCTAGATTGACGCGGGCTAGAGATCTGGGTTTGTGTTTTTTGGGTTTGTGTTTGTGGAAATCCGTTTGTGTTTGTGTTTGTTCTTTTGCATCTCACGGTTTTTGTTTCTGGGTTTGTGTTTGTGTTTGTGTTTGTGTTCCTCTGCACCTCAGGCACCGACGAGATCTAAGTGTGTGTTCCTCTGCATCTCACAGATTTGTGTTTGTGTTAGTGTTTATTCTTGCTTGAAATCCGTTTGTGTTTTGTGTTTGGGTTTGTGTTTGGTTCAACTGGATTTTAATTTTGTTTTTGCTTTTTCATTTTAATTTTGTTTTCATGTTTAATTTGACTAGATCTATGTTTAATTTTGTGTTCTTTTTTTTTGAGTTATTTGTGGTTTTTGGTTTTTAATTTTGAGTTCTTAAATCTGGGTTGATGTTCTTGTTTAAGATCCTTTTAGATCTAAATAAACGTGTATTTTGGTTTTTAATTCTGTTTTTAATTACAATATTTTAATTTTTTTTTATTTCAGCCGTTTGCCTTTCTGTCTCTAATGTAACGGCAGGGACTAAAATGAAAGCATTTTTCATAATAAGGACTAAAAGCGATAAAAATAAAATCTAGGGATTAAAATGGGAATAGCATGAAAATGTAGGGATTAAAAAGTGATTTTCGCCAAATGAAAATTCTAAGTGGGTTTACCTCATTTGGGCTTGTTCTCTCCTCAAATTCAAATGCATCACGCTTGCTCAACAAAATCTTTGCCGGATGAGACTGAAGCTTTGAGAAGTTGAAATCTAGGGTATGTTTCCTTTTGTGACTAGAAGATTCAAACTTTAACTTCCTTTGATGAGAATTTCTCGCCCAAGTTTGAGAACCCAAAGAACCCACCATTGAGAACCCCATTCTCAGATACTCCAAATGTGTCAAAGATTGGTACTTTGCATGAATTGGCTGGTCCAAAGTGGGAATGTATGTGGGCAATAACTGTAATAATGGGATTTTCTATGCAACATGGATTGGTGGCATAGCAAGTTGTACTATCAAATCTTTCCCAACTTGTAAAAGGAGAACATCTGATAAGTATTATGGGATAGAGAGTCCCAACTTTGTTCTGAATCAACAAAGCATCTGATTGTCTGAGTACATCGATGTTTACAACAGTTATAGACAGACATGTCAAGTTGAGAATTTTGTAAGTAACCAGGGGTGCTTTGGTCGTGAAATAGTCACACAGTACACGGTCACGTGCGTAACATGTATGGGATGACCGGACTAGAAAAAGTCTAGAGCAATGATGTTAGAATTGAGATTTTGGGAGGTAAGTGAGATCGTGAATCGCAAGAACTTACACTATTTGAGAAAAAAAATAAGAAAATATACATTGGTATATTAAATAATCACATAAATGATACATTTACATATATAATTACCATATATCACTACATCCATTTGTAAGCATTATTTAAAGTGGCAAAAAATCTCAAAATGTGACACTTTATTTGGATATTTTTTATTTGGGTCCAACTAATACTCTCTTTACATTAGAATGGAAAAACTTAGTCTATTGAGATTTTATTTTCATTTGGGTCCAATTGAGGCTTTTGTCAAGTTAAAGAAGATTACAAGAAACTAAAGTCGTTTGGAATCGTCAGAATCATACGATCCTACCGATCCTGAACGATCGCAAAGATCCTTGAAAGATCCGGATCGTTTTGGATAAGTGAGATCGTAAAATCGTAGGATCGTAGGATCCAGATCGGGATTTTGACAACCATAGTCTAGAGCACCATAAGATCTCAAACATTTTCACATCCTGTTCTGAGTTGTGTTCTGAGTTATGATGAATCTAGTAATATTTTATTTTATTTTATTTTGATCTATGATGATGATTGAATCAAGGAAAATGTTGTGTGATTTTATTATCTATTCGGCTTCCTTAGTTTGAATTCTTACTATACTCTTAATTTTTAATGCCCCAAATACCCTCAAATGATTGTGATTAGATAGTTTAAATTACTAATTTTAAAACTCCTAAATTTAACTTTTTTCTTTCAACTTCCAATTCTAAAAAATGGGTAACTACAGTAAACTCACTTATAGTTTGACCGGTTTTAATAAAGCCTACCTGTGATTTAAAAGTTATCATTAAACCTACTTGAAGTGCCTTCCGTTAAACAGTCGTAACTCTCTCACCATTTTCACCGTTAAAAAGATGGGTAAATGTATCTTTTTTATTATATTTTATATCCCTCTTCTTTTTTCTCTTCTTAACTCCTCTTTTTTCCTTTTTTTTCTCTAATAAGATATCTCTCAACTCTCTCTAATCTCTATCTATTTGCTTAGTTGAATTTACAAATGTGAAAATTTTTTTCTCTATCTAATTTCTCTCTCTCTTTTATTTTGCTAAATTTTCCATCTACTCTCTCAATCTCTCACTTTCTCCCTTTTCTTCATCGATGACTCTGAGCATCATTGCTCCACTTTCTATTGCCATGGTCGGCGGTGACCCTTGACTTCCAACACTGCGCTCTTTGCTTTTGGTGGAAGTGAGAAGAGAGTTGTGGTTGGCTCACCAAAAAAATTTCTAGCGAAGGTTGCATTTGGGGTGGGCTTCGAGGTCTTGACAGAGAATAACTTAAACCCATTTGTTGTGAAATTGAAACTGGGTTAAGAGGTTTGAATCTAAGTGTGTAAGGAGGATTAATTGTGGTTGGGAGAGCATTGAGCATGTGGCTTTTTGGTTTTGAATGGAATACTTGGGAGATCAAGGTGGTTTTGGTTTTGGATGAAGAGAACCGTAGGCCAGTTCAACCGGTCAGGAAATTCAGATAACTCAGAAAAACGCTACTGCCAGGAGTTGAACTTGAGCTCTCACACCTTGAAAGTAAGACTGAAGCCTTGACCAATAGACCAAATGCTCCTCTTGGGAGCTAATATGCAATATTATTAAATTTATATTAATTTACATGATTTATAGTTTATAAACTTCTATGTCATCTTTCTCAACATATTAAATATTACTAAATTAACTTTTTATTTAAGAATAATACATATGCAATTTATGAATTTATTTTAAAAGTCATTTTAATTAATTGAAATGATTTCTCTTAAAGGATTATTTTAAAATTTTCTTTTTATGCTTATTTATGTTGTACTATTTTTTATTAACCTTATAATGTACTATTTTATGTATTTTGTTTCAATTTTTAAGATATTTTTAGTAAATTTTGCAAATATTTACAAATTTAATATATTTATTTATATTTAAATAATTATTAAATTAATTATGACATCATCACGGTTCGACCCCAGTTCGACCTCAAAAACCTGGAACCTCTCCCTTTTACGATTCAATGAATGGTTCGGGTCTGAAAACCTTGGTTTTTAGTACCTTGTGAAAGTTTTTTGTTTAAATAATTGATCTTTGACAGAGGTTTGGCCTTGACCTTGAGTCTTAGAAAGTTTTTGTTTTTACTTGGTATCTAGACCTAGTTTTGGGTTGATATAGGTTTTGCTTTTAGCGTTCTTGAGTGAAAGTATTAAAACACTTATAGTTCTTACAAATATCACTTTTAGATCTTTATTTTTTGGTTATATTTTTTCTGTTTTTAACGGTGAAATGAGAGAGGTGGATTACGACTGTCTAACGGAGACCTCAGGTAGGTTAAGTGATAACTTTTAAATTATGGGTAGGCTTGTTAAAACCGGCCAAACCACAGGTGGGTTTAATGCAATTACCCCTCTAAAAAATCAAATCCAATCATGCATATTTGTTCTCAAGTTCTCATTAATTTCAAAGGAAGACAATCACTCAATACTCAATTAAGAAGGTATAAAGTAAACATATCATTTGTTTTTAATAAATTTTATTACAGTAATGCTATAGACACAAACTATTTTACAACTTTTTTACAAACTGATGGTGTGACCAAACTTCTTACTAGTTTTCATCTAGGCCCACCATTAACATCACTTTTTCATTTATCAATAATCACTCACTATATCAGTAATTTGTAAATTTTTTTTATAAAATAGTTTGTATCTCTAACATTACTCATTTCATTATATTGCTTTTTCTTTTCATTTGTCTTTCTTTTTGTCTCTCTTTCTCCAATTGCTCTAAAAAAAAAAAAAAAAAAGTCTCATTACACATGCTTCTCTTTTGAGTTGGACTCTAAAGTTAGGTCTAAATAGAATCCATATATCAATAGGTAAAACATATTTTGCAACAAATTTCCCAATTGTTTTTCTCAAAAAAAAAAAAAAAAATTTCCAAATTTTTTGTATGATAACTTGTTGGTAATGGAAAAACTACCAATGTGGTTGGTCATTTGTTAATAGTGGATAACAAGGTTCATATGGTAATTAGCAAAAGATAAAGTTTGAAACATGTTTAGAGCGAAACTTTTTGCATTAATAATAATTTCCAATATCTGGTGAAATTTATTATGAAAAAATGGTTTAATGGAGTGTCCTCATCAATGTACTACTACTAACACAAAATCTTAGGATTGCTTAACTTTCAAGAAGTCAATGGTAACTATGACTTTCAAGAGGAGTTTATGGTATGCCTTTATGTTAGAATTTCTTTTCCTCTTTCTTGTTAGTGTCAATGACTCAATACTCAATAGTATAGTATTACTTTCGTGTAATGTATTATAAGCCTATTTAAAAAACTATATATTGCTCTCGTGTTGGTGTGTTCTAATAAGTATTACTGTTTCCTTAAAAAAAAGTATAGTATTGAAAAAATAAATAAATAAATAAGTGATGCTGATATTGAATCTGGGTCAAACACAAACTAGCATTTTTTATTTGACCTTTTATGCCACACCAAAGAAAAGGCCATGGAAGGTTAGGTTCCCTTAGAGAAAGGATTGAAAGGGACAAATGATCCCACAAAACCTTGAGCCCTAGAGGTGAAAACCAACCAATCCATGAGGCTCGAGGAACCTCAATTAGAAAGAAAATAATGGATAGAGAAACATGACCAGCACTCTTTAAAAGTTCACCCAAATCAATAAAGGATCTATACCATTTTAGGAAGGAGGCATGATATGTAGAGTCCATATCAAAGTGAAGAAATCTTCAAAATGTCCTTCTCACCAGCCTTGAGAAGAGACCCATCCTTGTTGACCTCAGCTGATGCTTGAATTGGTTGGAAAAATGTATCTCCTATAAGAGAAAAACAACCAAAGGTGCTTTCAAGGACAAGTTCCCAAGAAAGAGAAACAAGAACGAGATTGGAAAAAAAACACCCAAAGCTTCAACACAAGGGCAAGCGGCAAGATCAAGGCAAAGGAGAAGATAGTAATTTTGAGAACCTCTAAGACTAGTATAAAAGGGCCAAGAGGAATCATCCATGGAAGAAAAATAAGAAGTAGAGAATGAAAGAGAAACATTAGAAAGAGAAAAACATAAAGCAATAGAGAAAATCGACAATTATAATGAGAATATAGAACTTAGGTCAAGCTCCTAGAAAGTAGTGGTCTTTTTTGTAGTATTGCCTAGGGGCTATACATCAATCCAGGGATCCATACTTTGCAAGTTTTTGTAGACCTCAAAGTTCACTTAAGTCTGTGAAGTTAAGGGCTTATGGGTTTTATACCATTCCTCAAAAAATTTGTACATGGGTTATTTGACTTATTAATAAGAGTTCATTGAATATAATTATATTTCCCAATATTATGTTGCTTCCATAGTTCTTAAAAACATACATACATACATACATACATACATACATACATACATACATATTTCTTGGACTTGCTTGTGCACAAATCGATCAGTTAAAATGACCCAATTGGCCGCAGTGGGATCGAACTTAGTTCCTTCACTCAATATCTCACATCTTGTTTAGCCCTTTAGCAGACCAATAAATCCTCATTGGGTTTGGGCTTGAGGAACCTTTCAAAAAAATGGTCCTACAATGTTCTCATATGTTGTGCCACAAACATAACAAGCATTCTAACATTTTTATCGTATGATAAATAGTTAGAAAATTTTTAGAAAAAGTTTCAAATTATGGGGTAAATGTATTATTCTTTGCCGTGAAAACCCAAGTCAATTTGGCTTGCACTTAACTATTTGACGAATCATTATACTAAATACTTATCAAGGATCTTTAAACCAACAGTATAATCTTGAGAACTATTACTTCTTCTTTTTTTCTTCTTTTTTGAGATTGTTTCAAAATGTTGCTAATTTTGTGGTTCGAACTCTTTCCCTTGTAGACCCTAAATACTTTATGTATGGAGAGGTACCAATTAAACTCAAACCCTTCCCCCTAGTAGTATATTATTGTTAGGGTACAATATCAATCCTACTAATTCTTGGTGACCTTAAGATAAAAAAAACCTAATTGAGAAATATTCTGCAACTATTATGATGGAGAAAAGAAAAAAAATTCATAAAATTTTATGAATGAGTTTTATAATAATAGTTTATGATATTAGTTTTTATGCAATTATTATTGGTTTCTCATTGTCACTAAAAATACGTGGGAAATTATACTTTACTGCCTTAAATTATACCCCTAATTATAGTTTATACCCTAAATTTTAGAATGTACGTTTTACACCCTAAACTATAATCCTTGTTACACTTTGTACCCTGACATCAAGTTTCTTTTAATTTGGACGGAAAAATATGGAACCACATGAAAAGACCTAATTGCCCATTTCTCATTGTTTTAAAAATAGAAGAAAGACTACAATTTATTACCTTAAACTATACATCTGATTACATTTTGCACCATAAACTTTAAATTGTCATCCAAGTTAACAACAAACTTAACATTGGAGTGCAAAGTATAACAAGGGTCATAGTTTGGGGTGTAAGATGCGCATTCGAAAAGTTTAGGGTAGTAAATTATAATTTTCCAAAGAATATGATAACTTGGAACTTCATTTATTTATTTTATAATTGGGAAATGGCAACTCATACATTTAGATATAAAACTTTATAGTTTTATAGACTATTGAGAACTCCATCCTCGCATTCACATTAGCTTGTTTATTTTAGTATAAAAACTTACTCTTATTTTTTTCTTTTTAAATTTTACCTAACTGCTTTTTGAAAGACCTATTCTATTATTAAAATATTATTTTTTTTCTTAACGACATTTTATGATTTTTGGACTTCACTAGCTATATTTTATGCATTATGCCATTTTACATAGGGGTGGCAAAATTGGACACGATCCGCGAACCCGACACAACACGACACGAAATTAGCAGGTTATGGGTTGAGGCTTAATGGGTTTGTGTCATATTCGGGTTGACACGACGGACCTGTTTGATAAACGGGTTGGGTTAGGGTTCAACCTATAGAACCCGTTAACCCGTCTGACCCGTTTAATTAAATAAAATTTTACCAATATACCATTCAAACCCTAGGTATATAAACTTATTAGTTGTTGTAGTTTATTTTCTTTGACATATTGTGATTGATTATTTATGATATTGAGATATGCTTTAGTTTTGAATGATTATTTGTGATGCAGTTACTCATTAATTTTGAATTTTATATTTAAAATATTTATTTGTTTGTTTTTTCATAAATGTTTTTCTTTATTTTGACAAAATTAGATAAACAAGTCAACACGATTGACCCGTTTAATAAATGGGTCGTGTTAGGGTTGAGAAATCTTGACCTGTTTAATAAACATGTCGGGTTAGTGTTGACCCATATAGTCATATACTTATAAGTTGACACGACACGAACCCGACACGCGAACACGAATTGCCACCCCTAATTTTACATAAGGCTGTAAACGAGCTGAACTTTTCTGAGTAGTGCATGTTTGAGCTCGGCTTGTTAATAAATGTCAAGTGTTCAAGCTAAGCTTGGCTTGGTTTGATAAGTTTGTCGGCTCGAGCTCTTTATCAATCTTTTGAGCTTGAAATCCAACAAAATTAAATTGTAAATGCTTAAATCTTGGAAAATTAAGTAAACAAGAATAACATACTAAATACATCATGCTTCTAATTACAAAACTAAGCTACTATCAAACAAATACAATCAATTAGGAGTGTCCAACCGGCCCGACAACCCGCTCAACCCGGCCAACCTACCCGTCACCGACCAGCCGCCACCCGATTCGACAACTACAGCGGTCGGACACGGGTTTCGAGCTCACCAACCCGACCCCACGCGGGTCGGTCCTCGGTTTTTGGTTTCAAAACCCGTGACACCCAACCCGAACCGAGTCCTTTACGGCTTTATCCTTTCCGGTAATATATTAAGAATTTTGGACCAGCTTTGACAAGATCTTGTCAAGATCTGGTTCAGATCCTTCGAAAGTTGACCAGATCTCGACGGATCCGGCCAGATTTCAGTCCCGATGATAAAACCCGACACCTGACCCGAGTCAACCCAAAACCGACGAGATCCGAATGAAAAAATCCGACCAGATCTCCAGGTCGATTTCGAGTCAAATTTTTATCCACCCGCCTAATTAGGGTCGAGTCTGGGTTGGGCACAAACCTGACCCGGCCCGACTCGTGAAAAGCCCTACAATCAATAAGATGTTATTGAGTTATATAGAATTGGAAACAACCATAATCTAGAAATCAAGATGTTTATGAGTAATCAAAAAAATTATAATGGCTAACAACTATAAAAATATATAGGAATTTAAAAAATTTAAACCAAAAATAGAAATTAAAAAAAAAAAAGAGATTTATTTGGGGGTGAGTGAAGATTGTGAACGGCTTGGAGGTAGAGAGAGTGAAGATGGTAGTGATGCTAAATATGACACCAAATCTAAAGTCATTGTGTGCCTTCGATTACATAATGGAAACCAAAGTCCAAGCACTCTTTGGTAGCATAGCAATCTCATTGAAATTTAGGACTCGTTCACCAACCGGTGAGGTTGCAAAGAGATCAAGGAAAATGGTGGAATTTCTCATTATCTTGGCCTTATGGCTAACCAGAGAGAGAGAGAGAGAGAGAGAGAGAGAGCAGAGTTGTTTGAAAATACAAAACTAAGTTGAAAGAGAGAAAAAAGAGTCTTATAATAGAAGCCTATTGTTCTAGGCTGTAAGATATAGACCCTATAGATAGAGACAATAAAAGGTAAAACTGAGAAAAGAGAATCTTCTCAAGGAAGCTTCTGTCTTATTAAGGTAGCCCATTGTTTTAGGTTGTAAGATATAGATCTCAGATCATTCACATTAGTGGATGCAAAAATTTTGTAAATTTGCACATCTAAAACCTACTTTTTCTATTTTATCCTCTTATTTACAAAACGCCCACATTAGTTTGTCTATTATACACAATTTTTCAAATAAAATATTCAATCCACACCCACCATCATCAACCCACAAATCTTTAGCTAATTCATTCTTATCAAACACATAAACATTCAACAAAATTGAAAAAAATAAAAAAATAAAAAAATAAAACACACACACACACACACATACAAAATTCAAAGCAAAATTATGAGCAGCCAAACAAAAACCCAGGTGCGTTGGTGTTGCTCTGTTCCTCCAAGGTCCAGGCTTTAAACTCCCGGCCGGATAGAGTTTTTCCAGGTGGGTTTCTTGTCAAGCTAGACGAAACCGCGTGTTGCGTTTGGGTCCCACCATAGCTCGCTGTATCATCTACGCTTGTTCCACGTTTGAATCGTGCCAGCGAGGCCGAAAAGTATATGGGAGATGTTGGTGGTTCCAGTTTCGCTGACAACCGAAACGTTTCGGATTAGGTGTGCTAGACTGTCACTTTCACCCAAAAAGGAATTCTGATTCAACATGTTAAACATGTTAAGATGCTCCAACAGATCTGAACCCTTCTTCATATGCAAACTATACAGTTGCTTCTTCAAGTACAACTTGTTCGTTAGATTCTTCCTCATATAAAGACCTTCTAGTTTTTCCCAAACCTCCTTTGCGGTCTTTGCTTTTAGGATGCTGTGAATGACCTCATCACCTAGGTTGAGACGAATAGCGTTAGTTGCTTTCGTCCATCTCTACCCATTCTACATCCTTCATCGTTTCCAGTTTCTTCACCTTCACAAGCAAGGCCTTATGAACTCCTTGTTGAATTAGGAGATCTTTCTTCCGCCTTTGCCAAATAGAAAAATTTCCCTTACCACAAAACTTCTCTACATCATACTTTGTGCTTGACATCTTTACTGTATTCAAAGGATTAAATCCTAACTTGGCTCTGATACCACTTGTTGAGCTGATAGCACCTTAGGACTTAAATCAATAACAATAAATAAACGAAAATTAAATAACAAGCACACCAAAGAACACAAGAATTTACTGTTGGGTTTATGCCCTAAAATCCAATTTATTGGCGTGTCATAAATAATTAAATTGTTTAATTATATGAGACTATCTATAAATGAATTAATGGGACATTATCTTAGTCCATGAGATGCATAGTATGCGATTTATATGAAAAGTCACAGAAGATCTAAATTGCAAGTTCTTTATAAACTAAGAATGTAGTTTATCGTCGGTGATGAAATTGGGCGTTTCATCTGCGAAGACTATAACATATCAACTAAGATGATTTATCTTGATTATGGAAATGGAGATTTCTAGTTGGTATGTTGATATGTTTTAAGAGTGAAAACATATTGAACTGGACCGCTGTGAGATTTATTATTCTCCTAACGACTACCAGATGAATAATAAATCTCACGACTTCTATTTACATCAACTCTAAATCCTGAGAGAATAATGGACTTGATCATAAGATGTAGGTTGCTTTGATATATCAGGAGTGAGATCTATAAGTTACGGTCAAAAACTTAGTATGTTGGGGAGCCGCATTTAGTGTTGATGGAACATATATTCTCAAGATGGAATTCATAATCTCTTAACGGAGATATAAAATATTCCCTTGAGATAAGTTTAATGGGTTTGGTTATTCAGAGAGTTGGGCCCAACCACTTTAGTAAAGGGTTACTAAAGTATATATTTATAGAATTGGATTTCATAAATATATGATGAATAACATTAAGGATTAAACCGAGTACTCAAGGATTAAGATGTAGTAATCTTCAAAGTGGCAGTCTACATTCATGACTTTGTATTACTACGAATATTTTAATGAAGGGGTTGCATGTATAATAAAGTCTTGGGATATAATTTATTAATAAGGCCTAGAGTGCAATTATATTCATATAGTGGTATTGAATATAATTAATGGTAACTTTGGACTTGTCAAGAGTTGACAGAAAAGCCCAAGGCCCATTGGAGCTAGAGTCTTATTTGTTCCCTTTTGATCCCACTCCAAGCCACACACTAGAGCCCAATTGGAATGGCTCAAAAGGCTAGCCTAATTAGATAATTAGTTGTATATAAGGAGAGAAACATACAGAATTTCATAAGGTTCTTTTGATGAGTCTTTTCATAAGTGTTTTTCATCAAGATTATACAAGGAATGAAATGGTTTGTATGTGAGTGTTGGACACTCCCTTGTTCTCTCTCCTTGGAAAGTGATTGAGAGACCACACATTTTGGGCATTAAATGGAATTGGAGTGAAGATTAAAAGTCTTCCCAAGAACTTCTAATCTTTGGTTTTGAATTTCATCGCATTGAGGTACGCTTTCTTGTTCTTAAATTCTGAAACTTTCATAGTGCATGTTGTCAATTCGTTTAGACCCCTTAAACCCAGCAGATTAACCTAGAGAATTAGCCAAGTTATTAACTTAGGTAATTTAATTAAAACTAGGTTAACACAATTATGCAAAAATAACAAAGCAGCGGAAAATAAACAACACAAAGATCTGATGACCCAGGAAACCACACCGGTAAAAACCTGGGGAGGATTTGACCTAGCTATCCTCAAGGTAAACTGAATCCACTATGAAAGAATTGAAGTTTACACAATAGACTTAGACCACTAACATCTTATTGCTACCCGAGTGTAGGAAACTTACTACCATGACCCCATGATAGCTCCGAGATCCACAGACTCCTTCTTTCCAGAATTCTTCAACAAATCCACAAGCGCACCTGCTTGTATATCTTTGTGTTCTCTTGATTCTGCAACTGTAACGATCTACACAACTCTTGACATAAATCTCAAGTTTGTAAACCCTAAGTGTATGTGAAGGTAAACACCTCTAGATCTCACAGAGAGATTCACAAACACAGCAAAACAGAACTCTAAAAACGTGGCTAGGGTTTTCCCTTATATACTTAGGGCAAAACATAAAACCCTATACATTAAAACGGGCTTGGGCTGAGTTGGAATTTTCTGCAGAAAAATGTTCTGCACGATTTTCGATCGATCGAGTCTAATTTTCGATCGATCGAGTCATATAGAAAGTGAACAGTACTTCTGCATAAAAACTCGATTCTAACTTTACAATTAGACCCATACTTTGAGCAAGTCTAACACACGACTCAACATTGTTTTGATCATGGTTTGCCAACATACAAATTGAAGTTCTAGATACATTAGTTCCTAATCTTTAGAACCTAACACATGTTATCAATTGAGAATGAAGTAGATCCGTTAATTTTTCACTGCGTATGTTTTGTATATGATACGAACATGTATTTTCCCAACATTTATGTGGTTTGGCAAACTGCCTACCTCCACGGCGATGACAGAGAAGTTTCACTATAAAAATAAGGAGATACAATAGTGCACAAGAATATTCTCAAGAAACCCAAATCCCAATTACACCCTAGCACTCTCTCACAGAAACAATATGAATAGAAGCTGACAGCCTCTCTTTTCTCTCTTTTCTCTTATGTGGCTGCACTTATTAGGTTAATAGAATTCTCGATCTCTTTATATGTATCGTTCAACACAAACCTAATATATATATTTATATATATGTTATAGGTCGACAATTACTAGGAATTATATTCCTAGTTGTATTCGGTCATACTTGACCAACATACAAGCAATGGGCTTGTGGGTTTTAGTGGCAATTCAAGCCACCCACGTCAACACTTAATTTTACATAAGTAGATGTGAATAGTGAATACTTATTGGTCCAAAAGTCCCCAACTTATTGTTGAACCAACAATGTATTTGATTGTGATACTTTGATTACATAAAATGTTTTCTTTTTTTACAGAATCAATGCTAGGACTACAAACAATTATACAACTTTTACCATAACTCGCCACGTTACAAGTTATAAGTAGTGAATGTGTGGACCCACAACTTTTTCTTTACCACACACATAACTCGCCGTGTGACAAGTTGCGGCAAAAGTTGTGTGGTTTTTTGTAGAACTACTATATTCCTTCTTACATATTGACATATCAGATTGGGAATTTTGTTAGTAAACATGCGTGCTTTGGACTTGGACTACTTCAATCCTAAGAAATTGAGCCGGATTCTACCATAATTCTCAAAGCAAAAAAAAAAATAATAATAATAATAAAAAATTTACAAGTTAAGGCAAACCCTATATATAACAATTCTCCGGTTCACAATTTGAAATCTTGAACAAAAACTCTACAAGAGTTCCAAGAACAAGTAGGATGTGAGTAGTCAAAGGAAAGGACCAGGAATTAGTAAGTTTCTAAATCAGGAGCATTTAGGAAAAAAAACCTATCAAAAACATTATGATAATGTTTATTTCTAAACTGTACATAGGAAAATCCTGTGACTTATTGTGTGGCAATGGATAAAATTAAAACTATCCTAGTTGTAGTCTAAGTATAACGTGTCCTATATATACGTACTGTGACTTGTTTGAAAAACACGTACTTCGTCCAAAAATTATTTATAACATTCCTCCAATAAATAAATAAAAAGTCACAAAATTGAATAAAACTCTGGAACTATGCTGTCAGTGTCTGAGTATAAGTAGACTAGAAATAGGCAAAGGAAATGACCATGAAATTAATTAGTAAATTTCTACACAGGCCAATAATACTTTAGGAATAACTACCGAGCCAAAGAAGTATATATATACATGATAGAGAGACAGAGATTATGTGTGCGTGTGCGTGTGCGTGTGTGTGTGCGTGTGCGTGTGCGTGTGGGAGAGGGAGTTGGATATTGTCTTTTTCAAAAATACCCTCCTCAAGAAATATTTTCAAGTGCTCCTTTTCTTTCACGATCTTTCCTCAATATTTGCATTTGGGTTTTGGTTTGCGAGTCATGATTAGGATTTTCTTCAACAAATTATTATTATTCCTCATGGTCTTCTTTTCGACTGCCATCTTTTTATGCAAGGCACAGTGTTCTTCTACGTCCGAGTTTTCTAACTTTGCCTCATGCACAGATTTGGATGTGTTAAATTCAGCCCTTTATTGGAATTACAATATATCATCTAACGAGGCTGAAATTGCTTTTAGGCAATCGGGTATTTATAACTACTCAACTTGGATTGCTTGGGCCATCAATCCCACTTCAATTGGTATGATTGGCGCTCAAGCTTTTGTTGCACACCCAAGAAGTGATGGGAGACTAATAGCCTATACATCTTCTATAACCAGTCGTGAAACAATTCTTGAAAAAGGGAAGCTAAGTTTTCCTGTCTATGGTGTCTCAGCCATCTATGCAAATAACTCAATCACCATTTTTGCCACGTTAATGCTTAATAGCAGAACCTCCATGGTGAATCATGTGTGGCAACGAGGTCCAATGTCTATGGATAATGTTCCTAGCTTTCATAGTCATTCTAAAGACAATCTTCGGTCCTATGGTACTCTGAATTTTCTATCAGGAAAGACTGGAACAAGAGGAGCAGAAAGATTTATGGTAATGAAGAAAATTCACGGAAGCTTGAATGTCATTGGTTGGGGCATTATGTTGCCTCTAGGAGTTGTTATAGCAAGGTATATAAAGGTGTTCAAAACAACAGACTCGGCATGGTTCTATATTCATGTTATATGTCAATCTTTGGGGTACATTGTTGGTGTAATGGGCTGGACAACTGGACTCAACCTTGGTGTTCAACTATCTGGATTTAAGCAAAAGGCGCATGGATACATTGGCTTTAGTCTTTTTTGTCTTGCAACAACTCAGATTTGCTTGTTTTTTAGGCCAAAGGAGCTCAAGTACAGGAAATATTGGAATATAATACATATCTGCATTGGTTATGGAACAATCATTCTGAGTATCGTTAATGTATTTATGGGGATTAATATTTTGAAGCAAGGAAAAAAGTGGAAAGAAGCCTATATTAGCATACTTGCATTATTGGGTACTGTTGCTGTGCTACTGGAAATTGGTACTGCTTGTTATTTGTTTTTTAGTAGGAAAAATAAAAACCTAGAGACAACGGATGGAGCTAGGCCATATAATTCATGAATATCATGTATTTCTAAATTAATATGCTTACTTTACAACGTAATTTTTTTTATGGGTAATTTGATAGTTAGAGAGTAGGATTTAAATTTTAAATGTCTTCTTTAGAATTTAGGAACACCTTAAAGTGTAGCTTGAAATACAAACATCTTCGGCATTTTCAATGTATTATTGACATTCAAATCATCCATTATTGTATTATTATTATTACAACTCGTGGATATAAATTTTCATTCAATTGTTTTGCTCAAATTCATGGAATATTCATATCTCCTACGTATGTAAATATATATATATATATATATATATTTTTTTTAGATAGAAAAATGTTTAATTTGTACGTATGTAAATTTGAAGGATGTCCGAAATCAGCTTCAAAATATAATATGACAAACATAAAAAAAAAAAAAAAAAAAAAAAAAAAAAGAAGGAAATATCAATTTAATTGAGCTTTAGGGATGTTAGAACCAAACGAAATCCCAAAAAAACTCTGCAAAAAATAAAAAATAAAAAATAGAGGCCTTTTTATGGGGTTCAAAATTATCAAAATTTAAAATTCTATTATTGATGACCACATTATGGATTCTACTCACGCTTTATGTGAAAGAGAAAAATACGCATTTTTTATACTCTTAAAATATTTTATAATTATACAAATAACACTGCCAATGAAGCGCACACAATTTCAATTCTAGTCGCTAAATGAAAGAAAACATCATGATGTTGCCTTCATGATACTAATCAAGGATCTTTTAAACCAATAGTATAACCTTGAGAATTATTATTCTAGTGGTACACTATTGTTAGGCACAATATCAATACCTACTAATTCCTAGTGACCTCAAGGTAAAAAACAAAAACCTTACTAATAAATAGTATGCAACTATCATGAATTCGTGATGAAGTAACAAAAAAAATACTTTTCCATAAAATTTTATGATATCACTTTTTTATAATAAAAGTTTATGATAGTAGTCTTTTTATGTAATGTCATACTTTTCCATCCAATTTAACAACAAAGTTGACGTTAGGGTGCAAAGGGTAACAATGGTCATAGTTTAAGTTGTAAAAATGTACTTTCAAAAAGTTTAGAGTGCAAAGTGTAATCAATGGTATAATTTATGGTGATAAAGTATAATTTATAAGTTGTAAAAGTAGAACTATTGATAAAGATTATAAGATGAGACTCTCTGTCCCATCAATTCCATAGAAACAATTTTGGTGTCCTGATAAAAAAAAATGATGTATTAATGTGAATGAGATGGTTCACCAATCACATTCACACATATAATCAAGTTATAAAAAATGGTGTGGTCTTAAAAGAACCGATGGAATAAATATATTGTACGACATACGGCCTTAGGCCCATTGGGCCTTGGGCCTTGGCCCAAAAACACCCTTAAGACTTTCTTTAGCCCACAACCAATGGTATGCCCATTTCATTGATTGCAAGTTAGGCAAGCTCATGCCAATCATGTATGGATTGGTTGAGGGCTGTACTTACCAGAGGCAGCCTGCAACCTCGGCAGCTCAGTATTGCCTTGGGGAATATCGCTGCCAAGCAACCTTTTGGAAGCTAAAACCAGTTCTAATGCCATTACCACTATTTCCAAGGAAGCATATTCCTTGTCAGGAATAATCGAATCAGGCCCCACCCACACTAGTGAGACTAAAAGGTAATCATGAGCACCTCACCAACCTAAAGCTATAAATAGGAGAAAGGAGTAGAGAGAGGGGGTTGGTCATTCTGAGCGAAAGAGAGAGCACTCGAAAGAGAGAGAACACTAGTTAAAGGAGAGTAACTTAGAAGGAGAAGAGAGTTCTACTAAGGAAAAGTAACACATAATCCAAGCTTGGCTAGAAATTACCCATAGTAGGAAATCCATAACTCACATTATAAATTAATTGTTAGCCTAATTCTGAATCCAGTCCACTAAAAAAGTTTGGGCATGTACAATTGGCACCGTCTGTGAGAATCTCCTACATAGCTATAGTTCTGCCGAGGTACGTGCAAGAAAAATGTTTGGGAGGCACTCGAAAAGTTACGCCAAAAGTGGCTCCGGAGGATCTTCTCGAGGCTTTAGTTGGTGAGAAAGGAGGCACAATAGAAATGAAGACCGGAAATATGAACAAGAAGAAGAACATTTTGGTCCAAGGGAGGGTCATTACACACATACCGATCAATGTCAGACACCCCTAGACCCGAACGTTTTGACAAGAAGGATGAAGAACTCGAACACTTGCGTAGATTGGTAAGGGATTTGGAATTTGAGGCAAGAGGTAGGCGTCGAAGAAGAAACCGTGAAGAGTACGCAGAGGGGTTAGCAAGTGTAGGGAGTAGTCATGGAGAGACGTCCCATCAACCCGATTCCTAGCGACACCAAGATCAATCTCGGGAGTATGTAGATAGAGACTCGATATCCCCAGACGGGAAACAACCTAGGAATGCTGCAATGGATGCTATGAGCTGAGCATTGCGCAAAGCTATTCGATCACCGTTCTCGAGAGATATCGAACGGGCACCGATGCCGAGTAGATTTAATAGACCTCCATTTAACCCTTATGACGGGAAGATGAATCTGGTAGAGCATGTAAGCTATTATGTCCAGATGATGTCTTTGCATAGTCATAGCGACGTGTTGATGTGTAAGGTGTTTCCTTCAAGTCTCGGGCCCACTACTCTGAGGTAGTTCAATAGGTTGAGGAATGGCTCGATTCATAGTTTTACATAATTGATTCAAGAATTCGAGGTCTGATTTATGACCTATAACCAAGTACCATAGCTAGTGGACCCGTTGCTGTCTATGAAGATAGGAGTCGGGAAAACCCTTTGGAGTTACACTAGCAAGTATTGGGAACTGTACATTGAGATTGGTGGGGGTAATGAAAAAATCGCAACGAGTACTTTTCGGTTAGGATTGCCCAAGGATCCTGAATTACGAGGTTCGCTAATGAGGAGGACTCTCGAGGATCTGAGGAAATTAAGGAGGCGTATTGAGGAGTACAAGAGAGTGGAGGACGATCGGAAGTAGAGCAAGGGGAAGGCGCCAATCACCAAAGAGTTCTGGCAAGGGGGTTTTCTGCCAAGACCTAGAAGGGACCAAAGGATCCAAGAACCTAGCGCTCAAGCAAGAGAAGTAAATGTGACGTTCAAGAAGCCAGTGCACAGAATTTTGGATCGAATCAAGAACGAGCCATACTTTCGATGGCTGAACAAGATAGGGGTGACCCATCGAGAAGAAATCAGAATCTGTACTACACTTATCACCAAGATAAAGGGCATATCACCAAACAATGCAAGGTGTTGAAAGACCATTTGGAACAGTTAGTAGAGTCGGGACATTTAAAGGACTTTTTTGTAGAACTAAGGAATCAAGAAGCCGGACAAGGTACCCGACCCAGGGGGAATCCTCTCCCACCCTCTTTAGGTGTGATAAAAGTCATCCATGCTACTTCAAGGAGTACCTTAGTGACCCGGAGAAAGGAGGTATTGACCGTAGTCCCAGTGGAGAATTATCGGGACGAGTAGCCCTCCGAGAAGAGGTTGAAGTATACCCATGAATCCATTGCCAATGATAACAATTTGGAAGGAACAACCCAGCCACACGATGATGTGTTGGTGCTCATAGCTCGGATAAATGGTTTTATAGTGAAGAGAGTATTAGTGGACCAAGGGAGTGGAGCTAAGGTGATGTATCCTGACTTGTTCAGGGGGCTTGGTTTGAAGAATGAAGATCTATCTAAGTATGATCTGCCCTTAGTTGGATTTGATGGTCAAATGGTGGTTCTTGAGGGGCAGATTTCGCTCCCCATGAACATGGAAGGTAAAGAAGTGATGGTGTCTGTTATAGTGGTTAATTCATTTTCCCCATATATAGCAATTCTCGGTAGACCGTGGATTCATGCAATGGGAGCAATCCTGCCCACGTTGCATGTCAAGGTCAAATTCCACACTGAACATGTTATCGCTATAGTTAGGGGAAACCAACAAGTGGCTAAAAAATGTCTGGTAGCTGTTGTTAACCGAGAAATTAAATACAAGGGGTCTACAGAGGAGGTCCCTTTGTAGTAGTTACAGGAACCCCCAGAGGAAAAGCGGGCTAGTTGTGCCGAGGAGTTGATAAAGGTGAGTATATTACCTGATGAAAATTGGAGCAGGTATGACAGATATAGATAAGGTAGAGGTGTTGTTATTGGTGCAAAACATAGATGTATTCACTTGGAGTCCATACGAGATGACCGGGGTAGATCCAGAATTTATAGTTCACCGACTTAATGTAGATCCACTTTTTCCCCTCAGGAAGCCAAAGTCGAAGAGGTCGGCTAAAGAGCATGTGAAGGTTGTTAAACAAGAGGTGAAATAGTTAAAAGAAGCGGGAGCAATAAAGGAGGTTTTCTTCCCAAAATGGTTAGCAAATACCGTGGTTGTGAAAAAGAAAAACGGCAAATGGAGGGTGCGTGTAGACTTTATCGATCTAAACCGAGCATGCCCGAAAGACCCTTTCTCTGTGCCAAAGATTGATCAGCTTATAAATGCAACGTATGGACACTAGAGGATGAGTTTCTTGGATGCTTTTTAGGGTTACCATCAAATTGCCCTGGCCGCCGAGGAATAGGAAAAGACGGCATTTATCTCTCCTAATGCTATTATCATTACACCGTGATGCCGTTTGGCCTGAAAAATGCAGGGGCCACTTATCAAAGGATGATGACAAGAATGTTTAGGGAAAAGATCAGGCGTACAGTGGAGGTATACATTGACGATATGGTAGTGAAAAGTAAAAATAAGTATAGGCACATCAGTGACCTTATGGATATATTTGAAGTGCATAGACGGCACCAGTTACGTCTCAATGCTGATAAGTGTGCTTTTGGAGTAGGGGCTGGCAAGTTTCTCAGATACTTGATTACTCATTAAGGAATAGAAGTGAATCCCGATCAAATTAGCGCTATAGAATGCCTCAAGTCTCCGAGCAATCCAAAGGATGTCCAAGTGTTGACCGGCATGTTAGCCACATTGAACCAGTTCATTTCCAAGTTTGCAGACCGGTGCCATCCATTCTATCAGCTTCCTAAAAAATGGAAAGAATTCCAGTGGATTGAGGAATGTGAAAAGGCTTTCTAGGATTTGAAGGAGTATTTGGTATGGGCTTTGATGTTGTTAGCCCTGGAGCCCCGTGAGCATTTGTTTATGTATCTTTCAGTGTTCGAGCATGCCGTGAATGCCGTGTTAATGAGGGATCAAGATGTACAGCAACCCATCTATTACATTAGTAAAACCTTGGTCGACACCGAGACAAGATATTTGCCTTTTAAAAAATTGGTATTAGCGTTGGTGTATGCCACAAGGAAGTTGCCCCATTGTTTTCAAGCCTACACTGTTTATGTGCTAATCGAGTATCTCTTGCAATCCTTGTTGAAAAGATCTGATTTCACAGGCAGATAGCCAAGTGGGGGACCTAGTTGGGTTCTTTTAATGTACGATATAAACCTAGAAATTCGGTGAAAGGTCAAATTCTTGCTGACTTTGTTGTAGAATTTTCCCCGAAAAGGGGGCTGGAGATTGTTTGCCATATAGAAGTTCAGCCATGGAGGGTATTCATTGACGGTGCTTCCAGTGCCTTGGGAGCAGAGGCAGGGATCGTTATTATTACGCCGGAAGGGATACGGGTAGAGCATTCTTTTAGATTGAGCTTTAAAGCCTCTAACAATGAGGTTAAGTATGAGGCCTTACTTACCGGACTGAGGGCTATCCTTGATTTAAGAGCACCAGAAGTAGAAGTTTATTTGGATTCTCGGTTGGTCATCAACCAGGTAGTGGATAACTTTGAAGCCAAATATCCCCAGATGATTAGTTATTTACGGTTACTAAAGTAGACCATGAGTCAGTTTCAAAATGTGAGGGTGATTCAAATTACTCGGGGGCAAACCTGACTGCAAACTCTTTAGCCACCTTGGCGTCATCATTAACCGAGGAGGTACCACGGTTGATTAAGGTGGAGGTGGTGGCAGAACCCAGTATTGATGCAAGGGTGAATGTCTTAACGGTTATAGTGTTTGAGCCTTGCTGGATAGACCCGATCATTGAATTTTTGGCTAAGAACCGTGTGCCAATTGATAAAAAAGAAGTGGAAAAGGTATGCAGAGTAGCTGCTCGGTATTGGCTGTCAGCAGACCGCAAACTGTACCTAAGGTCTTTTGGGGGATCGTATCTTCAATGTTTACACCCTAGCAAGGTTAATGAGCTATTAATCGAGCATCATGAAGGGATCTGCAGTAGTCATGTTGGAGGACACTCATTAGCCCACTGAGCAATGACCCAGGGATTTTGGTGGTCGCAAATGCATATGGATGCCGCTGAATACATCTGGAAGTGTGAACAATGTCAAAAGCATGCCCTGTTGATACATCAGCCAATAGGGAGTTTGAATCCCATCAGTAATCCATAGCCCTTTGCACAGTGAGGGCTAGATATCATCGGTCCGTTCTCGCGAGCTACAGGAAATCGAAGATTTGTCTTAGTGGTCGTGGACTATTTCACCAAATGGGCAAAAGCTGAAGCATTGGCCAATATCCGAGATGTAGATGTTAAGAAGTTTGTGTGGAGAAACATAGCGACAAGATTTGGAGTGCCCGAATCCTTGGTATCTGATAATGGGTTGCAATTTGACAGTAACGCTTTTCACAAATTCTGCAACGTCCTCGGCATAAAAAACAGGTATTCGAACCCGGTGTATCCGCAGAGCAATGATCAAGCTGAGGCCACTAACAATGCAATTGTGAATGGGTTGAAGAAAAGATTGGAAGGTACTAAGGGTAGGTGGGCCAAGGAATTACCGAAGGTTTTGAAGGCTTATCGAACAACTCCTAGAAGATCCACAGGAGAAACTCCATTTTCACTAACGTATGGAGGTGAAGCAGTCATACCGACCGAAGTAAACTTGTGCAGTGCTCAGGTTTCAAGATTTGCCCTTACCGAGAATGATGAGTTAATGGTGAAACAGCTGGACTTGTTAGAAGAATACCGGGAATCAGCAACCATAAGGCTAGCAGAATATCAGTAGAAACTTGCTTGGCGGTACAACAGGGATGTGAAGAGGAGGGAGTTTAGCGCTGGAGACTTAGTACTACAGAAAGCAGTGGGGAACACATGAGACATCAATGCAGGGAAGTTTGCCCCGAACTTGGAAGGGCCATACAGAATTACTACGATTGCTGAGACAGGAGCATACTATCTAGAAGACATGGATGAGAGACCACTTCCCCAGACATGGAATGCTCACAATTTGAAAAAGTTTGACCACTAACTGTGGGCGTGTAGTAACTTGAGTTGTATATAATGTAATATGTGAACAATTTTTATGTGCATAGATGTACTCATTTTCTTGGCTTTATTATTATTAAATTGCAAACTAGTTAAGGACAAAAACTTGTGCTCGGTTCGATCCCGATCACTGAACAGGTGCAAACCTTATCTCTATTTTTCCTAAAGATAGAAACCTATGCTCGGTTAGATCCCGGTCACCGAAAAGTGGAAACCTTTTCTCTTTTTTATCTAAGGACAGAAACATGTGCTCGGTTCGATCCTAGTCACCAAATAGGTGGAAACCTTATCTCTATTTTATCTAAGGATAGAAACCTGTGCTTAGTTCGATCCCGATCACCGAATAGGTGGAAGCCTTATCTCTATTTTTCCTAAGGACAGATGCCTTTGTTCAATTCAATCTCGGTCGCCAAACAAGTGGAAACCTTAATCAAGTTAGTTAAGAACAGAAACCCAGTTCGGATTGAACCTAGTCACCGATCAGGTGCACACCTTAACTCAGTTACATGACATCTATAAATGAACAGAGGAAAAACATAGCAAAAATGATTTAATTCCAATAAAAAGTAGTAGCAATGAGAAATGTTCACAAATATGACTAAGACTAATGTCTTGTAATCACGTCTCGGTGATTATAAGCAATATAAGCAAAACAAACAAAAAACCAAAGTAAAACAAATGTCTTGTCACCACATCCCAGTGACCATAGGCAAGCCGAGTAAAGTAAAATAAAAAAAATAAAAAAAAAAGGAAAGAAAGCAAAAGAAAAAGCAAAGAAAAAGGTTTCTTTTTCTTCAAGCAGTAGGGTCATTAAGTTGAGTTGGAATAGCATCCACGGTAGGCTGGGTGGTAGAGTCTGGAAGTTGTGATGGAGCTAAGTTTGGCACAACATTTGGGTTGCTGGTGATTTTAAGGTCAACCAACTCCTCATGGGAATCAATCTCCTGCATCAGCTCCCTCATATTGGAAGTGTCTTCTTCTTCTTCGGCGCAAGTGGGGTTCTGAACTGGGGGGAGAGGCTCCGAGAAGGGTATTTACTCGAGGTTCCTCAATGGGGAATCATCAGACACCTCCATCACTTACAGAGCAGCCGTCCATCCTTCGTCGAACCCATGTCACTTTGATTAGTAGAAAATTGGTTCCACAAAGTTCTCGACAACCGCGAAGCCCGCATTGTACCACTTGTCCTCACAACCTTCTAAGGCCGCTTTTAGCTCAGCAATTTCGTTGGCTTATGCCAAATTTAGACTTTCTGTTTCAGCTAGCTTGAGCTCTGTTCCCCTTAGTATCTCCATCAGCTTCTGCTTTGCTAGTGCCTGGGCTCGGGCCCTCTCAACTGCCCACGTCCTCTCCTTGGTATCCTCCGTAGCCTTGCCCTTATCCCTTACCGCGGCCTCAGTAACCTCCTTCAGGGCTCTTTCTCTGTTAGCCTCCTCATCAGCATCCTTCAACCGGTCTTCAATTATGTAAGCCAATGCAACCGAGTAGCTAAGGATTCATCAGTGCCGCCAGAGACGTCCTCGGGAAGTTGCAAGCCTTGTCCAAGACTTCGGGCAATCCATCCACCCTCACCTTGAGCTCAACTCCTTATGTTGGAAGTCACAGGGAGAGGCTCATCCTGAGCCTGAAGATCGTTTGCCACCCCATGGCAAGGTGGGAAAAGGAAGACGCCACGTTGGATCCAACCTGCATGGTTGGGCAGATGCCATTTGTTGGTTCCCGGATAACCACGACACCAAGTGTAGAAACCAAGGGAGTCCTCGGGGGAGTGTCCTTGGATCCTATAGAGGGCTGGTCAGCAGTGCATTGTCTCTTCCGAGTACGGGTAGCTAGAGAAGGCTGATTCTCGCTTTAGGTATGTTGTTGCTGCGCTGTAGTTTGGGCATCGAGTAGAAACTGGTTAACAGTCATTGTCAACCGTACAACCATCTCACCTGCTCCTTGTTCGGCTTCAGCTTTTGAGGAGTATACTAACTCAACCTCTACTTGATCGGCTGGCTGGGCTTCAGCACGAGGCTCTTCAACTGGTATGTGAGTGGCACGACCTTGGAAAATAGAGTTAGCTGAGGCATCCCTCACAAGTACTAATGAATGTGCCCTAATCAACTAAGGGCCAAGGTCCTGAGCTTCGCCTACTATTAGGTTAGGAGGAAGAAAATTTGGATGTCGTACGTCAATATACGACAATAGTGGACTGTCCACCAACAGAGCCTGCCCAAAAGGTTGCCAGGTTGAATAAACTAGAGTGCAGCCGAGTATAAGATGGGATGCCCGGAGTTGCCCATCAAAGTTAACAAAAATCTCTGACCAAAGTACAAAATTTAGGTCTCTCACGTGCATGACTTTAATGTTCGGTCTAAACCTTTTACCCTTTGTCAATGCAAAACGAAAATTGGTTAGTACATATTTAAATGATAATAGAGACAAGCAAACCACACTAAATTGAAAACAGAATTAGATGTGCACGATACCGACCAACATCCTGAGGCAAAGTCGGGCAGGTGAGCTCGTTGGCTTGCTAATTGCCATTCACCCAAACGTACTCTCCTACAGAGTTTCTGTTATAATCGGGAAGGTATGATATCAGCCGTACCTATACATCCCTAATTTTTAGGTAGTAGTCCGATCTTATGTTACCGCATAAACTATACATAAAATTTATATCATGTTGGTCCAGCTGTAGCCCATACAATTGATTTAATTGGCTGACACAACTCACTATTCGGTAAAAATTGAAGGGGAGTTGGTCAGGACACAAACCATAAAATCTAAGGGTCCTAAGTATTAGAGGGTCTACGGGAAATCTAACTCTTCCTTCTAAGATGGCCATTAGTGGAAAAAACTCTTCATTAGGGTGACACTAAAAAGCAATATCACCCTTATGACAATATGTTACCTCTACATCCCCAGGGATATCATAAGTTGCCTTAAAGTTGGCGAAGGATGCCTTGGTGTTAAGAAGATGAGAGAAATCCATTTTTGTTTCTAGAGTAAGAAAAAGAAATTGAATAAAGGGAAGGAGTGAGCAAAGAAACTTACTGTGGGTTTAAGGAATTGGTGATCTCGGATGGAGAATCTATGGATGGGAAGAATATGCTCGGTAGTGAAGGATTTGAAAGAGTAGGGACGTAAAGAATGATATGAAGAGTAGGAAGATACTATTTATAGGGAGAAGGCATTTAATAAAAGGAGCAGGGAAAGTCTTTTCAAATTCCTTTTTGTAATTCCCACACACGTGGCCTCAGTTCACGAACAGTCAGGTCATGCTTATAGTTAGATTTGATAGGCTATTATAACGCTTCTTTTAAGGGGGCATTAATAACCATCTTATCCTCCATTTACTGACTAACGGTTAAGCTTCCCGAGGAATCCCTAGTTTGCTAGGTAAGTCCTTGATTCATTCCCAGTTGCTGGATATGAATCAAGGGGGGGCTATTGTATGGCATACGGCCTCAGGCCAATTGGGCCTTGGGCCTTAGCCCAAACACTCCCCTTAGACTTTCTTTAGCCCATAACCAATGGTATGCCCGTTCCATTGATTGCAAGTTAGACAGGCTTATGCCGATCATGTATGGATTGGTCAGGGGCTGTACTTACTAGGGGCAACCTGCGACCTCGGTATCTCATAATTGCCTTGGGGAATTTGGAGGTTGGAACCAGTTCCAATGCCATTACCACTGTTTCCAAGGAAGCATATTCCTTGTCAGGAATAATCGAATTGGACCCCACTCACACAAGTGAGACTAGAAGGTAATCATGAGCATCCCACCAACCTCATGCTATAAATAGGAGAAATGAGTAGAGATAGGGGGTTGGTCATTCTGAGTGATAGAGAGAGTAAGAGAAAGAGAGAGAACACTAGTAAAAGGAGAGTAACTTAGAGGGAGAAAAGAGTTCTTCTAAGGAAAAGCAACACATAATCCAAGGTCAGTTAGGAATTACCCATAGTAGGAAATCCATAGCCTACATTATAAATTAATTTTCAACCCAATTCCGAATCCATGCCACCAAGGGATTTTGGGCACGTACATATATAGTTCAAACTTTTTGTTGAGTAGTGCTACAGGTACAATATTTTCACAATAAAGCTTAGGAGACAAGCTATTTCTAATTCTCATTTGGACCTATCTACGCTTTGTTATGAAAATATTGTGATTGTCCATATCTTATTCTTTGGTCAAACAACAAAGTATATGATTGTTTGATACGTCGATGTAAACATTTACAGACATGTTTGTCAGATTGAGAATTTTGTAGGTAACTAGGGGTGCTTTGGTCATTGTGTATGAAATAATATACGGGTTAGAGCATCTCTAATAGGTTCTTTAAAACTAATTTTGAAGAACAAACACACCAAAAACTCATTCCAACAACTTCTCTAAAAGTAAAACTTTTCCAAAATTTTTTTGAAGTTGCTACAATAATTCTCTTGATTTAGAGAACACTATAGCAACTCCAAATGAATTTTTCTACTTAAAAAAATCAAACAATTCAATAAAAAAACAATTGTTTCTCTCTCCTCTCATCTCTTTGTTTTAGTTTCTTTGCTTCTCTTTCAGAGACTCAAATGTCTCACATAATCAAAACAGAAAACATAAAACAAAATCTATTTATTATTATAACAACAAAGTTGAATCGAACCAAGAAAAAAAAAAAAGAAGAAGAAGAAGAAAAAAGAAGAGACAAGCCAACCTGTCTGGCAATAGGGAAGAGGATAGGGGTGGTGTTGCATGGTGACTCCGATGGCTTTGTCCTTCCAATGACTCTTGATCTCCATTGGCCTTCTCTCAAAGGTGTGCAGTGGGATGCCGGTCTGTAGGAAAAAAAAAAGTGTAGTGAATGGAGATACGTGTGTGGAGGTGAAAAAAAATCGTGTAGTTTTTTTTGAGCAAAAAGAAATCATATAGTTGAAAAACAAATAATTAGAGGAATGGAAAAATAAAATAAAAACGAGAAATTAAAATTAAGAAATACTACTATAATACTTTCACAATACTTTTATAATAAAACAAACAAACAAAGATTAAAAAAAAAATAAAAATAAAAAAAGAAGAAGAAGAAGATAAAAAAATAATAAAAAAAAAAGAAAGAAAGAAAGAAGAGAGAATGAAAAAATAATATTTAAATGAGATAAATAAAAAGATAGAGAATCTATTGGAAAGTATATTTGAAAAAGTAAATAGTTAAAAAGTAAAAGGAACTGTTCACTTTCCAAACAGTACAAAAATTTGGAGAGAGTGAGAGAGGAAAACTGGGTCAGATCAAATTAGATAGTGGACCAGCCCAAAGGGCCCGAAACAAAGAATTGTTAGAGAGTGGGAGAGGAAAACTGGGTCAGATCGAATTAGATAATCAACATGAGAAGCTAAGATCACAAGATGAAATCTCACAAAGAGCTTGAATACAAGAAACTAGTCTCGGCCCTAGTCCGAGGATCTTCACGTTAGTTTTTATGTCCTTTTTTCTTTGTCCCTGTTTTTCCGCCCAGTTCTTATGTCTCTCTTTCCTTTTTATAGTCCTTCTGTATCTTCTTTGAGCCTTCCACGTGTCATTGTAGTGGTGTTTGGAGATACTTGTCCTATCTCCCTTTTCCAGAAATTTCAATGTAGTGGGTGTAAGGCTGGGAGTCACTGTTCAGATGTCTTCTCCACATAAATGCGGCCAGGGGGTTAGCTGCAGAGTCATTCAATGCGGGGTTGGCAGCCTTCTTCCTTGATATTTTTGGATATTTTCCTAGTGCACATATCTACGACATCCGCCCAGGCCAGTAGAACCTTCTAGGAGGTTTTCTTTGACCGGAAGAGCTCCGACGCTTATTCCAATTTTGATTATCCGAGGTGGTATTATCCTCGGCAATGTTCCTAGGATTCCCCAATTCACGTTCAGACTCCTTACCATTCATTTCGAACATTATAGGTTGAGCCGGATCGTCCTCGGACTGGTCATGATCCTCGGCATGAACTTTGGGCCCAAAGTACAGGCCCATTTCCCTTATCGACCTTTTGCTCCCACAATAGCCCTTCGAGATGCTTCTTCTGGGCTCTCGGGCAAAAAGGAGGATTTCGATGCCCTGCCACCTGTTTATGTCTGTTTTCGGCTCGTTTCTGCTGGTAGAGGCATCTTTTGACTTCCCAGGACACGCTCTTGACATTGTAGTATTCGAGGCGTCTTCTCATTAAATTTCTACAGCTCCACGTCTCCCACGTTCTACGGTGCGATGTAGATCGAATGGCTAGGATTTCGACTAAGGTGTAGGCGGGATTTTTCCTGCTTTTGATTGCCTCTTTGATATAAATATCTCTTTACCCGATTTCTTTTTTTACTTTTGCATTCATTTGACTCTAGAGCACATACGTTGAAACCTGTTAATAGTTCTCGTTATTCATGTCCTTTCCAAACATCGAAGCCTGTCCGAGGAGACCTTCCTAACTTTCTGTAAGTCTTTATACGTTCTTATCCTCTCTTTTTCCATATTATAGCATATTTTTTTTGTTTACTCTTTGTGCTCTTCTTCATCTCGGTCCCCTATTCTAACCTTGAACCCTTTAGGTTTTGTCAATACTCTCTGGGAATGGGTAGGTTTAAGGGTTTGGTAGATTCTAAGGAGGGGATAGCAAGGTTTAAGAGTGAATATAAGATTCCCTCTAGAGTAGATATTAGATATTGTGAGGAGGGCGACTGGCATGAGGAGAGGCGGGAGGGAGAAGTTGTGATCCCTATGATATAGAAGGAGGGATGAAGATCCCTATGGGTACGGTCATGAGAGATTATCTTCTAGCTCATAGGTTGGCCCCTACCCAGTGCGCTCCCAACGTGTTTAGAATCTTAGGCTACGCAGACGCTTTGAACGAGAAATTAGGTTTAGGATTAACACACCAAGATGTCAATTGGATGTACAACCTTCACCATCTTAAGGGTCAGGGATACAACCTAAAATCGCGATACCCCGAGGTTAGGTTAATCCAGTGTCTACTCGAGTCCAATAAGGGCTTAAATAAGGACTTTCTGATTGTGTCGGGCGATTGGCACGATGGCTTACACTGCCCAACGAAGGAGGGGGAACCAGGGGGGGTTTTACTTTAGGAAGGCTTACCTTAATTATTTATTTCCAAGGCGTTAAATTTGGTTCTAACGCTTTCTCTTGTCACAATGATTTTGCAGATAAGCGTACCGCTGAGCCTAAGCTTGGGTTGGTGAACAAAGAGAGTTTGGACAAAATTCTCAAGGCCGAGGTATTCGTGAACTCGGACGGCCAACTCAGAGTGGCACATATAATTCTGGGGTACAAACCCATCTCCTCCAGCTTTCAAGCACCAAAGTGCGTCATAAAGGCCAGAGACCCTTGCCTTCACAAGATCAGCATAGCGGCACCTGGATTTCTTCTTCCTAAAGGTACTCCTGTCCCGGAAGGCACGCTTCCTACCTTCCCACTCTTCGAGGGGGTCCCCATAGCTACTCCGCCACAGCACAGCATTAAGGAGGAAAAGGTCGGAAGAGCTATTTGAGGCTCTCAATCAGCCTTTGTCTCCTGAAGCAGTAGCAAGCGTCCCCGGCGAACGCATACCAAGTCCCGAGGAAATAGGGATTCAAAGGAAAACTAGATCATCTCTACAGGAGCTGCTAGAGTCCCAGCTAGGAAGGGATGGCCAAGGCAAAACGGCACAATCCAAGCTACCAGCCCCTTCCCCCATCCCACCGCCTCGAGCTGACCTCCCCGAGCAAAAAAGAAAGACAGAGGATAAGGGGGAGCAGGTGATGGAGGTGGGAAGGCATCAAGCACCCCAAGAAGTTGATGTCCCTAGAGGGGGAAAGCACCAGCGAACTCAACAAACGAGGTCGGCAAACGAGATTGAGATGAGGGGTGATCACAGGTCTGCAACCCCAGTTTGGGCCCCACGCTTGGAGCTGGATGGGGCCCTTCTGACCGAGGATGCCTCTATCCGAGATTTCTAGGATGGCAAAGCTAGATACGTGGAAGATGCGGTGGAGCAATCTCTGCTTCTACCCAAAGACATGGCCGACCTCAGGCTGATGAGGCAGCATGAGGTGTTTACAGGCCTCAAAAGAGATTTAGCTATGGTGAGCTTTATCTTTTCTTCTATTTTTTGTTTTTATTCTTCTACCCACTCATATCTATGTATTCTTTTTACCTTTCATTGTAGGCCGTTCAAGTTGCATTCCGTGTGGAGGAGATGGTAGGGCTTGCTCACCGCCGAGCCAAAGACGAAGAGGTGAGGAGGATCTCGGCGGTGGATGCCTTTCGCGTGGCTGAGAAGAGCATCCAGGAGCTAAGGACCAAATTAACTGAGGAGGAGAGAGGTAGAAAAAGCGCCCGGCCACTCTAGACAGCGCGAAGAGGCAGGCCGAGAGCCAAAGAGTTTTGCTCCGTAGTGCCGAGGACCAGCTGGCCTCTCCCAAGCAACAGATCATGGCACTACAGAAGAAGTTGGAAGAGGTTCAGAAGACAAAAGAGTTGGCTGAAAAGGTGAAAGAGGAGGCCGAGAGGGCGAAGGAGGTGGCCGAGAAGGAGAGGGATGAGGCAGAGCAGCGAGGCTATGACATCGAAGTGGCTGAGACCGAGAATGCCCTCAAGGCGGAGGTCTCGGGAATGTGTAGGAAGTATTGCTCTAAGGTATGGATAGAGGCCCTCAACCAGGCCGGAGTTGAGGCTTCATCCGTTCTAAGGAAGGCAGAAAATACTTACTACCCCCCAGCCATCCGTGTCGTTCCTCCCGGCGACCACCCAGCAACCCCTAAACTCGAGGTGGCCGAGCCGGCCAAGCGTAGCTCTGATACGGCTCCCCTCTCTTCCAACATTCCTCAACTAGTGGCCGAGCAGCCTGGTGGTGAGGGGAAAGAAATTAAAGTGCATAAGGAGGTAGTCTCTAACACCACCTTGCCACCTACTGTCCCCGAAGATCCTGCTAAGGAAAAAGAGGCGCCTAGGATGGAGATTGTGCTAGCCAGTCTCCCAGTCCCTCCCATGGGTAATCTAAAAAGCTCGGATTAGGAGTCCACCGAGGTTACTGCCCAACAAACCAAAGCTCCTCCAACTGGGAAGATAGTATTAAAGAAAAAATAGGCCCTCATGGAACTTCTTGTTGTATTTTTCCTTTTTGTTCTTTTTTTTTTTTTTTTTTTTGGTAGTAGGGTTTCCCTTTTGTACTTCCATTGCCTTGTTTCCTGACTTATGTTAATGAAAAATGCAAGTGAATTTTTAGGCTTTGCGGCCTTTTACATTCATGTTGACATACCTTTTATTAGCCTTGTATATATTTTTTTGTGAAGAACAATGAGGAGGAAAAATTAAAGAGAAGGGGGGGGGGGGGGGGAAGAGGCCACCAGGACTATCTCCTATGTGGCAAGGTATAAAGCAAACCCCAAAGATCACATGAACTATCATGATCTACTATTAATTTTAAAAACTATATGAACACTAAAAATTAAATGAACCAGGTCAATGCGTTTATAAATGCTTTAAATGATGCTCATGAGCGTCTGTTTGGACTGGCTTACTAGGCTAGAGTGTTGTTTGGGACAAAAGATTGCCCTTGATGTCGAAACAGCCAATTAGGAGTACTTAGGTACCTCGGAAGAATGTTAGAGTGGTGCTTTCGCCTTAGCAATTGGTCCAAAGAGGCAGACATACCTTTGGTTCTTTTTACCACTTGGGTGAACGTTCTGTGATATTACTCTTTCCAGAGTAAGTGGCTGAGGAGTTAGGCATAGTTTTGGACCCATTTAAAACTTAGAGCGATTGCAACTAGTATTAATTTTTCCAAAGCAAGTGGTCCGAGGAACTAGGCATAGCTTTAGATCTGTTTAATACTTAGAAGGATTGCAACTAGTATTAATTTTTCCAAAGCAGGTGGTCCGAGGAACCAGGCATAGCTTTGGATCTGTTTAATACTTAGAAGGATTGCAACTAGTATTAATTTTTCCAAAGCAGGTGGTCCGAGGAACCAGGAATAGCTTTGGGTCTATTTAATACTTAGAAAGATTGCAACCGGTATTAATTTTTCCAAAGCAAGTGGTCCAAGGAACCAGGCATAGCTTTGGATCTGTTTAATACTTAGAAGGATTGCAACCGGTATTAATTTTTCCAAAGCAGGTGGTCCGAGGAACCAGGCATAGCTTTGGATCTGTTTAATACTTAGAAAGATTGCAACTGGTATTAATTTTTCCAAAATAGGTGGTCCGAGGAACCAGGCATAGCTTTAGATCTGTTTAATACTTAAAAGGATTGCAACTAGTATTAATTTTTCTAAAGCAGGTGGTCCGAGGAACCAGGCATAGCTTTAGATCTGTTTAATACTTAAAAGGATTGCAACTAGTATTAATTTTTCCAAAGCAGGTGGTCCAAGGAACCAGGCATAGCTTTGGATTTGTTTAATACTTAGAAAGATTGCAACTAGTATTAATTTTTTCAAAGCAGGTGATCCAAGGAACCAGGCATAGCTTTGGATCTGTTTAATACTTAGAAAGATTGCAACTGGTATTAATTTTTCCAAAGTAGGTGGTCCGAGGAATCAGGCATAGCTTTGGATCTGTTTAATACTTAGAAAGGTTGGTTATCTGCCATGCACTAAGTAATGAACACAAATACAACAAAGTGCTATTTTATTAATAATAGTACCTTTTTAGGTTCTTTACATTTCAAGGATGTAGCACTGCCTGATTCTCTAAATCTTCTAAGTAGTATGCACCTATTCCGGCCACAAATGTGATTCGATATGGCCCTTCCCAATTAGGTCCTAATTTGCCCCAGACTGGGTTCTTTGCTGAACCGACCACTTTTAGCAACACCAGATCTCCAGGCACCAAAGGCCTGATTTTCACGTTGCCATTATATCCCCGCTTTAGCTTATGCTGGTAGTAAGCCAATTGATCAGTGGCATTTTCCCTTCGTTCATCGATTAAATCAAGACTTCTCTCCAGGAAGTTGTTGTTGTTGTTCGATGTAAAGGAGCTCATCCTTAGTGTAGGGAATCCAGTCTCCAACGGGATAACAGCCTCGGCCCTATAAGTTAGTGAAAAAGGAGTTTCACCAGTGGACTTCCGAGGTGTAGTTTGATACGTCCACAGCACGTGTGGAAGTTCCTCGACCCATTTTCCTTTGGAATCGTCCAACCTTTTCTCCATCTCACTTACAATGACCTTGTTCGCGGCCTCAGCTTGCCCATTCCCTTGAGGATAGGCCGGGGTGGAGTACCGATTCGTTATCCCGAGCCCACAGTAGTATCTCCGGAAAGATTTGCTGTTAAACTGAAGACCATTATCCGAGATAAGGGTATGGGGAACTCCGAACCGAGTGACGATGTTTTTCCAAATGAATCTTTTTACATCTGCATCTCGGATGTTGGCCAGTGGTTCTGCTTCAACCCACTTGGTAAAATAATCTGTGCCGACCAGTAAATACTTCTTGTTTCCAGCAGCCCTAGGGAAGGGGCTTACGATGTCTAAACCCCACTGAGCAAAAGGCCATGGGCTAGATAGAGGATTGAGCTCTCCCTCCGGTTGATGAATGTTCGGGGCGAATCTTTGACATTGGTCGCATTTCCTTACATACTCCTGGGCCTCCCTGTGTTATTAGGCCACCAATATCCTTGAGTGAGGGCTCGATGAGATAAGGACCTTCCTCCGGTATGGCTCCCGCAAATTCATTCGTGTAGCTCTTCGAGAAGGATTTCAACCGCCTCGGGGTGGATGCAAAGTAGATATGGCCCAGAGAAAAACCTCTTGTACAACTTCTGGTCCTCGGATAGCCGGAAACGAAGAGCCTTCCTCCATATCTTATCTGCCTCTAGTTTACTCTCAGGTAAGCTATCATCTCTAAGGAAACGGATAATAGGGTCCATCCAGCTTGGGCCTACCCTTATCTGATGAATGGTTAGCACCTCTCTTCCCAATCCATAAGGTTCCATGAGATCTTCAACAAGAACTACTTTGGGCAGGCTCTGTGTCGAGGAGGTCACCAGCGTTGCGAGCGACTCCGTGTGGGTGTTTCTGCTTCTGGGAATTTGGACCAATTTAAAAGATTCAAACCCGATCTGCAAGTGTTTTACCTGGCTTAGATACTTTTGCATTCTTAGGTCTCTGGCTTCTAACTCTCCTCGGACTTGGCTTATGACCAATCTAGAATCTGAGAATACGTCCACAGTCCTTCCTCCCATCTTTTGGATCATGGTCATCCCAACCAATAGAGCCTCATATTCCGTCTCGTTGTTTGTGGCAGAGAATCCAAGACTTAACGATTTTTCAATCGTGATGCTTTCGGGTGAAATTAGAACCAGCCCTAATCCAAATCCTTTAAGGTTTAAGGCACCATCAACGTACACCTTCCATGATGATGCTCGTTCAACAGAGATTACTCCAACTAAATTTCCATCCATGCGGTATTTGTTTTCATCCTCTCCTGTTGGGGCCTCGACAAACTCAGCCAGAAGGTCGGCGAGGACCTGACCCATTACAAAGGTACAAGGCATGTACTTGATGTCATAAGCTCCCAACTTTGTTCCCCACTTCGCGACTCTCCCAATATAATCAGCACTTCGAAGCAAGGCTTTGAGTGGCAATTGGGTCAAAACCACAACTGTATGCGCCTGGAAATAATGCGGCAGCTTGTGTGTGGCGTGCACTACAGCTAGGATTGCCTTCTCTAGTGGCAAGTACCTGACCTCGTCTTCATGTAAGGATTTGCTTTTGTAATAAACGGGCCTTTGTACCCTATTGTCAACCCTCAACAATACCAGGCTTATCGCATAGGTAGCCACTGCGATATAAGCAAATAGGACCTCGTCTACCTCAGGTCTGGACATTATTGGCAGCCGAGAAAGGTAATCTTTCAACTCCTGGAATGCTAAGGCACATTCCTCGGTCCAATCAAAGTCCTTACACTTGTTCAACAAACGATAGAAAGGTCTACACCTATCTGCAGATCGGGATATGAAGCGATTCAGAGCAGCCGTCATCCCTGTCAATCTTTGCACCTCCTTAGGATTTCGAGGTGGTTGCAGTTTATTAATGGCCTCGACTTGGTTCGAATTGACCTCGATTCCACGATGAGTGATCATGTAGCCCAAAAACTTTCCCGACCCCACCCCGAAAGAACATTTGGAAGCGTTGAGTCACAGTTTGTGTCCTCTTAAGACTTCGAAGATACTTCCAATGTGCTCGGCCTCCTTCTTTCTCTTGACCACCATATCGTTGATGTAAATTTCGATATTTTTCCCCAGCTGCGGCTCAAACATTCGTGTCATCATCCTTTGATACGTAGACCCCGCATTCTTGAGCCCAAATGGCATCACCTTGTAATGGTAGTTGCCGATAGGGCTGACAAAAGCTGTTTTCTCGTGGTCTTCCAAGGCTAGAGGTATCTGATGATAGCCTTGGAAAGCATCTAAGAAGCTCATCCGAGGATGCTTTACAATTGCATCCACCAGTTGGTCAATTCGAGGCATGGGGAAAGGGTCCTTTGGGCAGGCCCTGTTCAGATCTGTGTAGTTGACACATACGCACCACTTTCCATTCTTTTTCTTTACCACTACAATGTTAGCCAGCCAATCGGGATAGAACACCTCCTTAATAGCCCCAGCCTGCTTAAGTTTTGCCACTTCTTCCTTGATGGCCTCAGCATGTTCCTTCGAAGAGCGCCGGGGGGGATGTTTCTTGGGGATAACATACAAGTTAACGTTCAGATGATGGCAAATGAAACTCGGATCCACCCCTGGGACTTCATAAGCATTCCAAGCAAACACGCCAACATTCTACCTCAGAAATCGCACCAATTCCTCCCTTTCCTGAGGAGGTAATTGAGTGCCAATTTGGAAGAATTTCTCAGGATCCTTATCGACTAGAACCTTCTCCAACTTCTTACATCTCGCTTCCTCGGCTTCTTCAGCAGATGTTGAGGCCGAGGACTTTAATTGCTAAAATTCTTTGTTGGCCGTGGCCGAAGACTCTAACCCAGGTTGGTGTGTGATCGCGGCCACCAAACATTGCCTGGCTGCCACTTGACTTCCAATCAACTCCTTAACCCGATCTCTAAACAGGAATTTAACCTTGAGGTGGAGGGTGGACGAAACGGCCCCTAGGGCATGAAGCCAGGGTCGCACCATAATGGCCGTGTATGGTGAAAACGCCTCCACCACAATGAAATCCACCTCCACCACCCTCGAACCGGCCTGGACTGGCAATCTGATTTGCCCCTTCGAGACAACCACCTTCCCATTGAAGCCTACCAAAGGTGAGTCATAGCTGGTCAGGTCCTCCTACCTAAGGTTAAGCCCTTTGTACAAGTCTGGGTACATAATCTCAGCCCTACTGCCCTGGTCGACCAGTACCCTCTTCACACCATAGCCTCTTATCCTGAGAGTTATAACTAAGGCGTCATCGTGGGGTTGAATGGTTTCGGCCTTGTCCTCGTCCGAAAAACTCAGAATTGGGTAAGCCCCCACCTTGGCCCTCTTTAACTCATGACCAGAGTCTCCGATATACGGTCCAGCCACTGCCATTACCCTGGAAGGTCATGACCCTGTTCTTCCTAGAGCGGCGAGGATGACATGGATGGTTCCTAGGGGGGTCTTGCGGAATTACTGCTTTGAGCCCCCGAACCTGTCTAACCTCCTTGCTCGTTTGGCTGATTCAAGAACTGCTTCAACTTACCCTCTCGGATCAATTGCTGAAGGTAACTCCATAAGGTTCTGCACTCCTCAGTCGTATGCCCTCTCTCCCGGTGGTACTGGTAGTGTAGACTTTGATTGCGTTTCGTAGCATCCCCGATCATCTTGCTCGGCCATCTGAAATATGGTTCACTCTTTATTTTCTCCAGGATTTGATGCACCGGTTCCCTGAATAGGGTGTTAACAGCTTAGGCAACGGGAGCTTCGGCCTGCCCTCTAAAATCCCTTTGAGGCCGACTGTTATTGTAGTTGTCCGACCTGAAATCCTTCCTCTCCTGAGGGATAACCTTACCCTTGCCCTTTCCCTGCTGTTGGTCCTCTTCAACTTTTTTGTATTTATCGATCCTGTCCATAAGCTGGCGTATACTTGTGATTGGTTTCCCGGTTAACGACCTCCTCAGGCCATGCTCGGCTGGTAAGCCGACCTTGAACGTTCGGACCACCACGTCGTCAAAATCTCCATCAATCTCATTGAACATTTCCCAGTACCTGTTTGAATATGTCTTCAAAGTTTCTCCTTTTCACATGGACAAGGAGAGCAAAGAGTCTAAAGGCCGAGGAACTCGACTGCACGTGATGAAATGGGACCCAAACGCATGTGTGAGCTCCTTAAAAGACCCAACCGAGCCTGCCCCTAGACCATCAAACCACCTCATCGCCACGGGGCCCAAACTAGACAGAAACACTTTGCACATTAGGGCCTCATTCTTGGCGTGTACAGCCATTCTCTGATTGAAATGACTGACATATTCAACGGGGTCGGTGCAGCCGTTATACATTATGAACACGGGCTACGTAAACCGCCAAGGAAGTGTCACGTTCTCGATCTTGCTCGAAAAGGGGGACATGGAGATCCTGTCAAGCGCTTTGCTCATTGCGTCACTCCCTAGGCATTTCGAGGCTGACTCTCTGTTCTTGCGCTCACGACGATAGTCCTCTTCGCACGAGTAGGTTTCACTGGGCGGTGTCCTTGATTTGCGCCTGTAGTTCGCATCCTTCTCACTGTCAGAAGACAGATCAGATGTCGAGGGGCTTCTCCTCCTTCGCTTGCGGCGCAGCTTTCTCTTCAAGTGGTCGATCTCCTTCTGCATGGATTTGGCGTGCTCCTCGTGAGACACGTGGCTATCACCCCAAGAGTGACTCTCGCCCGTATGGGTGGTATGCACACTGCCCTCACGACCTTCACGAAGATGCTCCTGTCGATGGGACCCCAATGACTCCAATTGCTGCGGACCTGAACCTACCATGGTTGACTATCTAACACTCTAATCACTCAGCTTTCCCGCAGACGGCGCCAATTGTAAGGACACGACTTCAGCGTGCTGGCCCAACAACGCATGGACCAGCCCAAAGGGCCCGAAACAAAGAATTGTTAGAGAGTGGGAGAGGAAAACTGGGTCAGATCGAATTACATAATCAGTATGAGAAGCTAAGATCACAAGATGAAATCTCACAAAGAGCTTGAATACAAGAAACTAGTCTCGGCCCCAGTCCGAGGATCTTCACGTTAGTGTTTTATGTCTGCTTGCTCATTCCCAAGTGCAGGAGATCGTAGCAATATAATTCTCGGAGTACCGAGGTTGAACCACAAGGAGCAGGGTAAATTCAAAGACAATATAATTAAATAATAATTTTGGTGAAGAAGAAAAATATTTTTGCTTGGTGATTGTTAACAAGAATAATAATAAAAACTGATTTAAATCAATAATGTAAATACCAGGACATCAGGGTGTTTCTCTATATCGATATGAGATTCTTTGTGATCTAAGAAAATATATATTTCATAATTGATTGTTCTTATACAATTAAAAACTTATGATTCGGTTGAACTGAGACAATTCAAGAACGCATTATAACCTCGATTAATAATGCGGTTAGAAAAGTTTTCAGAAAAACTCATTCACTTTAAAACCTGATTTCTATTTGAAACTATTAGAAATTCATCTAAATAATAAGAAAAACATGATTGAACTTATTGAAAGCATGAAAGAACTAATACATCAAAAAGAAATCTAATTGAACAATCAAATATGTTATTGTCTAAAATCCTAGAGAGAATCACATTGAATATTCATACCATATAGAAGAAACATAACCCCTAGCCTAGCAAAGAGTTTAGGCTGCCATTAGAGAAAGGAAAATACAAGGTTTTCTCTGCCCAAAAGTTGTTCTCACAGCCTCCCTTCCAAACCCTAATGTCCAAGTGTCTCAAGAAAATAAAACTTTTCTATTTTAATTTCCGTCCAGGTTTACAGTGGTAACTTGTGAGTTAATTTCGGCCCTCAAAAATTGAGAATTTCGAAAAACTCAAAACTGAAAAGTTGTAGATATTTAAGTCACGGTTCCAACCCATTTGGCCTTGTGTCAATTGGATTTTTGAGGAGAGAGATACGCCCAAAATACTGATCAGTGCTCAAATCAGATTTTTCCTTTTCAGATTCTACCTCTTTGATTTCTTTCCTTATTTGAAGCTTCCAATCTTGGTAAACAATCCAAGCACTCCAGCTGCACCTCCTTAGACATTTAAACATGGTCCTTTAGCTCCACTTTAATTCTAGTTTGGCCTCCATTCTCTCACAAATTCCTGTAAACTCATCTTTCTCACATAATTTCCTGAAAGTAGAAAATTACACACAATGAATGACATCTTATTCAAGAAATTATGTAAAGATAAATAATAGAGACTAATGCAAATCATGACTTAATTATACAAATTAAGCATAGTAATAAGGAGATAACGCCCACATAAATATATAACAAGTATACATTTTAAGGCGTTATCAATGTCCTTTTTTCTTCGTCCCTGTTTTTCTGCCCAGTTCTTATGTCTCTCTTTCCTTTTTATAGTCCTTCTCCATCTTCTTTGAGCCTTCCACGTGTCATTGTAGTGGTGTTTGGAGATACTTATCCCATCTCCTTTTTCCAGAAATTTCGATGTAGTGGGTGTAAGGCTAGGAGTCACTGTTCAAGTGTCTTCTCCACATAAATGCGGCTAGGGGGTTAGCTACAGAGTCATTCAATGCGGGGTTGACAGCCTTCTTCCTTGATATTTTTGGATATTTTCCTGGGGCACGTATCTACTACATCCGCCCAGGCCAATAGAACCTTCTAGGAGGTTTTCTTTGACCGGAAGAGCTTCAAGACTTATTCCAATTTTGATTATCCTCGGCAATGTTCCTAGGATTCCCCAATTCACGTTCGGACTCCTTACCATTCATTTCAGACATTATAGGTTGAGCCTGATTGTCCTCAGCCTGGTCATGATCCTCGGCGTGGACTTTGGGCCCAAAGTGCAGGCCCATTTCCCTTATCGACCTTTTGCCCCCACAGAAAATAATCGGATGGGTGACAAATTTAAGCTTTTGCAATTTTATTTTAATAATTATTATTATTTTATAACAATGCATATATAGAAATTTAATTCATAGATTTTTTTTTAATAATTTTTTATTTAATCATATGTTTTGGGTGGACAAATTACAATTTTTGCAAAGAAAATAATATTAATAAATTATAAAAAACAAATTATTTTTCTAATTGGTCCAATTAATTATTTTTTATTTTTATTAATTTTTTAAGTTACGTTTTTCGGTGTTTTAGATTGTAGGTAGAAGAAATAAGGTTTGAGAAAGTTTTTTTAAAACTAATCAAATAATTTCCAAATTTTTTATTCTTTTTAATGATTTACAAAATGTTATAAATAAATTTTATTAAAAAATAAATATTTTCGTTAACTTTCCTTTTGAATTTTTGAAAAAATTGTATTATTTTCATTTTGGTATGACAAAATTTATATTTATGATTTATGATTGTTCTTATAATAAATAAAAATATGATTACGAAATACATTATTTATTATTAAATTAGTTTAAATTGTAAAAAAAATTAATAAAACTACCATAAAAATAATTATCACGTGCAACGTGCTAGTTTGCGGCTAGTTAATTTAATTATGGGTCGAAAAAGATAATTGGGTTTAAGTTTATACTTTATAGATGCTGCTATAGGGATAAGCAAATTTAGATATTTAAGCGTAAATATGCAAAATTTTGAACAGGGATGGATAAGGGTTGTTTTTGCTCTTTTAGGAAAACCACCATCATCTATTTTGCATTTCATCCAGATGAGAACGCTCTAGGTCCATACAAAATCCCAGGACTACTTTACTTCCAAGAAGAGTGGATATTGTCCAATTTCATACAGATCCAAATTGTGAACATTTTCACAAGTTGTAAACAAGAGATTGAATTCAATAAGGATAAGAGTCTTGTAGAGAGTTGGTGGGTTCCAATTAGCTTAACTGGTAAAGTTTCTGATGGTTGTATAAGAGATCTAGGATTCAATCCCCGCCTACACCAAAAACTGATTGGTGTTTTGGTCTGAAGATAAAGAGCTATCATCAGAAGTGAACGCCATAGGTTGAAACTCTCTAATAAAAAAAAGTCTTGTAGAGTTGTAGTTATAATAAATAAATAAAATTGAAACCCATTTAAAAAATATCACACCCTAATTTAAATTCTAACCATATTGAGCTTACCATAATTTTCCAATCCAAAAAACAACACTCACATGTTAAGCCAAACTCTTCTCTCAAAATAAGAAAAAAAAAAAAAAAGAATAGAAAAAGAAGTGGCAAATTGAACAACTAAATTAGGAAAGGACCAGAAAATTAAAAAATTTCTAAATCAGGAGAACTTTGGAATAACCACTGACTCAAAACATTTTATATATATATATATATATAAATATATATATATATGTATAATAGTTTTATGGGTTTAGCTTACCTCCAGTGTTTTTTTAATTAAAATCTCTTTTGTTTTAATAAAAAATTGCCACATTACCTACTAACTAAATAAAAGGTGGAGATTAAAACTCACAACCACTTACTAATGTATATTTAAAACTATAGGAGATGTCCAGTTAAAAATTTACCGGAGGTAAGCCAAACCCTAGTTTTATTCAATCCAACAATAGTTCTCCAATTCAAAAAAAGTCACAAAATTGAATAAAACTCTGGAACAGTGCTGTCTGGGTAGAAATAGCCAAAGGAAATGACCATGAAATTAGTAAATTTCTAAATAGACCATGAATACTCAAGGACTAACCACCGAGCCAAAACACTATATATATATATATATAGAGAGAGAGAGAGAGAGAGAGAGAGAGAGAGAGAGAGAGAGAGAGAGAGAGAGAAGCAATTATCTTTTTGAAAAATACCCTTAAGATATATTTTCAAACTTTGCTCTTTTTCTTTAACCATATTTTCAATTTGGTTTTGTGTGTGATTTGGTTTGCCAGTCATGGTTAGGATTTTCTTCAACAAATTATTACTATTATTCCTCATGGTCTTCTTTTCGAATGCCATCTTTTTATGCAAGGCACAGTGTTCTTTTAATTCCGAGTTTCCTCGCAAGAACTTTACCGCATGCTCAAATTTGCCTGTGTTAAATTCAACCCTTTATTGGAATTACAATATATCATCTGGCATGGTTGAGATTGCTTTTAGGCAACCGGGCATCGATATTTTCTCAACATGGATTTCATGGGGCATCAATCCCACTTCAATTGGTATGATTGACGCTCAAGCTTTTGTTGCATACACAAGAAATGATGGGAACCTAATAGCCTATACATCTCCTATAAGCAGTTATAGAACCTCTCTTAAAGAAGGGGCTCTAAGTTTTCCTGTCTATGATGTCTCAGCCATGTATGAAAATAACTCAATCACCATCTTTGCCACCTTACAGCTTCCTAGAGAAACCATCATGGTGGATCATGTGTGGCAAAAAGGTCCAATGTATGGGAATAATATTCCTAAAATTCATAGTTTACTTAGACACGAGCTTCGCTCCTATGGTACTTTGAATTTTTTATCAGGAAATGTTAAACAAGGAAGAGGAGGAAAATTAATGGTATTGAAGAGCTTTCATGGAATCATGTGTGGCATTAGTTGGGGTATTATGCTGCCTGTAGGAGTTCTTATAGCAAGGTATTTGAAGGTGTTTAAAACAACAGACCCGATATGGTTTAAGCTTCATGTTACATGTCAATCTTCGGGGTACATTATTGGTCTTATTGGCTGGGCAACTGGACTCAACCTTGGTGCACAATTATCTGGATTGAGGTATAAAACTCATGGATGTATTGGCATTACTCTTTTTTGTCTCGCAACAATTCAGGTGATCGTTGGCCATTTTATTAGGCCGAAGGAGCGCAAGTACAGGATTATATGGAATATATTCCATTTCTTCGTTGGTTATGGAACAATTACTTTGGGTATCGTTAATGTCTTTATAGGGATTCATATTTTGGAGCCAGGACAGAGGTGGAAAGGAACCTATATTGGCATACTTGTATTTTTGGGTTGTGTTACTGTGCTCCTGGAAACTCTTAGTACTTTTTATTTGTATTATCATGAAAAAAATGATAGCCTAGATACAATAGATGGAGCTACTCCATTTAATCCTTCATGAAAACATGTATTTATAAATCAATATTGTGACTTTTCAGTGTAAATTTTTATTCTTTTGTAATTTCATACGTACATAGTTAGAGAGTAAAGATTTGAATTTTAAACGATTTAATTTGTTAGAAACACCAGGAGATGTAGTTGAACTATAAACATTTTTGGCATTATCAATGTATCTTAAATATTGATTTGACATTCAAATGATCCATAATATATATATATATATATATATATATTTAATTCCATCATTGTATTATTATTACAACTCATGGGTATAAATTTTCATTCAAATCTCCTACGTATGTCAATTTTAAGGATGACCAAAATCAGCTTGAAAATAGACTGCGACTTCATAAGAAAAGAAAAGAAAGATCAATTTAATTGAGCTTTTAGAGATGTTAGAACCAAAAAATATCCCAAAAACTCAGCAAAGAAAGAGGCTATTTTTTGGGGGTTAAGATTATCAAAATCTAGAATACTATCTTTAAAAGCTTTGGTCCCAATTAAGCTAGAAGTTCGTGATATGGGAGTGTGCCAACAAGAGTGACAAAGTTGGATTTACGCTCTCTGTCAAACGTAGGAAATAAACCAATTTTGAATCGACTGTAGGTAAACACAATGGTGTGTCTCAGTTCATCCACAACGAAAACCACACATTAGTGCCTATATTTTGGTTAGCTATTATTTGTCTGTGTACAAATTGTTAAATCCTCACCTTTATTTTTATTTTTAGGTATAATTGTCAAACTTTTAGCAAATAAGTAAGAGCAATGCTAATTACTAAGAATATTACGGACTTTACTATGTTAGGGTGTAGAAACCTAAATATAAGTAAGAGTGATGCTAGGAATATTACCACTTTTTGTAAATAAATAGACTTATAAATTAATGTGTCATCAACCTAGTTTGTTTGTACATGCGAAACATTTAAAAAAAAAAAACTCATGTTTTCTGCCTGTTTCCAATAATAGGGTAATAACAGGTGTTTTTTTAAATTAGGAGTAACATTCCGTTCTTAATTTTTATACGTCAAACACGGCAATAAAAAAGAGAAGATTTTTTTGATGAAAAAAAACGTACTAAACTTATATTGTTCCACTGCACCCTACTATTTTATACGTCAAAATACACCTGCACGCGCAGCACACCTATAGGCTACTATTCTAATCGTCAATTGGCATCTGCACAAAGCCTAATAAATCTTACTATATCATACTAGTTGCTATGGTTTTAAACATCGGACTGGACCGGATCGAACCGGCCCAACCAGTTCATTTAGGAATCGGGTACTAATTTGGAAAAACTGGAAACCGAAAACCGGAAGCAAATCTAATTTTACCCCAGTCTGGTTTTTAAAATGTTCTTTTATTGTCAAATTTTATTGTTTCTAAATTCCATCGGTTTTTGCTAAGTCTCTTCCATCTAATAATATTACATATGCATCCATTTTCATGTACCTGCATACCATTTAGTATTATTTTATTGAATTTATTGTCTCTATTTATACAATATATTTGCATTTGTCCTGTAATGTGTTAGATTGTTAAGAAATTTCTATATGGTTGTTGAAATAATTTTCTTTGTTAAGTAGATTATTTCTATATGATTGTAATTTGTTGGATTACTTTAGTCATCTCCAAAAAAAGCATATGACAAATATTTCTGTATTTTTTTTTTTTTTTTTTTTTGGCGAAGTTTCAAATTATACACATACTATATATTTACCGTTATTTTCCTATTTATGTATTTTATTTGCAGAATTTTTAAAAAGATGCTGAATTATATCACTCCATATACTTACCGTATTATAATTGTAGCGTATTGTACTAACTATGGTCATCAATTACAAAAAAAAAATAATTTAAATATTTATTAATTACGTTTTTTAAATCCACCAAACACATTTATGGTAACATCAGTTTTTGCTTATTATGTAATGAAACTTGTAATAAGTTTAATATTTTCTTATCGATTTGCAATATCAATAATTGTATATAGTCAAAGATTCAAATATTCTCATTAATTTTTTCACCTTTGATGGCTTCCACTAAATTCTTTATGAATGATGTTAGAGATACTGTAAAATTTGCTAAAATCCAAAATCACCACACTACAACCCATGAACAACAGATGAGAGGTGAGAGTTTGGACTTTGGTGAGAGAGAGAATAAAAATAATAATAAATTCCTTTTCACCTCGAGTAGTACTAGGACCACAAATTATTCCATAACTATTTTACTATAACTTTGACGTGTCAAACTGTAAGTAGTTAATCATCACATATACATTAGACTCACCATTTTTTCTTCACCAATCACACTCTGCCAGATGACAATTGTGGCAAGATGTTGTCAAAAATTTTGTGATCCTACATTTTTTCTTTCACCTCTTGCTACAATGTTGTGTTTAAGCACTACAGGAAATTGTAAAATTGTTTGCAAATGCCTGACAGGATTTATGGGTGTTTTTGTGCATTTTTGTTGGCAAAATTATATATTTTGCTTTTTTATGGGTTTTACTTTACATTACCCTATAGGAATGCTTTAATACGACGGACGCTAAAAAGATATCCTATTCGTTTTGCTAAAAGTAGAGTGAGTTATTAAAGCAACGGGAGGCAGAGATTGATACCCCTAATTTACAGAATTTCATGGTTTAAAATGGTTTGAAGAGACCATAACTATCTTGATAAAAAATTAAAAATTAAAAAATTACTATGGTAACCATAGATCCCTTCGCTTAACTTATTTAGGCCTTGCCGAAGGCTTAATTAAAGAACTTTTTGGGCTCATACAAAAAAGGCCCAACAGGCCAAATTATGTGCGCAGAGCCAACCCATTAATGTGTGAAAATTTACGGACTATCACATCACTTTTCTCCAATTAAAAAAAAAAAAAAAAAAAAAAAAAAAAAAAAAAAAAAAAACCAAAGCAATAAAAACTCGTTCCAACCCCAACGGCTCTCTTTCCAAAAATCTCTCTCTCTGCGCTCACAAAAAGCAAATATCACGTGAAGACTAGATCTGATAAGACTAAAGCACTGAATCACTGACTTATTATGAACTATATGCTATCTAAATTTACACATAAACACAAAGCCAAAATCAAATCAGAAGTTCAAAACAGCTGAAATTCAAATGAAAATCAGTTTTCCACAATTCCACACGCAAAATCTCACTCTCTCATAAATCATTTTCCGTTCTCTCTACTCTCAATCTCAACTCTCAAGTCTCTCTCTCAAAGTTAAGACTTTTGTTTTTCACCGTCTCTCTCTTGTCTCTCTCAAATCCTTTTTCAACACATTTTAAGTCATTTCCGGGTCTTCATTTAGTGATATATCATTCGAATATGATGAAAAAATGCATGTCTAACATGTTCTCAAATGATGAGATTAATCAACTGTCTTTTTAAAAAAAAATAAAAATCAATATCCATAACAGAGATATTTTGCTGAGGTATTCACAAACATGAATGCCAGATTTTAAGAAACAGGCTTATTGTACTAAAATTCTCTAGAACTATCAAAATCATGATCATAATTGAAGATAAGGGTGGGATAAATCTGAAAGTTGAGGTGGTGCAAGAGAAGAAGGAACAAGTTTGTTTGTTGATGAAATAATATATAGGCGAATAATCAAAAGAGCAAAAATTAATATTGAACTGAAATACTAATATATCATCAATGAATAAAAAGGAAAAAGAGCAACGTTGACTTTCGGCATATGTCGGAAATGCAAATTAAATTGAAGTTGAAGACCTAGTAAATATCACATCACTTTTAGTCTAATTCCCCACCGAAAAACAACACTATAATTCAATAATTCATACATATATTTTAAATCCACGACAGACACCATTCTAAGGCTATCCTATAATATAATGGCTCATGATCTTCTTCTGATTCTTAGTAGAGAACAAATGCCTTATTAATTTCTAAAATACCTTGCAGGCAACACACAGAAAAATTACAGAATATACACTACAACATACTGATTTTGTTGTTACTTCTAAGACAAGTTTATCTAAAACCATGGCATAAATTAAACTAAAGAGAACGTCAAATTCCCCAAATTAGAGCACCCCTTGAATGCAAAAATACCTTCTTTTCCTGAGTCTTTGATTACTCCTCATCTTTTCGTCTTGTCCTCCTTAAAAAACCTTAGAAGCCATTTAGGATTTCCTCTTTTAAAGTTAAACACAACACATCCCATAGCTAATTCAAACAACAATCCACATCCATAGCCCATAAACACGACCTTCCAACCAAATCCACTAGCAAATATAGAATCATTATGTTCTTGCAGTATTGATGGCAGTGGTGGTGATGGCAGCTCATTAGTGCTACAGTTCACTGACAATGGAAATCCACACAATCCCAAGTTCCCATTGTATGAGTTGTTCTCAAATGTATCTAATTGCTTGCTTTGAGGTATGGGTCCAGCAAGCTGGTTTTGTGAAAGGTTTAACACTGCCAAAAATGTTAGACTTGTCAATTGGATAGGTATTTGACCAATGAGCCTATTTGAAGAAAGGTCCAAGGATTCAAGTCTTGATAAATTTGCCAATGATGATGGGATATGGCTAGTTAGGCTTTTATGGGAAAGGTTAAGCAATCGAAGAACTGTAAGCTTTCCAAGTACTTCAGGAATCTCACCTTCAAATTTGTACTTGATAAATCAATTGTTCTGAAAATGGTTAAGATTCTCTTTAGTTTACTCTGCAGCCCTTTCACAATCAACACCACCGATTCTTGATAAGAACCATCACTCAAATATTGTGGTTCGTGTTTATCTTCATCGTTGATCTTCATGGCATTCATATTTTCAAAATAATTTATTGGTAAAGGACCAATAAACTTATTGTGAGAGAGCTCAAGAATTAGTAACTTAGAGAAAAATATCCCACTAGTGTTATGATTTCCTATAGGACCATGGAATCTGTTGGACTTCAAGACAAGAACATGTATGTTGTGAAGAGCTTCCAACCAATAGGGGAAGATATCATTTATCTTGTTATTTCCGATGTCAAGAATCTGTAGGCCATTGAAGAACTTCCCACTGGTATTATGATTTCCTACAGTACCATGGAATTTGTTTGATTTCAAGACAAGAACTACTAAATTTGGAAGAGCTCCCAACCAATACGGGAAGAAATCACTAATCTAGTTATTTCCGAGGTCAAGAACTTCCAGAGTTTTACAGTTGACCAAAGATCTTGGTAATGGCCCTTCTAAATCATTGTCACTGAAGGCAAGATATTGCAAACAACTACTATTTGCCAATGTAATAGGGATGGTCCCGTGAAAGGTATTCATTTGCAAATCTAATTCCCAAAGATGGTTGCTGAAGTTTCCCAAACATTTTGGAATTTTACCACTAAAACCATTATTAGAGATATCTAATCTTTCGAGGAAACTTACGTTGCAAATCATATGTGGGATCTCCCCAGTAAGTCTATTGTTTGAGATGATAAAGTATATTATAGAAGTTGGGCGTAAATGCACTTTTGGTCTCTACATTTTAGGTCATTTCTCGATTTGGTCCTTAGACTGATTTTGCTCCTAGGTCAGTCCCTGAAATTAGAAAATCGATTTTATTTTGATCCCTGCCATCAACCCACTAACAGAAAATGCAAACGTGGCATTTCTCGATTTGGTCCTTAGACTGATTTTGCTCCTAGGTCAGTCCCTGAAATTAGAAAATCGATTTTATTTTGATCCCTGCCATCAACCCACTAACAGAAAATGCAAACGTGGCAGACGGAATACACTGTTTGCTGACGTGGCTAATAAAATAATAATAAAAAAATTTATATTTAGCATTTTCTAAATGCCACATCAGCATTTAATTTAATAAAAAATGCCAGCTCAGAAAATTTAACAAATAGTAAATTAAACTTTTTAAACTAAAATCATTTCTTAAAAATAAAAAAATCATAATTCTCATCAAAGGTTAATCTCAAATTCTCTCTTTCTCTCTTCACCCTCCATGGATCTCCACTGTAGGTCCATGGCCGAAGCTCACTCAGCCTTCTTCTCCATCACGCACCAGAGCTCACAAGCTCACAAGCAAACCAACAACGAGCAGATCAAGGCAAGCAAACCAATGGATTTCACCGGAAAAACAAACTCGACCTGCATGAGAGAGAACGATGTGACGAGGCCAAACTCTCTCTTCGATTGATGAGGAAGACGACAACGAGGAGGTAGTCGTTTGTCAGGACAACGTCATTTGACAGAGTGGTTGAGGAGGCAGAAACAATGGGGTTTGACGGCGTCGTTTTGGTGGGGTTAGGGTTGGTGGCGTGAAACGGGTTCGTTGGATTTGAGGAGGCAGGAATGATACCATTGGATCTGCTCCAAACCCAAAAACTCAGGTCTGCTCCAAACCCAAAAACCATAGAATATTTCTTTAAGTTTGTTGTTACTTGTTACTGTGTTTGGTTACTAAGAGATGGGTTTGTTTGGTTGGGTTTGACTTGCTCTTAATCAATGGTGGTGGTGGGTTTGATTGTGAGAACGTGAAGTTTGCTAGGTATTCTTGCTCTTGTTCTGGGTTTGATTGTGAGAATGTGAAGTTTGATTTTGGGTTTGCTCTTGTTCTCTTCGACATGCACTGTTGGATTCTTTGATTTATTTCTTGTTTTTCTGGATTTGATAGAGATAAGATTTGATTGCTGGATTTTTTTTAAAAAAAATGATTTGGTTGCAGGATTTAGATTTGGGGTTTTTCATATATTAGTTTGGGTGCTGGGTTTATTTCTCGGATTTGGGAAGAACATGAAGAACAAGTTCTTATTTTCTTATTAAAAAAATAATGAAATTAGATTTTGGGTTTTTTTTTTAGTTTAGTTTAAATTTTCTGAGCTAGCATTTTTTATTAAATTAAATGCTGATGTGGCATTTAGAAATGCTAAATATAAATTTTTTATTATTATTTTATTAGTCACGTTAGCAAACAGTGTATCTCGTTTGCCACGTATGCATTTTCTGTTAGTGGGTTGACGGTATGGACCAAAATAAAATTGATTTTCTAATATCAGGGATTGACCTAGGAGCAAAATCAGTTTAAGGGCCAAATTGAAAAATGGCCCAAAATGTAGGGACCAAAAGTGCATTTACGCCTAGAAGTTGGAAGTTGCACTAAACTGCCCAAAAGCCGACTCAGTTGAATAAACTTCAGTGATGTGGCTTTTGAAATCTCTGTAAGTAATTCACCAGATAAGCAGTTGTGTCCCGTGTGTAACATAGCAAGAGACTTGGCGTTTTTGATATCAGATGTAATTGGGCTTTCGATCAAGGGAGTTAATCTTATACTGGAGGCTGTATCGGTTTGACCAATGGAACGATATATTTCGGTACCTGTCAATACCGATGTACCGTTTCAGGTTTACTGTTATTTTATGTGTGTGTGTGTGTGTGTGTGTGTTATAATAAATATAAAAGTTTACCATAAAACATTACCTTAATTCAGAACAAATTATTCATGGTTTTAGACTTTAGCATCAATTAAAAAAAAAAACACAATATAAAAATAGAAAGCTTAATTGTTTATTGCATACTAAGAAAACAAATAATACTAACTAGTCGCTAACCCGTGCGATGCACGGGATAGTTAAATAAAAATTAAAAATATTTATTTTACTTAAAGGTATATGACTTAAATTTTAAAAATGTATAATTTGAAAATGAATGAAAATAATTAATTTGTTCAATATAATGATTTAGAAAATTTTTCTTTCTTTCATATCATTGGTTTTACATAACACATTCCGATGTAGCATATTCTATGGTGATAACTTCACATAGTATTCAACTACAATTAAATCTACTATCTACTACCAATCTAATATATGTTATCTTGATAGTAAATCTACAAATTGCATTCTCATTTTCTTAGAACTTGTCACATCATTATTATTATCTATATATAATGTAAAACCGAAAATTTTAACTTTTTGAAAGACTTATGTTAGAAATAGGATTAAAAAAATAATTGTTATTTTTTTTAATTAGACCTCACATTAGAATTTTTTTTTTTAAAGAACTCACTTTAGGTTTAAAAAAAAAAGACTCATGTAAAAAAAAAAAAAAAAACATTAGGATAAAGGAAAAAAAGAGAGAGAAACTCCTATTAAGACTCTCTTACTATTTAGTTTAAAAAATTAAAATTTTTTATAAATTAAAATGATAAGGAAAAAAGAGAGAGAGACTCCTGTTAGGACTCTCTCACTATTTAGTTTTAAAAATTAAAAAAAAATTATAAATTAAAATGATGATGTGGAAATTTGTAGGAGTTTCAGAGGCTTTGGTTTTATATAATAACTAGTCGCTAACCCGTGCGATGCACGGGATAGTTAAATAAAAATTAAAAGTACTTATTTTACTTAAAAGTATATGACTTAAATTTTAAAAATATATAATTTGAAAATAAATGAAAATAACTAATTTTTTCAATATAATGATTTAGAAAAATTTATTTTCTTTCATGTCATTGGTTTCACATAATACTTTCTAATGTGGGCTATTCTATGGTGATAACTTCACATAATACTCAACTGCAATTAAATTTACTATCCACTACTAATCTAATCTATGTTATCTTGATAGTAGATTTACAAATTGCATTCTTATATTCTTAGAGCTTGTCACATCATTATTATTATTATATATATATAATGTAAAATCGAAAATTTTAACTTTTTAAAAGATTTACGTTAGAATTAGGATTAAATTTTTTTTTAAATTAGACCTCACATTAGATTTTTTTTTTTTAAGGACTCACTTTAGTTTTCAAAAAAAAAAAAAAAAGGACTTACGTAAAAAAAAATTGGATTAAGGAAAAAAGAGATAGAGAGTCATATTAGGACTCTCTCACTATTTAGTTTACAAAATTAAAATTTTTTATAAATTAAAATGGTGAGAAAAAAAAAGAGAGACTTCTGTTAGGACTCTCTCACTATTTAGTTTTAAAAATTAAAAAAAAATTATAAATTAAAATGATGATGTGGAAATTTGTGGGAGTTTCAGAGGTTTCGGTTATAATAATAATAATAATAATAATAATAATATGCACGGGAAAGCTATTGATAACTTCTCTGATATGAAAAAAAATATATCAATGTCATGGTATAATTTATTTACCAAACCAATAAAATCTATCACTTACAATGTAATAAAATTTATCACATGTACTGAGATATTATTATAACCAAGAGCTTGAGATCATATTTAAAAAATATATAACTGATATAAGTACACTCCAATACAATTAATTACACAATTATAGTTAACTCCATACTCATTCATTCAAATATCTTTCATATTTTATATTAATCATTCTTGATGTCCAAGATGTATCTAAATTCTAACATTGCCAGTAAACAAAGATGCTAGACCTTAATGGGATTGAAAAGGCAACATAATGCCAATTGACACAATTGCTAAAATCATCACTTTCCACTATTGAGAGAGAGATAGGTGGCTATTGTGATGCATCTCTTAAGAAGAACCTACCCTTTACATTTCTTTTGATGTAAGTGACCTATAACTAAATAGATGAACCACGTTTAGAGCATGTAAAAGAGGCCACCTACCATTATTCTATCGCTAAAGTGGAATTCGGCCGGTAGCTTCGAAAAGAATTTGATTTGCAAAGGAGGCCACATACCATTATTTGGGTCTCTTTCAAAGACAGAAATCAATCAAGAGCATTTATGAATATAATAAGTCTAGAGGATAATTCAGTGATATAACAATAGGGGAAGTGGCAGCATAAATAACATCTAAATGCATCTTATAGGGAGTAACAATTAGCATAGCTGCTCCTTTTGAAATTTGGATCAAACATATCTTTGCAACTCTCCAAACCATTTTAAATCATAATCATATCATTGAAAAATTATAACACTATAGTTCATTGCTTTGTTAAATCTCTACCTAAAAAAATATCAACCAAAACCTATAAAGTAATCCACAATTGACAAATTAACAAATCAAAACTCACTCTTATTTTGGATAGGTAATCAAAGATTTATCGCATAAAAAAGGATATCATGTTCATAACAGTGAACACTCTAAACATTAACAAAGCACAGTTTGCCAACGTATCTAAAAAACCCCCTTCACAATGTCATCAAATATAAATCTAATGTCTATGCCCAATGGAGTGCATAAAAATTAGGGAGATGTTGTGGCAAAGGTAATCCCAACCTATAAAGACTGTTAGTATCAGAGAGAAACAAAATGTTGTAAGCCTTCTATAAACTCACGAAGGATCTTTGGTCTTAGGAGCTTTTTGTTATAAATTTTTACTTGTAGTTTGGTATTAACATCATCCACTTAAGATCCCTTGATGTGATTGTATGTAATCATGGCAGGCACAAAATTGGCATCATTGTATTGTTAATAATTTCGTGTTCAAACTAATCCACAGCAAGATTGAGCAAATGAAGAATTCAAAGGACAGAATCTTATGTGAGTAGACTTTAGCTAAAAGTTCCTATTTCATATTAGTTTGTACATCCATGAGATAAATTTTTTATCATGCACAATGTAGATGAAGAGAGAAGACATTCTATCAAGGTTTCTGCAAGTGACAGAAACTGATCCAACATACTTAAGAGATATAGTTCTTAACTTCATCATAGCTAGAAAAGACACAACAGCAACCACAATTGCTTGGTTTATTTACATGGTCTGCAAGCATCCTGTTGTGCAGTCGAAAATTGCAAAAGAAGTGAAGGAACCTACTGCATGTCTTTTCTTCATTATTTCCTCTTTAAGACCAACATGTGCCTTGTATGTGGTTCCAGAGTAATGGTTCACCAAAATATTTCAATATCTAGAACCACAATATTCTACCTTTTACTGCAAAGGAACACTGCATATTCATTGGTTGTTAACTAATAAGGACATGTACATTGCCACCATTAGTTTCCCAAATGTCTGAGAGCAGCTTCTCCTAGAGGTTCCCACTTATTTGACATGATTCCCCCAAATGTAATTCTAAACCTTAAATTTCCTTGCTTACATGATGCAAAGATATGCTTTTCTGATGATACTCTACCCCCAAGTTCCATGTTTGTCTAAGTTTGTGCACAAACTCAATTATACAGATACACAGCTAAAACTACAAATACAAAACAGAGTCAACAGACTCAGGAATACCCCCAAGTTTGAGATAACCAAGAAACTTAAATATGCAATCACATTCCAATTTCAAATTCTTTCTAGAAACATATTACCAATAAATATGCAAGAAACAGTACAAAATAAAGGATAGGTAAATACATGACTATCCTCGTCTTGTAGTACAAAGAAGGAAAAAAGAAAAATGCAAGCACCTGCAACAAAAGTGAAATAAAATAGAATACCATAGAAAAATCTTAGTAGAAATAACATAAAGTAATTCACAATTGGCAAATTAACAAAGCAAATTTCAGAATTCAATAAAAGCACCTTCCATAAATACTTTTGCTTCACTGTTTCTTTTTTCCTCAACACTCAAACAGATGCTCAATTTGGTTAAGTTTGTTTGATCGTGAAAATACATTGGAAGCTTTATATCAAGCAGATGGTGTGCGTCTATGAAAAGTGAAACTATTTTGATTCTAGTAAAGTTAACTAATCTGGTTTGGAGGAGAAAGATGAAGAAGAAGAACATGATTTATTAGCTACGAAATCAGAGAAAGAAATCAAATTAAAAAAAATTAATTTAACAAATTCTGAGGTGTAAATTAATTGAAATCAACAATTAACAAACTGAAAGCAATTCAAACATTAACGAATTAGTAAAACTAAATAAAAGTTAAAACATTTCATAGATATCTGATGCGATTCGTACTAACGGATTTAATCATAAAGAGAGAAAAGAGTTTCCTTCTTTGGAAGAGTAGGCAATTTGGGTTAATACCTTAGAGAGAATGGTAGAGAGGATTAAACCCAGATTTTAATAGACAAAGGGCTGAATAGATAATCAGACGGTGGGGCTTCAAAAATAGAATGTTTATGGGTGGCTGACAAATATAGAGCTGGAGAAGGTGGATCCGTTGAGTTGTGGGAGAGAAGGATTGATGGTGGCCTGCGTTTTGGACTAAAGGTGGAGCCGTTGAGCTGCGATTTGCGTGTGGGGGAACGGCAGAGCGTGGTTTGCGTTTTGGAGGAAGGAGAAGGAGCGTGTTAGGGCTTCTGATTTTGCATTTAAGTTTTTTTTTGGGTTTTAGAAAATTTTTTATTTATTTATGATTTTTTAAAATATTTTTTTTAATATTGTGCTGACGTGAAAAATTGTGAGAGCTTCAGAGGTTTCAGTTTTATATATATAAATATAATAATATATATATATTTTTAATATTGTGCTGACGTGAAAAATTGTGGGAGTTTCAGAGGCTTCAGTTTTATATATATATATATATATAGAGAGAGAGAGAGAGAGAGAGAGAGAGAGATAAGTTAATACTAATAAACTAATGCAAATAAGTTACAATTCTGCCCTTACAATAATTCAAAAATTACAAAACTAAAAAAAAAAAAAAAAAAAACTTTTTTATGTTCCAGCCGGTACGCCCGATATCGGCCGGTATTGCCCGAAATCGACCGGTATGGCCAATACATGGCCGATATGGCCGGTATTTAAACCGGTACGAAACGTTGACGTTTCAATACCGGTATATGTACCGGTATAATACAAACCAGCCGATACCAGTACGGTATTAACTATATTGCCTTCGATACTATTCCACTTGATATCAATATTAAGCAAATGTGGTAATCCCCAAATTGCACTTGGAATGGTTCCCAAAAGGGAATTATTGTTGACCCTGAAATCGAGTAGAGTGGAACAGTTGGCGTAACTGGCTGGAATTTTACCGGTGAGATTGTTGCCGAACGTGGAAAGCACACTCAATGTACCTTGCTTGCACATATATGGTGGAATTTGGCCGGTAAAGAAATTCATGGACTACTTGATGAAATATAATTTTGCTGAGGAGCCAAGGTTCTGAGGCTGGGGACCCGTGAAGCTGTTATAACATAGAGAAAGGTTCACAAGCTTCTTGAACTCACCAAACTCGGTAGGCACTTGGCCAAATAGCTCATTTTCACAAAGTCGTAGAGAAACCAAGTTATTCAAGAACCTCAACTCAGACAGATTGCCTTCAAGATTGTTCATTGAAGAATGAAAAACCTTAAGCTTCGTGAGATTTCTTAAACCGATAGGAAGTTTTCCTATTGTTAGAAATACTGAATAATTATATTGTATTTCTCAATCAAAGAATATACATGAGTGTGCCTTTATATAGGAGGCATATGAGTGTAGTACAAGTAGGAGTGCTGTACAAGTAATCTAGTGTGCTCTACAAGTAAACTAGTTGGGCCTAAGGCCCACAACACTATACACGTTAATAGCCCCCCTCAAACTCAAGGTGGATGTGAGACCAGCTTGAGGTTGTCAACTAAATCACGAAGGCGTCCTTTAGGATGTGACTTGGTGAAGATATCTGCAAGCTGATCTTTGGAGGAGATGGAGAAGAGCTGGAGAGCACCATGGACAAGATGAAAATGGATAAAATGACAAGCAATCTTGATGTGTTTAGTCCGTTCATGGAAGACATCATTGTGAGCAATATGAATGGCACTCAGGTTGTCACAATAAAGAGGAGTAGTAGAGGATGTGGACACACTTAAGTCCTTAAGAAGCCATTGTAGCCGAAGAAGCTCAGATGTGGTATCAGTAAGGGCACGATATTCTGCTTCAGTACTGAAGTGAGCCACATGAGTTTGTTTCTTGCTTCGCTAAGAAATTAGAGAAGAACCAAGAAGAAAGCAATAACCAGTGGTGGACCTACGGTCAGCGGGATCTCCTGCCCAATCAGCATCAGAAAATGCACGGAGAATAAGAGGAGACTGAGCAGAGTAAAAAAGACCATGGAAGAGGGTGCCCTTTAAGTATCGAAGAATGCGCAGAACAGCAGCATAGTGAGTCAATCGAGAAGCAGACAGATACTGGCTCACCTGGTAAACAGCATAGGAGATTTTTGGACGAGTGACAGTGAGATAAACCAAGCGTCTGTAAAAAGAGGGATTAGACAATGGTTTCCCTCCTGAGGAAGTCAGATGCGCATTAAGCTTGACCGGAGTGTCAACAGTCTTGCTATCAGTGAGTCCAGCTCGAGACAAGAGTTCAGAGGCATACTTGGCTTGAGTAATATAAAGTCCATCTGTAGAATGAGTGATTTCAAGACCCAAGAAGTAGCTGAGATGTCCAAGATCTTTCATCTCAAATTGCTGATTGAGAAAGTCCTTGAGTTCTTGAACGCCATTGAGGTCATCACCAGTTATGATCATATCATCCACACACAGGAGAAGTAGAATAGTGCCTTTGTCAGTGCGACGAAGAAATAAGGTAGAATCATAATGACTAGCCATGTAACCCAAGCGAGAGATGGTAGAGCTGAATTTAGCAAACCAAGCTCGTGGAGCTTGTTTAAGGCAATAAAGTGCACGTCGAAGGTGACAAACCTTATTTGATTCAACAGAGAGACCAGGAGGAGGTTGCATATAAACTTCTTCACTTAAATCCTCATTAAGGAATGCATTTTTGACATCCATCTAGAAAAGGTCCCATTTACTGGCAGCAGCAACAACTAAGAGGGTACGAATAGATAAGATACGTGCAACCGGAGCAAAGGTCTCTTCATAATCAATCCCAAACTCCTATGTAAAGCCTTTTGCAACAAGATCAATGGACCCATCAGAGCTAGTCGTAATCTTGTAGATCCATTTACAACCAACCACAGATTTTCCAGGGGGGAAAGTCACCAAATCCTAAGTATGGTTTTTAGATAATGCATCAAGTTCCTCTTTCATTGCAATCTGCCATAAAGAGTCAGTGGAAGCCTCACGATAGGTGTGAGGCTCGTGCAGTGTAGCAAGGGCAGTGTAACAATGATAGTCAAGTAAATGTGCAGGAATGGATCTTACCCGAGTTGAGTGACGAGGTGGAATGTCTTGTGCAAAATCTTCAGGCGGAGCAAGAGCAGGGGACCCAAGCTCAAGGTTGGGGTTGGGTTGCTCGTCTTCAACCTGTTCATCTTCCACCTGTTCATTAAAAGGTGAACTAGGAAAGGGATCAATGATATCTGGTGGTTGGACTGATAAGTCTACATGAGAATCAGGAGCAACTACAGGAGGATCAGGAGTAACTACAGAAGGAATATGTGCCTCATCTGGAAAAAGATCTAAAACAGAGGAGGAAGATAGGGAGGCACGAAAGTGAGAAAGCTCGGCAAAGAGGCGATGTTCCCAAAAGACAACATTGCGGGAGACACGAAAACGATGAGAAACAGGATCATAACACCAATATTCCTTTTGAGTTTTGCCATAGCCAAGAAAACAACAAAGCCTTGACCGAGGTTCAAGTTTGTTATGCTCATGTGGCTGAAGAAGAACGAAACAAGCAGAACCAAAGGAGCGAAGGTGATGATAATTTAAAGATGACCCAAAAAGGCGTTCATATGGAGTTTGATTTTGGATGACAGGACTGGGAATGCGATTAATAGCATGAACAGCATGGAGTGCAGCTTCGCCCCAAAAAGGAGCAGGAACTTTGGCAGATAGAAGGAGAGCACGAACAGTATCAAGAATATGACGAAATTTTCGTTCAGCTCTACCATTTTGCTGAGAGATACCTGGACAAGTTAGTTGATGAACAGTGCCATAGGAATGCAAAACAGCTTGGAAAGCATATTGAGTGTACTCAAGAGCATTATCAGATTGAAAAATTTTGACACGTTTGGAAAATTGAGTTTCAACTATTTTTGCAAAATTAGAATATACTTGAAATAATTCAGAACGATGTTTCATATGAAAAATCTACTTATAGCGGGATTAATCATCAACAAAAACAACAAAATATCGAGATCCACCAATACTAGAGACAGAGGAAGGTCCCCAAACATCAGAATGAATTAGGTCAAAGATATCAATGGATACTGATTCGCTAGTATTGAAGGGCAAAGCTAGTTGTTTTCCTAATTGACATGAAACACAATCAAAATTTTCTGTGGACACTGAACCTAACAAACCTCTAGAAGCCAAGTGTTGTACCCGAGAGGAAGATGCGTGACCAAGTCGGCCATGCCAAAGTGCAAGGGAAGGAATAGAAGAAACTACATCAGTTGCAGCAACAGAAATAGGAGCAACAAGTGGAAGGCGAAGGTTGTCCACGGGAAACATACGTCCAACTCTGGGACCGGTCCCAAGCTCCTATCCCGTCCTTAGATCCTACACAATACACCCAAAATAATCAAAAATAATGCGATAACCCAACTCAGCTAATTGTCCCACAGAAAATAAATTGTAAGAAAAGTCAAGAACATTAAAGACCCCAGGAACTGAGAGGTTAGAGGTCGAAACAAAATCGAAATTATGACCAGACATTGTGAAACCATTTGCTGTGCGAATATTAAGAGGGTGTGGTGCAGGTTGAAGTTCAGAAAATAAGGACGAGTGAGGTGTCATGTGATTGCAACAAGCAGAATCTATAAGCCAAGAGGAAGGAGACATACCATATAAAGCTGAGAGTGAAGAGGAATAAGATGCATTACCAACCATACAAATAACATTAGCGATGATGTTTATAAGGTCATCTCTGGAAATGGTGAAAGTGGATCCAGAAGATTGAGACTGTGCAGTAATGGAAGCCATTGGTTAGACACTCTCAGTGTTAGCAACAGTAGCAGCAGAAATTGAAACAGCTGATTTGTTGCGATGATAGCAAGTCTCAATATCGTGGCCAAGACGTTTGCAAAAATTGCAAAAACGTCTGCTAAGTTGTCGACGACGATTATTGTAATAAGAAGAAGACTTGTCCTTATTCTTCATTCAGAGGCAAAAAATGCAAAAATGGACTGCAAAAATGAAATCTACGCGAAAAACTAGGTAAGGAGCACCTGGCCTGCGAAAAAGTCAACTCCTAGAAAAAGTCAACGGTCAAAGTCAACGGTCAACGGTTAACGGTCGACGATGACATCAGCAAATGAGTGAAGGATGACGTCAGCAGATGACGTGGCATGATGACGTCACTTAGGGCTGACGTCAGCAGGTGACCTGAAGCGCATGAGGCGCGTGAAGGCGCGTGGTGTTGTAGACGTGGCGTGTGGGAGCGCGTGGAGCACCAACTGGTCTGTGCAGTAGCATGTGGCGGCGCGTGAGACACATGAGCGTCACAACAGAACCTTTGGGTGGCGCGTGAGGGCGCGTGACGTCTCCTATGGCTTCGAGGCTTCCACGGATTTGTAGATCGGCACAAGACGATCTCAGTGGTACCTTCAGAAATTTAATCGGAGCAATATTCACTGCGGTGACACAAGGGGCAATGGTCTTCGCAGTGTGAAACTCCTCAACGGCAACGACTGCAGGTCTGGAACCCAAGGACGACAGTTGGATGATGTCGGAGGTTCAACGACAAAAGGCTGCGTCAGCTACTGTGACGGCGGAAGCAATGTTAGGAATGGAGTAACACCAATAAAGACAGGACTGCTAAGAAAGGGTTAGAGCAGTGGCTCTGATACCATGTTAGAAATACTGAATAATTGTATTGTATTTCTCAATCAAAGAATATACATGAGTGTGCCTTTGTATAGGAGGCATATGAGTGTAGTACAAGTAGGAATAATGTACAAGTAATCTAGTGTGCTCTACAAGTAAACTAGTTGGGCCTAAGGCCCACAACACTATACACGTTAACACCTATGAATGAGTTGAGGGAGAGGCTAAGCTTCCTGAGGTTGACTAGGTTCCCAATCTCAACTAGAATTTTCCCTGTCATGTTATTGCCCCAAAGCCCCAAGTAGATTAGCTCCTTAAGGTTTCCAATCTCTGCTGGAATCATTCCGTGGATGCTGCAGTTGGATAGGTAAAGCCAAGTCAAGTTGGTAAGCTGTAACACCTCTTTTGGAAATGGAAAAGGATTAAAAGGATTATCGCCGAGGTATAGCTGAACAAGACTAGTCATGTTTTGAAGTGATTTCCATGGGAAAGTCTGGGACAATCCGCTTTCGTCCAAATACAGATACTGCAATTGGCTTAGAGAAGATATCTCTGCAGGAACCGACCACCCTGTGAACAAATTGTTGCGCAAATTCAAGTACTACAGTTTGACACAGTTTTTCCAAGTCGTCCATAATTGGACCGTTCAAGTGGTTGAACCCAGCGAGAGCTTTTCCAATGATTGGAGCTGGCATATGAAATCAAGAGGAAGAACTCCTGTTAAATTTTGGTGTGAAAGTTTGATTTCTGTAACGGAACCCTGTGAATTGCGGTAACTCCAGTGAAATTGCACATGGAATTGCTAGATTCCCAAGAATTGAAGGCACTAGTTTTTGATGTTTGAAGAAGGGTGGATTTTAGTTTCATGAGAATTTGAAGGTCATCGGATTGGATCCCAGAGAGAATGGAGAAGAAGCAAAAAAGGAGATAGAAAGAGTAGAGAGGTGGACGCGACATAAATGCTACTACTTTTCTCAAGCGTCTTTGGTTTTCTTATACTGATAGCATCCACTAAAGGTTTTTGTATACACCATTGACGGCCAAAATTGGGAATTAGCCCCAATTTTAGAACTATTTAGTTAGTAGGCTAATTTCACAAACTATATAATTTACTAACATCTCGAGTCTCAAAGACTCGATTTTGGACCTATAAATCGAGTCTTTAATGCTCGATTTTCATGTTTTGATTTTTCTGATGTGGCATTTTGTCCAGGTGGCGTCCACTTGGAAATCGAGTCTCTAAGACTCGATTTCTAAGGCAAGCCATACGAACCCATTTTTCAACTTTTTCAAGAAACCCAGAAACACACTTTTTCAACCCACGGAGGAGAAGATCAGATCGGAGCAGAAGATCAAGCCGGAGGAGAAGATCTGATCGGAGGAGAAGATCAGGCCGCGCGCGGCCTGGGCGCGAGCGCGGCCTGGGCTCGCGCACGGCTGATCTTCTCCTCCGATCTGATCTTCTCCGATCAGATCTTCTCCTCCGATCTGATCTTCTCCGACCAGATCTTCTCCTCCAATCTGATCTTCTCTGATCTTCTTCGATCTGATCTTCCGATCTGCTCTTCTTCACCTCTGATCTTCATTTCTTTTTTTTTTTCCTATCTCTTTCTTCTCTGATGAGAAAGGCAAAAATGTTATAAGGAAATTGAGTATTAGAAACTCGATTTTTAGGTGTACACGTGGAAAAAATGCCACATCAGACTTTGTTAGACCATAAAAATCGAGCATCAAAGACTCGATTTATAGGCCCAAAATCGAGTCTCTTAAACTCGAGATGCTAGTAAAAAATATAGTTTGAAAATAGTGCCTACTAATTATATTGTTTGAAAATTGGGGCTAATTCCCAATTTTGGCCCACCATTGACTTCCAACAAAAACCTGAGGAATGAAATAACGACTGACAAGAGGACGAAAAAATTCAAATTAGAAACATGTGTGAGTTGTGACTTTGTGTTTCAAACAGACCGATACAACAGCAGCATCGCACCAAGTAATGTTGAACTACTCAATTATCTTAAGAAAAAACAGAAACATGGACGAATGGGATAAGGTGACAATGGATCTTTTTCCCATAAGGTGTGGACTTTTTGGGTCCCAAAAATGGTGAAAAAGGGCCAAACTTGACTATGTAAATTGGTTTTTGACAAGTTGGTTGTTTCTATGGAAAATGGAACCCGGGGGAGGGAGAGTGGGGGTTTGAAGATGATCATTGTCTTAGCATTAGTGAAAACTGGTTAAGTTATAATTACAGAGACTTGACTCTCTAAAGAAACAGGGTTCCCATAACGGAGAAAATGGGGCATGAATTGCACGTGTCAAGGGAAGCATGATGCTCTACTCCATAAACCCATACAAACTTTTTAAACAAACTAAAAAAAAAAAGAAGCTATAATTATTATCAATTTTATTATTAAAAGTCTTATAAATTGATATAATATAGAATTTAATTAGTGTCATGTCCATAACATATAATCTCAAAATTCTTAGAAAACATTATAAGTGTAGTTTCTTTGGTGTTCCAGCTTATGTGCCTCAACTAAATTTAGCTATGTTTCTATTTGAACGTAGTATAAAAGATGTTATCTTCTACTGACGCCAATTGAATATAATAACATGGTGAATGTAACCACATGGTTGATATTTTCTTTATTTTTTAGAATCACATAGTTGATTTAATTAGGGAATTCAAGGTAAATTGCATGAAGTTTTATCTAAAATTATTAATCATTCTTTTTATTTGTGTTCTTAGAGAAATTGCATCCAGTACCTTTAAACTATTCTAATTTACCATTTCAAAAGTTATTTTTATCTATTATACCATACCACTTTACAATACATCCAACATTCCAACTTTTATTTTAAAATACAACACACTAAAATAATATAAATTATACAATAAAATAATAAAAACTTATCTATCTCACTTCTCTCTAATTTTTATCACTACCTCATTGTCACTTTCTCAACAACCAAACGACTCAGTCACCACTACACAACCACCATGCCCACCGCTACCCACTGAAATCCCACCGGAACCCAAAATCAATTTAGAATAACAAAACCCAGCAAATACCCACCATAAACCCAGCAAACCCATTAAAAAAAAAAAAACAAAACAAAACAACCCAATCATCACCACGCCACCCTTGCCCATTGCCCACCAAAATCACAACCACAAACCCAACAAACCTAGCCACAAACTTAGCAAACCCATAGAAAATAACCAAAAACCTAGTCACCACCATGCCACCACTGTGCACTACCCACTAAAATCCCAACAGCAAACCCATAGAAAATAACCAAAAACCCAGTTTCCACCACGCCACCACTGCCCACCATGACACCACTGCCCACTGCCCACTAAAATCTCAACCACAAACCCAGCAAATCCAGCCACAAATCCAACAAACCCATAGAAAATAAACAAAAACCCAGTCACCACCACGCCCATAACGGCACCACCACGCCAACCCAAACAAACCAACTTGAATCCAACCCAAACCCCATCGAATCCAAAATCCAACCCATCTGAATCTAAAATTCAACCCATCCGAACCTAAAACCCGCCCACCTCTGCCACGACCCACCTGATCTCACCACGCCAATATTCACCATCACTTAGTCACCACCTCAACACCATGACCCACACACCCTACGATGAACTCCATGCAAAATGGCCCAACCTAGCTCTGGTGGCAAGCTTCAAACGAGAGAGAGAGAGAGAGAGAGAGAGAGAGAGAGAGAGATGTGAGAGAGGTAGTGAAGACTGAGGACTAAAGGAGAGAGAGAATCAGAGAAAATATAATATAAAGAGAGACAGAGAACGTGGGAGACGAAGAGAAAAAATATTAATTTTTTATTATACCATCTACTACAGTACCTTCATAGAAGTAAGACCACACTGTAGCGAGACTGTAAAAAAATTTACAATTGGAAACCCGGGTAATGCATGTTTTTTGTGCCTTGATGCTAAAATATACCAATATATGACATATGGAAAACCGAGTGCAGAGTGCTTATGCTCTTAGTAGTTATGAGATCCTATACAAGATCGAAGAGATGGTCCTATGACTAGACTTTCTGCACACAAAAACAAAAAAAAAAACAAAACAAAACAAAAAACAAAACAAAACAAAACAAACAAACAAACAAACAGTAATGATAATATATATTAGACAATCATTACTTTTTTTTTTTAAGCGTCTTGTCATTGAATAAGAGATCTAAAATTTGATCCCTGCTTATACCAAAAACCAATTGATATCTTCATTAGATATAAAAAGTAATCATCAAAAGCAAACTCTATAGTTTCTCTGAAAAATGTTATACACTCATTGAAAAAAAAATTGACATAAAATACTTAGAAGTCCATAGATACTGAGTACCAAATTTCCATATATAAATAATTTGTTCCACTTTTTGTATTCTACTTTATGCTCAACCAATTACAAACAATTGATTTTTTTTTTCCACATTTATCTTTGGTTGTTTTAGAAGAAAAGTGAAATGAATACATAATAAGTTATGAATGGTGAAGTATAAAGTGGAACACAAAATGTATGATATAGGATTTGTATTCCCAAATTACCAATACATAGGCAAATGACATATATTCAAACTTCAAAGTTACAAGTTCCTACACCATAAAGTTACATAATTTTTCAAATATACAACACAACAACACAAATATCTACTAAAAAATGATAAATTATTATTTTATCATAATTGTAACATTTTTTTTTTTTGGCAAATTTCTCCACCATTCTTGGAATGAGTTCCCTTGGATATTGTAAGGATGAGACGCCAACACCATGCCTGTTTTCCTCGAAGCCACGTTTGGGAGCTCCCCATGCCAAGAGAAGAAGCTACCCATATTCAAGTATCCTTGCTCCACGATTTATGAACAACCAGAAAATAAATATTAGAAAAAGCCCTAAGGTAATCTTTGATATCATCAACCAATAGACCACGTGCCATGGAAATTTGTGCCTGTTTGGCCTATCTATTTTTTTGCTAAAAGTATATTAAAGTAAACTTATACTTTGAAAAAGTGAGATTTTAAAAAACTGTATATAAAAACTAAAAACTAAACTTGTAAGCTTAAGCCAAATGGACATTGTTTGTGCGGTGTATCATTTAGCTTCTTAAGCAACATGCTTCTTTAAGGGTGTATGTCTAGTTGGAGGTGGAATAAGGAGGATGTAAAATAAATAAGAGAAAATAGGTTTGGGTATTGTTTGGCAAGGAGAGAAATTATGTAAATTTTTTGGTGGGGTTAAAGACATTTTCTCCCCTAGCCCACCAAAACAAGGATGAAAATCTTGCTCTGGTGCAATGACAAAATTGCCCCCAAATTTTAATGCTTCTTAAGAATCTCACCTACTCCCACCTAGGAATGACAATGAGGTGGAGCGGGTTCGAAGGATAGGGTCTTCGTCCTCGCCTCGCATGATTTTGTCTTTATCCCATCTCTGTCCCGCCTTGCCCTGCCCCGCCCCACATGATAGAGAACTTTCTTGCCTCATTCCCGCCCCTTAGAGCCCCGCGAAGCCCCCTCTCGTCCTGTAAAACTCTATTTCTTATTAATTTGTCCACAATTATTATAATTTTTTTTATATAAAACCTATTTCGTTCATAAAAATATACTTGAAATTACAAATAAATTTATCCCATCAAATCAAACTAATTTTAGCAAAAATTGAATAATATTATTAAAGTGTTTAACAAGACAATATCACAACAAAACAAAAATCCCACAATACAAAATCAATGATTCAAAAGTGTATAAATTTGTTTATAATAAAGACAAAAGAAAATATTAATATTGGTACCTTATTTCCAACCTTGCTAGAGGGAAAAAAAGAGGCAAAAAGTCTTATTGGATAGAATAAAATAAGCTGTTGATATGTTTATTTAAATAGTAGGATTTTAGGGCATGAAAATTTTACAATTTATCCCTTATCAATGCGAGGCAGGACAGGGCAGGTTGGTTCTAAAAAGTCTAAACCTATCCTCGCCCTGCCCTGTGGTATGGAGTGAAAAAGCTCGCCCAATCCCTGCCTCTCTACCTTTGTGAAGTGGGAAAAACATGCGTGGGGAGAAGCGAGAAGGGGTGGCTTAAGCAGGGCTAGGCAAAATTGCCATCACTACTCCCACCCACTTCCCCACACTATCTATGCACCTTTATGTCTTTCCCTGTTTTGTTTGTCTGCATAGCTCAATGGTAATTCATCTCATCCTTCTTCTTTTTTTTTCTTTTTTTCTTTTGTCCTTTTCATTACTCTCGCTATTTTCTAGATTTTTTTTTGTTACCTAGTTTTTTTTATTCCACCCAGCAACATGTCCATATATATATGATGTGTTAATTTTTATATTATTTAATAAGTATAAATAATTTATTTCTTACATGTTAATAAGGGTACTAAAGTAAAGTTATATAAATTACATTTTCTATCTTCCTACTTTTCTCATCAACCAAATAAAAGAGTTTTTCATCCCTTTCACTTTTCCATCCAACTAAATATGAATGTGCATGAGGAAAAATTAAAATTTTTTATCTTCCAACCAATTTTTTATTCTCTTACTCTGCCATTTCACTGACCAAACGTATCCTAATGGATTTATTTGGAGATGTTCTGCAGACACTGCCACATCCCAACCCAGAAATTTTTTTGACAAACACCATACCTGTTTTACAAAAAAATCATTTTCATGTCAAAAATGGGATTATTTACATGGAACTTGTAACTGAAATAAATAATGCCTAACCAAACATAAGCATCAAAATAAAAATTTATAAGCCTTAAAAAAGCCTCAGCCCATTGTATTCCTATGGGCCTAATTTCCAAAACCCAAGCCCCAAAACAATCATCTTTTTCCACAAGAAGTCAACAGTTGCCTGCAAATCATAACCGTAAAAGTGTCGAGCCACAATGGAATCCAACGGCCTATATTTTACTAACTCCAAAATAAAAATATCTTGACTCATTTACCCTCAATCGCCTCAAACACATCGAGGACACAATAGTAATTACACCAAATTAGGGTTTAGAGTGTTAAACCTAGCTCGCCTCTCTTTACATTTTTCTTTCTTTCACATGCCCTATCTTTCTCGGCAGAGATATCGTGACTTCTAGGACAGAGAAACCCTAGAATCCCCACTCAGCCAAAATGGGTATCTCTCAATTTACTATAATTTTTCGAATTCTCTCTTCAATTCTGGATTTAGGGTTTCAATTTTTTGAAGCTAATTTATGGATTTTGTGTGGATTTGTAGGTATCTCTCGTGATTCCATGCACAAGAGACGTGCCACTGGAGGAAAGAAGAAGGCTTGGAGGAAGAAGCGAAAGTAAATCTGAAAACCCAAATTAGTTTCCTGAATTTTATATTTTATTTTGATTTTTTTTTCTGGTTCAATTATGGTGCCGTTTGGTTTCTGAGAAAGTGGAGAGGAATAATGAAATGGGCTTGTAAAGTTCTTTGCTTTATGTTCTATTTGTCTGAAAATGAAAATGATTTAATTGTTTTATTGCTGGGTAAGATAGGTTTTATAGATTTCTCTTATGTACTCGTGATTTTAAACTTAAAAGGCCTTTTTTTTTACAGAGGTCACTAGTTTATATGTTTGCTTTTTATATGATTTATGGGCTCAGTTTGATTCAGATAGAGAGTAACCCTGTGCCCCCATAAATGTCGAAGTCTATTATCATTTTATGTTGGTTTTTGATTTGGTTTGTAGATTTGTTTTATATATTTTATGGAAAATGAGTCCCATCTCCTAGTATGCTAGATTTACTTGAAACTGTAATTTGTTACTCTGTATTGTTTATGTTTATGTTTGTTTTTTGTTCTAAGGAACTTTAAATCTCTCCAACTTCCAGGTCATATGCTTGATTTCGCCTTATCTCTGTTTGTCACTTTGTCTTGTATTAGATGGAATATAAGTATTTTACCATGATACCACAGCCTTAATCTATACTGCGTTGCTCTCATGCTCTTATGAATGTTTTTGATGTATAACTTAAACGAATGTTTTTGATTGCATTTATAGTAGAATGTAAAAACCTCACGTTTCTGAGTTGTAAGTAGTCCACATATGTTTAGGATCTTCTTGTGTTTACATTTTGAAGGGAAATAGCTCCATAATTGTAGTATTATGAGCTTAATGTAAATTAGTGAATGTAATCTTTAATCAAGTCATTTCCTGTATGTATTTAATGGGTTTGCCTTGTTCTTTCAAGGTACGAGCTTGGAAGGCAACCTGCAAACACAAAGCTATCAAGCAACAAGACAGTTAGAAGAATTAGGGTTCGAGGAGGAAACGTGAAGTGGCGTGCTCTGAGACTTGATACTGGTAACTTCTCCTGGGGGAGTGAGGCTGTGACCCGGAAGACACGTCTTCTTGATGTGGTCTACAATGCATCCAACAATGAGTTGGTTCGTACTCAGACTTTGGTGAAGAGTGCTATTGTTCAGGTTGATGCTGCACCATTCAAGCAGTGGTATCTCCAGCACTATGGAGTTGAAATTGGTCGCAAGAAGAAAACTACAGCTTCCACCAAGAAAGAAGGGGAGGTAAGGCGATATGTCTTAATTTTATGTTGTTCTATTGTATTCCAGTACAAATATTCACAGTTTATTTTTTACTTTTTTCTTATTATTTGTTGGATTCTTTTTATCGATGGTGGGGGTTGCTCCATTTTCTGTGGTTGGTGTTAGATATTGTGGGATGTTCTAAGTTATGGAGAGCAATTTTGTGTAATGCTAAACTTCATTGATACTGTATATCATTGTTGTCTTTTTCTTTAGTGAATGAAAATTTCAAATTGTCTACAAGTGACATTGGACATCTGTGTCTTTCTCTTTACACTGTTACACTTCATTGTTTAAAAGGAGGGTGAAGCTGCTGCTGCCACCGCCACCACTGAGGAGTTGAAGAAGAGCAACCACGTGCAGAGAAAGCTGGAGAAGCGTCAACAGAATCGCAAGCTTGACTCACATATTGAAGAGCAATTTGGTGGTGGACGTTTGCTAGCTTGTATCTCATCACGACCTGGTCAGTGTGGCCGTGCTGATGGGTATGTGACTTTTCTACACTTCCTTTCTTTTCTGTCTGCAAAATGTCAAATTGTATTACAAATTTTTAGTGGTTTCTACACATCCCCTTGGCATGGAGAAGGAGCTGGATCTATAATTCACAATGGTTCATGGACCGCACCTATCCTTACAATATTTTATCCCTCAGATATATGTAGTTTTCAATACATTTATGCTTGGTAGGTTATGTCAATAAGAAGCTAGTTGTTACTTTGAAAGCTGGATGAATATATCTTGTAATTTCTGATGAGAACTTTCCATTTTCTATATAAAGATGGTTGTATTTAATTTTTGTTAAAATTGCAAGAACTTACAGTGATTTTAATTGGATTTGCAACAGATATATCCTAGAAGGCAAAGAGCTTGAGTTCTACATGAAGAAGATCCAGAGGAAGAAGGGCAGCAAGGCTGGTGCAGCTTAAATTTTGTTACTTGAACTACATCCTTCATAGCAAAATGTCTTTTTTGTTCACTTTATTTTATTTCTCCCCTAGACATTGAACTTAAGTTGAGATGCTCCATTTTGCCAGAAAGCCTTTTGCTTGTGTTATGTTTGACTTAATTGGGATGTTATTAGTTTTTCCATCTGTGATATGAACGTGTTATAACTATTACTGTTGTGATTAATACTTCAACCACCTTTAAATGGAAGCCCCAGATTGTGTTTTCTGGGAGCTTGTCATCTGAAGTTGGATTGGAATGGGCAGAAGATGGATGTTATTTTGTGACTGAAATATTGATCAAGCATCATGACTCTAGGTCTAGTTGGGATTTTACCTGTTGCTGGTATTCTTAACTACCAAGGTAGCATGCCTCTAGGTCAAATAGGTCATGTTGTGAGATAATGGTTCAAATTCTGTTGGGATCAGAATTCCTTGTAGCCAGAAATTAGTGTGGGAATGTTCCTTGTTGCACTAATAATATAACTCAGGTATCGGCTAGACAACTTATAATAGGGATGACACAATTCACCCACTCCTATAAAAGAGGCCGCCTAGCACCATAATTTCTTAACTATAGTCGCTTATACGTATGGTATATGGGGTAGTTTTTAGAAAAGGTACAATTTTAGCAAAGCAAATCAAATTCTCTGAGGTAAGGAAATGAATGTCGCTCTAGTTTAATGTTGTTTTAATGGTCCGTTTAAATTGAGAAAGAGGGAAGGAGAGTAAAGTAGTGGTCCATTTAAATTGAGGGAGAGGGAAGGAGAGTAAAGTAAAGTTGGTTAAAAATTAGTCTAATAACACTTTCATAAGAATAAGAATTTATTATGGGGTTTTAATTAGATGAATCTTTATTGGCTGATAGTTTTGGACTAGATGAATCTTTATTGGTTAACAGTTTCGGACGCATGCTAGTGTGGTAGAGAGCCCATGACTCAAATTTTTTCCCCCAAAAAACAAATTATTTATCGACAATTTTGGAAGTTTAATTTAGAACAAGATCCTCTAGAGTTTAAATTCTGTCCATTTTGTCATGGTTCAAATTTATTTTTTGGTGTGATAGTCTGTACCCCTCTAGGATCGTAAAATATGAACCATGAAATAAATAAGTCTTGAAATGGAGATAATATTGTTTAATTGGCTTCAAAAGCCTAGGAATCTTGTGCATTTCATTCAAAGTGAGATGGAGAAAGTGTCTATTTAAGGTTATGATCTAAAGTGCCTAGATGTTGCTAACTCATTTAAAATTTAAATGTGGTAAAAATTTGATTGTGGTTAAACTAACTAGAGTTAATGAGTTGATAAAATCTAGATCATAGATTTATTACATTTTGAATCATAACCATTAAACGGACACTCCATTTTTGAAATAAAGAGAATCCAAATCTATCTCAGGTAGATTTGAAAAGAAAAATTTCTTTTCCAAAAACCAAAAAGGGTATGTCTAGACTATTACTAATAGAATGGTACAATTTAAGTATTTAACCAATCCCACAAAAGATGAGAAGTCGGAATTGCCTAGAACCCATATTTTATTTTGGGAGTTTATTATTCCTGTAGATCTTCATCATTGTAATTTGAGTATAGTTAACGAGTGATGAGATGTATTGGGTACTGTTGAATTTTTTTATTGCAATTGTTTGCTTTTATTTTTAGGGTCTCACAACATCTAATTAAAATGATAGTATTTGTTTTTGTTACATCCTAATGTAGTGGGACCTGCTTGATTCCTCTTTAATGAGTGTAATTGATCACCATTATTGATTCTCTTTTCTTTCTTTTTTTTTCTTTTGTTGTTGTTGTTGTTGTTGTTGTTGTTGTTCTATCTTCATGTTCAATTCCTTCAATATTTATACTTGAGACAGTTTGAGACCTAATGCAGCAATTTTAAATGGGACATTTTTATTTAAATATTTTTTTATTAATTTTTATAATCTAATTTATCAAAGTCACCATTACAACTTCGTTTAATAACAGAACCACCTATCAATCTTAATTTGTTAAAATTAAGACAAATTCACTATAGAATTTGATAAACTAATACTAATAAAATCAAGATTAATTATATATATAAAAAATTAACTATCATGGGCACAAAAATAATACATTAAATTAAAAAAAATCATATTATTATATCATCAAAAAGAAAAAAGAAAAACATTATGTTGTTATATTAACTAAGCTTAAGATTATTTAGATCGATGGTCTAGCCCCAATTTGACGGCAATACGAGTTTCTGTTAAACTAGGTCTTACGCGAATACAATCGATTACGTCTAAATTTCCTTTCTACATAAAAACGGAATTCTAGTTTTTTTTTTTATTCTCATTATATCTATATTTATATATATTTATATAAAGAGGACATTTTTGAAGAATGTTGAGGATTGAATTAATGATATCATATGCTACAAAGATGAATTCCATGTACTTCAAATGAAGGGAAACCCCCCTTACCCTGAAGTTCCATACTTGTTACAAGTTAATTAAATTCAGTCCTAAATGTCATGTCAAAAGCATTCCTACTAAGTCGAATAGGTCATTTTATTTTGCATTTAATTATCTAGTGGAATCATTATGCGGGAATTTGTGGATGGTTTGTAGAGTGTTAGGAAATTTGGGCACTTTTACTTTGAAGTTTCAGGTTTATAAATTGCATTGGAAGATGATGAATTGGGAGAAGATTAAAAGCTTCGGTGATCAACCAATTTTCTTGGCTTGTAATGATTCTGTGTGCGTACAAGCTGATGAATCTACAGTATACAAAAAGAACTGCGTCTATTTCACAGATGATTTATGTAATGGACGCAGCCCTTCAAAGGAATTTGGAATATACGACCTGGGAAATGAGACTATGAATCATCTTCCTTTTCTGAATCATGATAAGCCATGCTACAGATGGTTCAAGCTAGACATATAGTATAATGATTAATGCATACTTCTTTGCTACTGCGTAAAGGCTATATAGCATTTTAATTTTATGTACCTCGAACTGTGCAAATGACAAAACCAATTTCATTGTTTTATTAACTAGTTATAATGTAAGAGGCAGATCTTTTAATTGTCTATTTTTTTTTTTTTTTTGGGCATTTGAGGTTCAAATCAATTCCAAATGAATATACGCATTATCAACATGTCTGCATTAACCTTTCAATCATGATTCTTGATCTTAATAGATCAGCATGCCTCAACCAGTTTATGCAATCATTTTGGTGCTACTTATAAGTGAAGACACAATGAAATGAAATTTGTGATATTTAGCTAGAGAATACTAGGTGTCGATTCCATCGATTCCAAAAAAATAAATAAATAGATGTTGACTCAATCACAATAGCCCACCAGTATTTTCATTTACGCATGTGACAACAGTGAAATTAACATGAGAGATGTTAATCACGTTAATACCACACACACACACACACAAGTTGCAAGGCATAAGGCAAAGAAAATGGGTTGCCAGTGATCGCCTACCAAACAGGACAACATGATTTGTATAGGAAACTCAATTGACATGAAGGATGGTTTCTATGATTTGCTATGAATAGAAAACTGATTTATTTTGGTAAATGGGGAAAAAAGTTATTGAACAGAATGGGTGACTTAGAACAACGGTATCAACATCAACTAAGAGCTCAAGAAAGAGATAGAGCTGACAGACTTGAGCCCACAAATCTTACAAAAGTAGACCCAATTGTGAGCCAATCCATTACTGGACATAAGGCCTAAAGAGGAAAAAAAAAAAAAAAAAAAAACAATAAAAATTGGAGAGTTGTGAGTATTACATTTATTGACTAGTTCAGTATATTCTACTTAAAAATTAAAAGAAAAAGACTGTTCACAGTATCATATATATTATAAGTACACAAGGATGCATCATGCTAAAGACATCACAGCAAGAAATCATTATTTATGTTTCAAAGAATTCCAAATAAAATTGGTCACTGCATTAGCTTATCGCAGAAAAAGACATTCTAGTCAGTAACAATGAATCAGTATACAAGCAAATAGTTATGACTCCTATCAGCCACTTTCCGAAAGGTTTGGTTAAATTGACCAAACAAGAATTATGGGTGTCACAATATGTCAATAACATACAAGACCTGCAGTGTATGATACTGCAGGGGGGAAAAAAACCACCCATAGGTTTTACAAATTAATGCCAACCCATCTTATCTTCTCAAAAGATCTCTGAAGCAGCCCCTTTTGCGTCGACTACAGACCACATCTAACATTCGAAGGTAACTTCCAGTATCTATGTCATCACTATAAGATTCCTAGCGTAATCTTCTAACAGTGGCACAAGCAAGTCATGCTCATTCTGTGGAAAAGACAAATGACGGTATATAAACTGACACTGGATGCAGACAATATTCCTTGTCACTTCCACTTCCAGGCAACAAGATGAATCAAATTCAGCCAAAACCAAACTTTTCAGCATCCCAGGCTCCTCATTATGCTGCTAAGATTGTCAATAACAATTTTTGGATTGGCATGTGATCCATCAAGATTAATTGCATAATATTCCAACCCTTTCCACCGGGCTATCAAGGCAAAATGCGGCCGTCTGTAGTAACTACTAATAATCTCCAGGATGACAGTTTTTGGCAACGCAGATACTATGTGAGTTAGACCTGCACCATGAGCGCCAATAATGACTGAAGCATCTTGAATAGCTCGTACTTGCTCCTTCATGGACATGTGTGCAAACAATCCATTGACAAGGTTTACTTTGCACACATGATGATTAGATGCCCAGTTATTTAACGAATCAAACACTTCTTGTTCATTGCTAAGCCTCGATTCAACTTTACCACCATGACGAGGATGAGCTAAATAATCTTCACGCCGAACAAAGAGGACATTATAGCCTGAAACTGGCTTTCCAACACGGTGTCTATTTAAATGAAACCCAAAAGAAGCTCTAATCATTTCCCCAAATTCAGATAATCGAGCAGTTTTCTGGTCATTAGGGTTTTGCCACAGATCCTGTGCAGATGCTCCATTACAATTTATTTCTTCAGAAAGTCCCTTAAATAGTGCAGTCTCATAACCCAAAGGTGAGAGAATAGCATGACGAAAACAAACTGGACCACTGAAGTTTTTAGCATATCGAATGCCAGAAAACAATGCCTTCCATGTTTCTTCCATGGGTGCCTAAAAAATTTCCACCAAAGGAATAGAAAGTGTTACTAAGATAACTAAACATTAGCTAGTAGTCTATTTCATTAGCAGAAAGATAAGCAGAAGAAACTCGGGAACAAATACACAGAAACAGATAGAAGAGTACATGCAAAATGAGCTTCAAATGTTATGACCCGGAATGATGTGCTGAATATATTGTTATTTGAATTAGAAGTATTTAAATTTAGGCTTAGTGATAGCTCTTTATCTAATTGATTCAGATTAGCATTGTTATTTGCTTGTATTCAGATTGATTCCTATGTTTTAGGATAAAATTGGTTTCTAATTTTTAGTATTTTTAAAATTAAATAGTTGGAGGATGGGGGATTTGAACCCTATATGTCTTCATAGGATTAGAGGATTTTCATACTAGGTTAATATCTTACAAAAACTACCATCCCATAAAAGGTTTCTACATAAAAAAATCAATGAGGTAAACTCTATACCCCTCTTATTGGTCCAAACCCTTTATCATTGCTCCTCCTAAAGTCCCACTAGTCCTATTTTCACAACACGAAAACTTAAGCTCCTGTTTTGCTTCTCATTATTATCCACCCCATTGCTTACTCAACAAGTCACAAAATGACAGCAGTAGAACCAAGTAATCATATTAATATTATCACATGCACTTAAACAACAAGCATGAAACCAGTCTTCTATAAACAAAATGCAGAGCCTACATACCATACAATGGCCATCCACAAAAACCACATTAGGTCGATTAGGCAATCCAGTAACTCTTGTAGATACATATGCACTGTACCAATCAGTAATAGTGTGGAAAAGGTTTGCATACTCAAAGCGTGTCACCAGCAGCGTCGGCTCTTCAACCCACTGCAAGTAAAGCCTTTAATTTAGAAACACAGAAAAATTGAGATAGTGATAGTGATGATGATGATTTTTTTTTTTTTGGTTGATACGTGATGATAATGATAATGATAACGATAACAACACAAAAAACCATAATTCTAGTCCAGCTGAATTAGTTTCATTTATGTTATATGCATTATATCATCCCTAGTTTTTATGGCATACTTAATCCGAGTCTTTTAACTTCCATGTTTTTGTAAGGCTGATTCTTCATTCCATAATGCATTAAATCAGCCACAATTAATCAGGGGAAAAAAATCAATCATTAATTCTCTTTAAAGAATAGCGGCATTGAATCCAACAGTTTCAAGTTTCGACACCAGACCCCAACAAATTTTGGTGATATGGTAAGATCTAACAATTCTTCTACAACCACATACTTTGCCACAAAGTTTGCCAAAACTTGATGATATGTGCAACTATGATTGATGAATTATCACTTTCGCATAGACCCAACACTTTTTCTCCATTATTCATAATCACACATGACACATCTCAGGGCTGTGGCAAGAGTCATGGCAGAAAAGATGTGTCCATAGACTTTCTAACCATTCATTCCAAAATGAGAGAGTAGGATTCTAGGAATTTTACCGTAGAGTTAACCTAATAACTCTAGAGGATCTTAATAACCTTGATGTGATTGTATCATGTTCTTCTCATGACACATCCCAGTAGTCATAACTGCTTTCGTAGCCACCTTCATCTTCATGTTAAACTGTTTCCTTCATCAGATCTCCTTTATTTAAAGCAAAGGAGAACGTTCCCACAATCTTGTTCTTAATGGGTACAAGGCTGACAGAGGTTGGTGATGGTATAGGACAGATTCGAGTTAATTTGAAGTATCAACATGCCTTTACTGTCAAATAGGCCTTGAGCTCTCTTGCAAATTGATCATCTAGATCTTACTGTTAGTTCCTATTCCCAGCATCAGCAATCCATATGGATATTTGTTAGAATTATAGTTAAGTGATTAAATTCACCATTTCGCAACAGCTTAAAAGACGGCCAGTAATTTATCATGGTTTCAAAGGCAGAGTTTCTGAGTTCGATCTCTGTCTGTACTTCACCTCCATTTAAAATGTTAAAAATCCCACGTGTTGGGCTCCGCTTATTTAATGGAGAGTTTAGGCCCACACTAGTGTTCAAATTATAATTAAGTGATTAAATTCATAATTTTTTAACAATCAAGTTGCAGTTGCTATTACTAATTATGTTTAAACAAAAAATATTCAAAATCCACAACTAGAACACAAGATTAATTAAACAGAATAAGCAACTAAAATTTGCTAATTAAATTAAAATCTAATGCGAATGATTCATAATTAATTTAAAATAAATAATTAAATAACGAACCTCTGGACAGTCGAAATGGGTCGACCCGACGACCTGGGCGGACTCGAGTAGACCTCTCATGGTGTGCATTGCAATCCCATTACCAGGCACGTACCGATCGAGGAACTCGTCGCCGGCGAGCCTACGCGGCACGCCTCGCAACCCGGGCCCACCGTCGACCTCAAACGCGCCGTATTCAAACTTGGGCATTTCCTCCTCCTCCTTCCTCCCAATCACGTCCTCCAGCCTCTCGCCCCCTCTCGACATCCTGACCCGACCCGGATCCATCCGGATCCGGCCGCCCTCGCAGACGGAGCTCCGCAGCGTGTCGCTGTGGAAGCACCTGAACCACCCATCGGCGGCGTGGTTGGCGGGGGTGAGGAGATCCTGGCGGTCGGAAAAGCCGTTGCCGAAATAGGCCTCGCAGGAGCGCGACGGCGGAGGGGAGCCGTGGGACCAGGGGAGGTAGGACGGGAGGATTGGCCAGGGTTTGAGAAAACGGTCGTTGTGACCGTTGAAAAGGTGGTTAGAGTGGGAATTGGGGAGAGTTAAGGAAGAGGGAAGAGGTGATTGTTTGGAGTGGGAAGTGAAGTAGAGGAAGAGAGTGAGGAGGTTTAAGGCGAAGAGGAATAGGACGATCTTCAGAAGCACTACGTTTCTCTTGCTCAACATTTTTGTTTTTTTTTTTTTTTGTTTTTTTGTTTTTGGTTTTTTGGGGGGTTTTATGCGTTTGTGTGTTTTTGGACTCTTTGGCAGGGTTGGAGAGTTGGGGAAAGGTATAAATTATGAGAGAAATGGTAAAGTTATTGACTTTTTTTTTTTCTTTTTTTTTTGGGAGATGAAGAGGAGACTTTGATTGGTATCGTGTTGCACGAGTTTTTGGACATTTTTTATCTTGATTTTTTTCTTTTTGATGAAACTCAAATTATATTAAAGAAAAGTTGTATATGCTTAGATTATAAGATTGAAATGTGGATCATCTTCTATTTACACTAAAATCGGAAAATAAAATGACATTATTAGTAGGTTTTAGTTAACTCATGGTTAAACAAGAGATTTGAATTCGATTTCACTTATATCAAAAGTCGATTGATGTCTTAATTTAGTGATAAAAAAATTATAGTAAAGAGTAGACAATACAGATTATAACTCTTAAAAAAATGACATTAATAGGTAAAATAAATAAATTGCATTTTGTAAAAAATGGAATATAATAGATCATTTACGAAAATTATAAAATAGAAATTTATAAAGTGAATAGAACCAAATGAGTAAAGAGAAATAACAGAAGTGGGGAGAGCTTACGAAAGAAAAGGAAAAAACCACGAATCTTATTGCAATGAGAATAGCGAGTAGCAAACAGGAAAGTACTGAAGCCTGGCAAATGGAATAAAACAGGAAAAAGTAACAGGAAAGTATTAGAGCACAAACTACTTTGCTTCCCAGTTCCCCCCACCTTATCAAAGATCTTGATACTCCTTCCTATGGGGGCTAAAATAATAGAAAAATAGAAATAGTGAAAGAGTGGCTTCTTTGACGGGTCGGGATTCCAAAGAATTATTTTAAAGGGTGATTAGCCTCCAACAAAATATTATTCAAAGAAACCTACATTTGAAAATGGAAATTGATTTTGGTCAATGGATATTAGCTTTACCATGTGTGAGAGTGGTTGATTGGGTTTTCATCAAGGCAATTCAATTGGTTTATAATTCCATTCAATTTGTTGTTACAAAGCAATTGAATAAAGTTTCTCTCTAAACTAATTTCGAGAGAAATTCTTCAAATTTATCATTTTTTTTTTGTGAATTTTAAAAATTTAATTGTTGAATTTCAAATTCCTTATGTTCTTATCATATATATCAAATTTCATTCAAATCGGATGTTATTTACTATTCGATTAATAAACTTATTTTTTATACATAATTTTAGATCACAAAAACTTAAAATTTTAACATTTGTTTGATGACATAGCAATTGATTTTTGATCTTCTTGAAATTTTATAAGCATGAGAAATATAATAAGAATATGCACTCCAACAGTTAGATTTTTAAAATTCACTCTCAATATAAAAATATATGAAAAATTTGTAGAATTTTTTTCCAAACTAGTTTGGAGAGAAACTTTATTCAAAGGGATTGATGTTTTTTAAAAGTTCATGAGATTCAATATTAATGGTGAGTGGGCTAATATTTATTATGGTGGCAGTTGTCAATTGCATGATATTGTCTAGTTGTTTGCTTCAATTTGGCTAATAAGGCTTGAGTTTAATGTAATTTGTGCACTGGACCTAATAAGAAATGGATACGTGACATAATTTTGATGAACAAAATAATAGTGGCATTGAATCCAACAATTTCCAGCTTCAACACTTGACCCCAACAAATTTTGGTGATATGGATTTGTGCACTGGACCCAATACGAAATGGATACATGACAAATAAATGAACAAGTAATCATATCGCATCTGTTCAATGCATGAATGATGAAACAATAAATCCAAGTGATGCCCATGTCTAGCTAATGCACAATGCATTATTCATGTACTGATACATATAGATCTTGTAAATGCTCCGAGCATATGTTCAAAATTGCTCATCTGAATGTATAAATAGATTTAAAAAAAAAAATATATATATATATATATATATGTCCTCTCATAAAACAAACCAAAATTCCCAAATTTTCTCATAGGACTTGGACCACATAGGGAAAAGATGAGGAGTAATATCACAGGTTCGGAACCTATTCAAGGAGTAGCCCCAATCGGGGTTCATTTTTGGGCTGGGCTAGAAATTTAGTAAAGCTTATTTCATCTAGTGTTGAAGATTCGGCCTTTAATTGTGTGCGGACCAAAGACGTGTGCTTTGTTCATTGCTGGGCCCATTTGCTTAGGGTTGTTAAAAATTGGCCCTGAACACCCTTGTATCATTTTTTTAAATTTTTTTAAAATTTTAAATTTGTTATAGTTTGGTAAGACCCTTGTATTGTATCAATTTCAAACATGAATAGCCGGGTTACGTTTATCGTAACCATCCACATGGCAGATTGTGTCATAACTATCCACGTGACAAATTATGAGTGGTGGAGAAAAAGTGGTAGGTTTATATAAAAGTGATATATAACTAGTTATAATTTGACATATAAGATAGTTGTGGTAAAAGTTATGCTATTTTATATGGTATTAAAACTACTCCAGAAACAGGGTGCCCATGTTGATAAGTTTGACCCGCTTCCTTACCTTATTACAAAAAAAAAAAAAAAAAAAGTGACCCTCCTGTTCTTGTGTTTAATATGTATACTAGAAGTTGGCTGAGTTCTTATGTAGAAATGAATATATTTATTTAATATTTTTGGATAATCCAACTTTAGAGAATAATAACGTGACCGGTTTTCCATTACTTCTCAAGGGTATATAAGTTTTAGAAAGAAAGCTACTCAAAGAGAACATGTACGGTAGTGATACCATCAACTTGATGGCTAACCAGATCTCCTTCAATATTCGGGATCAAATTATTATGGTCAGCTTTCAATTGTAATTCCAGATTTGCAAAGAACACCAAAAAAAGGCCAAAAACATGGTGTATGATCGAATTAAGTTGATGTTAAGAAAATGAGTTTATCAAATTAATGTTGGTTCATTTTCTAAAACCTAAATTTTGATGTACAAATTTTGAGAAACAAATTTATTAATTTCCCACTTTTGTAATCAACAAGTCAATTCTAAATAAAACAAGAGCTAAAAATAAGACATAATGCATGATCAAATGGAGTTGATGTTACGGAAATGAGTACATCAAATTAATGGTGGTTCATAAATCATAAATTTTGATGAACAAAATAATTTTGAGAAATAACATTTTATTTATTTCCTACTTTTGACATCAACAATTAAATTCCAAATAAAACAATAGCTAATAATCAAGACTAAGGCTGCTTTCTGATCTCCAGTGCCTGGCTTTCTCAAATCCATTAACGTAATTCTCAAAATCATCAATGGTTTGGTCAATCTCTTCTTGTGTGTTCATCACAAAGGGTCCAAACTGCACTAGTGGCTCACCTAATGGTTCACCCCCAACTAGAATGAATCTGAGAGGTTTGGAGGACTTGTTCCATACCTCCAAGCCATCCCCAGTTCCTAGAAGAAGAAGGTGGTGAGCTGCGGTGGGTGAAGATGTTGTATTGCCAAAGATACCTTCACCTTCCAAGACATAGATAAAGGCATTCCATGATATTGGTACTGGTTGTTGAAGGTGAGCCCCTGGTTTGAGTGTGAAGTCCAAGTACATAGTTGGGGTCCTAGTGTAGATTGGTGATTTAGTTCCCAAGGCCTCGCCGGCTATAACTCTAACCTTAATCCCATCTTTGATGGCTTCAGCAACATCCTTGCTCAGAACTTCTTGATACCTTGGTTCAATCCTGTGATCAGACAAAATTACAACTCAATTAGATGAAATTTTGGATTTTGCTAGCTTATTGTACTTGTGTTGCAATTTCTTTGCAAAATCATGCCAGAGTCTTGCCTTTGAAAGGCATACAAAATACTCTCAAAATTTTAGTATTTGATCACTGTCACTAACCCACAAGAGTTATTCAAATTTTTCTAGAAGTTCAAAGCTAGCAGGTGCTAGTATCATGACAGAAATTAACTTATCCACCATGGGATATGACTATAAAGGCAGTTGTTTAGGCTGAACATTTCTGGCTGGTATGCATACACACCCTATGGTGCATTTCAAAAGCAACTTTGGAAAAGGTTCAATGATGACGAATCATCGTAGTAGTAGGAATCAGGATAGGAAAGTTGCATATTCTCATTAGAAAAGTTTGAAACTTATTTGACTACATTGAGTGGATAGACCTGCCATAATATTCTGTTTTGTTTTTTGGGAGGGGGGGGACTATGTCCTATAATATTCTGGGTTAAAAAATAACCATATAGTGACATAAAATGTATGTCATACTCATATCTATCTCTATGGTTAGGCTAACCTTTAGTGAGTGGCGAACTTACATTTTATGCTTGGAGGATAGGTTGATCCACAACTGTAGGCCCTTTTGGGTTCCCTGGGCGGCAGGCATTTCTGAGTGAACAATTCCTCTTCCTGCAGTCATCCATTGCAAGTCACCGGCTCCTATTGTCCCCTTGTGCCCCTCAAAATCTTCATGTGTGAATGATCCCTGATGACACAAACAATTGAATTGCCTTCAACTTAAGGTAATTGCAACTCACCTCTAAAAAGTTCAAATAGGGACCCAATCAATGAAAGCAAGTACAATAGGTCATGTTTCAACAATAAATTTCGCAACTCTTTTTTCACAAGCAACATTACTTTCACTGAAACCGTCAATAACACTATTTTTACTGTACCTCAATCAAAGTGTATTAATAAATGTGAAAAATGTCTTGAAATTTACTGTGATTAGATTATTGACCATATTAAGCCAAAGTGTAAGGTAATTTTGTCCTCAAGACCTTTCCTGGCAACCACCTGGTGCCTGAAAGGTCATGTCAACCTTGGCCAGTTGTAGCATAGTGAACTGCATGCCTTGGGTCTGACTGGCTGACCAATAAAAATAAAAAAAATTTGATGCCGGACAGCTGACAAATGCCGATAATGTAAATCTAAATGTTACCTTGGAAATTCCATTATTAACAATGAGTTGATAGTTAAAACTTGAGAGAAAAATTTTTGTACACAAGAAATGATGCTCTTTCTTCTCATATTCATAATAAGGTTTATCATAAATGTAAGAAAAAAGAATACAATTCTTTGTATTTCAGGAATATTTAAAAATCACCAGAAACTTAAAAGTTGATACCACTGGATCCACGGGTCATTGACTTAAATGTCATTTTTATTTGAAAAATGCTAGGATGTCAAAAATTTATACAACTTTTACCACAACTTGTCACGTGATGAGTTGTGAGTAGGAGAATCTATTCAAGTTATAAACTCAATATATTGACCAATCAACTATATATAATATTTTTAGTTGAGAAAATATCTTGGATAAATTGAGATTAATAAATAACAGAATTATTAATAAATCGACATCTATGGTATTTAGAAACACGCATATCTTGTCTTTCTCTATCTCATTATTAAAATGACTACTGTGTGTCCCCCAATCATTTTAAACGTGGAATATGACATTTTCATGTTAATTATAACCATAATAGACAAATATCAAGTATGCTGTGGGTGTTTATGTATTTCTTTTTTATTGACCATATATGTAAAATGAAGTAGTGATTATTATTAGTTTGCTTGACCAAAAAAGTTTGCACACACACAGGAAAAGAAAGGCCATGAGCTGCAATGGCCAATGGAAAATACCTGCAACATGTAGGTCACTGTCTCAAACCCTGCAAAGAGGAAAAAAGAAAAATAAAAAAATTAGAATCATCTTATTTTTATCCCAATTCTCAACAGTCAGATTTTAAATATTTTCAACGAGACTAAAGGTCAATAATCAAACCTCTATGTGGATGATCAGGAAATCCAGCTGGAGCAGTAACTGCAAAATTCAACAACTAACTCTTAGGAAAAATGAAACCACATGTATAGAGACCCAACAAGTTTTCATGAAGCAACAGAGGAAAGCAGAGACGGCCCACCTGAGAATTCATCAAGTACAAGAAAAGGATCAAAGTATTTCAGCTCAAACCTGCAAAAAAAAAACCAAAACACCCATTAATCCAAACCTTCAAATTCATCCAAAAGTTCATTCCTTTAAGTGAAAAGAACACCATTTAATTATCACTCTCTTACCTTCCTATGCTTCTTCTAACAATGGCCCCAAGTCCCTCATGTTGTGGTCTGGCTAAGAATTTCCTCACCACAAGACGAGGTTCTTTGAGAAGATTGCAACTTTCTTTCTGGTCATGCATTTTTTTTTTCTCTTATGTGTCAACTTTCAAAAAATGTAAATTTTCTCCAAATGTGTGTATCAAAGTAAGGCATTTGATGCTATATATAGGAAGAGAGAGGGAGAGAGAGAGAGAGAAGTTTAATTTGGCTTTGGAAGGTCAAAGGGAAATGTTGGCGGCCAAAGCAAAGATAGTTGCTTGTGGTCTAGGGACTTTTTGAATGTATTCCTGTGCATAACGTCAGCATAGCGTTGTGTTGAGGTAGCCTGTGGATCGTGTATCCTAGCCGTTACTGATGGCACGTGTCAGCTTATAATACTTTTTTTTTTTTTTTTTTTTTTTTTTTTGGTGTGTGTGTGGTATTGTTAACGAGTTGCATGAGTCACATGTTAAAAGATTAACAAATGCTCAGTTATAACTTATAAATTTGTAATATATACTTTTCAAAAAATAAAATGCACAACTTATTGATTCATTGGCTTATACGTGTGTGTGTGTGTTTTTTTTTTTTTTTAAAGCTAGCATGTAACATACGAATGAATGCATTTAAAAATAAACACATTTTTTTAATATAAAAATATACATAATTGATTGACTTATTAAAATTCTTGCTTAAATTTAATACTACTTGTAATAATTTCTATTCTAATTTTTAATAAGGTAGAAAGTGTGGTTATTTTTGTTGAGTAGATAATATAATTTTTTTTTTTTTTTTGAGAAACAGAGTAGATAATATAGTTGATTTTTTATTTGTATATTTTATTAATATTAAACTCTTAGTGTTTTGCAATTATTAACCCAATTGGCACAAATATTAAAAAACTTTAGTGGACACATGGCACAAAATTAGCCCACAATTGATATCTAATTTGGAATTTAATTGAATTTTCTCTTACTGTTGACTTTAAATAAATAAATATATATAAATGTAGATGGGTACGGTTTTACTTTATTTTTGAAAAAATATATTAAAACATTATTTAATAAAATATTAAATGTATCTTAACTGCCGTTCTTAGGTCATTCATATATGGGCTTGGCTTGGATTTAGTGCATCCAATGCATTAGACATATTAAGATGATAACATGTGTTACCAGCGTAATGGATCTAGTGTAACTAGACACTAAATCCAAGTTTTGCCCTATGTATATATATAGTCATAGACACGCAAATTTTCAACAATTGAAGTAAAATATTATAATTGGTGCATAATAAAAGTAATATTAGTGATAGGTTTATGTGAAAGTTATGATATATCATTTACAACTTACCATCTTAAGCAAAAATTTAGGGGGAAAAATTGTCTTTAGCTTAACTCCACAATCTATTTAACACACCTTTTCACAATTTATTGAAGTCATACAATATTATTGGCAAAAGAAAAGACAATGATGACATTGTTTTATGTTCTTACCAATCACAACTTGTCAGGTCAATAAATTGTAAAAAATTAAGAAAATATTAAAGCTTTTATAAATTTTACTACATAAACTAATAAACAAATGATAGCAACAACAAATGAGATTTGCGCACTTCAAAAAAATTCTTTTTCCAAAAAAATTCTCTTGACTTGGCTAATTGTGATCTCCCCACAGTGCCTCAACAAATTGTGTTTGTTGGAATTTGGATAACAAAAATGTTCCAACCCTAAATGTCATTAAAAAATTGTCCCTTTTTTTTTGTGCAATTGAGTTAATGAATGATTAATAATTAGGGTAAAATACAGTTAACACCTTAGAGGATTAGGCTAATACCAGCCAAGTTTAAGACATTTCAAAATTGACTAATTTGATCTTAATCATCGTAATAGAAGAGAAAATGAGCAACGGTTTAGAGACTAAGTTGATCAGTTTTAGAATATTTTAAACCTTATTAGCATTATTGCAAATATCAATAGTGTTGACTATTTTGTGAATTATGATATATATCGTGTCTCTATAATACTATACTTTAAGGCGAAAGCCTACATCAACTAATATTTTGTATTGTTTCCTGCAAAGAAGATACCAACTAAAAACAATCCTTCTCAAAAAAAAAAAAAAAAAAAAAAGTACTTACTAAAAATTTTCTCAAAAAAAAAAAAAAAGGTACCAACTAAAAAAAAAAAAATTTCTACTTGACTTAAACTGCGGGAGAGAAAATATCTCATGAGACAGTTTTATGAGATTTATATCTCAATGACATGTGGATCCCACAAGTGTGAGACCCACATATTATTGAGATTTGTGGGACCCACATGTCATTGAGACATAAGTCTCATAAGACAGTTTTATACAAGAATTTTTCACCGGAGGATGGGTTTTGTTCATTTTGAATTTTGAGTCATGGCGGTGTAAAATGTAGATCCAACATGTTACATAGGATTTTGTGGACCTGTTTGATAATGTTGTTCTAATAACGTTGTTTGTATTTTTTTTTTAAATACATATGGGTAAAATAATGTATATAAATAAATATAATGTTGTTTATTGAAAATTGTTGCTTTAAATCCCATATTAAATGGCCCTTATATATGCTGGGTACAGGATGTACCACCTCGTAACACGGAGTGTACACATGCATGCGTCACGCTGATATGGTGGTGGGCCGAAAGTCTGATGATATATATGTTGGCCCACACGTATGAAAGTTGGACACATTGGATATTCTGCTCTGTTTTTATGTCAAAGGTATGGTTCTGTCAAGTTTCCCAATTATACATATATTCATAGTCTTTCTCTTCTGTTGTGTCAACTACAAGCATTTTCCTTGTAATTAATAACCAAGCACCCATTAGTCTAAACCTAAGAAAGAAAACATTTTCATATTCCATTTCCAAGTTCAAAATTAGAACACTATTTTACATTCTAAATAAACAAAAAAAAAAAAAAAAACTTTGTAAAGATTTTTCATTAATAAATGAAATAAATCCAAGGATAGTATTGCCCTTTGTGCTCCAAATTTTAATGATTTCCAAAATCTTTGTTAAGAATTTTAATTAATGGGAAAAAAATATATTCATTCATTTTTCTTATGTATTTATCTAGTATTGATTTTGGAAGAAAGTCCTCTCATGACAACATGATGATTGTATTATTAACAAAAACACAGCCACAAATATCTAATATCACATCATTCATAGGGAACAAATTCAAAGTAGAAATTTGAAAATGTTCCATGAATGAAAACGCTACAACGTATTTTGGTTAAGACCATATATATCCCTAGTCATTTACTTGGAAAATGAAACAACCCTTGATTTCTTGCCTACTAACAACTTACTGAAAACGTAAGAAAATGCTTTTACTTTCTTGTTGGGGTTTTCTGGTTTCTTTTTTCTTGTTCACATGATCACTTTTGAGTTTTGACTGCATTTCCTTAATTTTACTTGGCATCCGAGAAGTCACATGGAACTTGCTTCGACAACTACATGCTTTGAAATTTATTTAATTTTAATGATCACGCACCAATTATTAAAACTAGCCTCGTCACATGCGCTTTGCGAGTGCGATGAGTTTTTTTTTTTTTTTTTTTTTTTTTTTTTGTTGGTGGTCCTATTTTGCAGAAAAAAAACTGTGTTTTATTTATTTATTTTATATATATATTTTTTTTTTAATTTTGAAAATATAATTTATAAGTAAATAAATCAATTTGAAAATTAATAGGAGAGTGGTCCTATTTTTTAGGCAATATTTTAGTGGGAGTTAAAGTTGCATTTTTACCGGATTATTCTTTAGTTTTTTCCCTACTTAAACATAGGGATGTAAGGGCATTTTTGAACTAAAAAAATGAAGAATTCAAACAGAAGAAACCCTTTAAATAATAGTATAGATTAATGACATAACTTATATCAGACCTAGCAAATTAATGAAATTAAGTCTCTCTTTTTTTAAGATATACGCTCTTTTTGTTTTTATTTTTTTTATTTTTTTTATTTATTTATTTATATTATATTTTACAAACGATATACACTCATTAGAAGAAACTTATATAGGCACCATAAAAAAATGCATCAATAATCAATATAATGTAAGTTTTTATTTTTATTTTTTTATCAAGGGAAAAAAAGTCAGTATAAGGTGAGTAACAAGTGTGTTTGGTTAGGTTATTTATTTATTTATTTATTTATTTTTATTTATAATTTATTTAGTTTATGGAAAAAAGTTAGGTACATTATATTAAGTTCCTAAATTAAATTCTCATATATATCCTTCTCAAAAAAAAAAAAAAAAAAAAAAACTCATATATACATTTTGTATTGAAAATAACTGTCTTTGAAAAAGAAAATATTTTTGTATTTCATTACTCAATACGATCATTTATTAGAATTTAATTAAGAAAATCTAATATAGGGAATTAATTTAGAATAGTGTACCTAAACTTTTTTTGTTTTTAATACATATAACTTCTTAAAGTTTCAATATCCTTTTCAAAGTACAATAAGTATATTTTATCTTTAACAAATAGCGACACTAAGACTACAAAATCATTATTAATGAGTGGTGTTTGCATTACATGCACAAGTGTGCAACTTTAAGGGGGTGCCAATTATCGTAAACCATGTAATTCAAACTTGTAAATTTCAGTTAATTTAATTGATAAAAAATTTTGTCCTTAAAATCAGTGTTTCAGTCTAATGATAAAAAACAATTATTATAAATTTTGCTACCAAAAATTTCAAATGAAACATCCAAGGTTTAATTCACTCTCCTCTTTATAACATTGAATTTTTTTTTTTTTTTTAAATCCTCGTGATCAAAATTTTATTTTCTTTAGGCGGCTTTAATTAAAGAAGTGAGATTTGAGCCCTGTGAATTTTTGGTGGGTCTGGGTCACTCCTGGGACCATATTCCATTAATGACATCATGGATACAAAAGCATGACGTATAGAACAGGCCATAGAACGGTCTTTGGTCTTTTTAAAATAAACAAAGTCCATGAGTCAAACCATAGATGAGTCGAACATTTTGAGTATTTAACTGTAATGCAATAACGTGTAGACTTTTTTGAAATCAGTCAGACAGATACTTAATTCTTTTTCTTTTTCTAATTATTTTGGGCTAAGCATTATTTTGGACAGTTGGATAATATATGTTCCTTCCTTGCTTCCATGATGATTTATGGATTACGAATGATGATGCTTGCACCCTTTATACCCATTTAGTAATTACTAATTATGAGAAGGGATGAAACTAGAACCCATTTTTTCCCTTTTAATTTTTATGTTTTCTTTTCTGAATATAGAATGGATAATATTTACTTTAATAATTAGGTGCTTGTGAGCGTGATTTGTAAAGTTAAAAATTGCAAGAGATCTTTACTAGTGCTTTTCCATGAATATTTTATTTAAAAAAAAAAAAAACACATGAAGAATAAAGTTATATTGTATTTATTAAAAACCAAATTATTGCAGTTTTTCTGGATTCAAAACATTGCTTTGCCTCAATTTTTTTCCCCGATAAGATATTGGTTTCAAGATCATTGTTGTTGACTTGTCATATTTTTTTTTTTTTTTTTTTGATAGGGACTTGTCATATAGTCTCACTGACGTATGTGCACAAGAACTAGACCATGCTCTTCCTATATAATAAAAAAAAGAATTATATCAGTACAAGAGTAACTTCAGGAACATAAAACGTATTACATATCATTCAAACAATTAATTAATAAATAAATAGATTATAAAAAAATTTAATAAATAAATAAATGACCATCATATATATATATATATATATATATATATTCAATTAATTAATCACAATAATCTTTACCTAATCCACGACTAATCTATATATATATATAATAATAATAATAATAGGTAAAGTAGAGAGAAAATCCAATTAGATTTTAAATTGGAATTAAATTAGAGTCTAATTTTACGCAATGTATCCCATCTAATTTAAGTTTTTAAATTTTTGTGCCAAGTGAGTTAATTCAATGTAAAAATTGGATTTCAATTAGAGTTTAATTTTGTGCTATGTGTCTCATCTAATCTAAGTTTTTTAATCTTTGTGTCAAATGAGTTAATTTAGTGTAAAAAAACGAGAAGTCCAATATAAATAAACTATAAAAAAATATAATTTTTGAATGATTTTATATTTATGAGCCTTTTTTTTTGTATAACTAAAAATAATTCAAGTTTATAAGTCACATATATATATATATATATATATATATTAATAGTCAAAGTTAAGAGAAATCTCAATTAAATTCTAAATTGAAGTATAATTTTGCACCATATATCTGATCTAATTTTTGAATCTGTATGTCAAGTAAATTATTAGGTGTAAAAATTAAAGAGTCTAAATTCAATTAGATTCTAATTTGAATTTTAATTGGAGTTCAATTTTGCGCATGTGTTCCATCAATTTTTTTAATTTTTGTGGCAAGTAAATTATTAAATGCAAAAACAAAAGAGTTTAGATTTAATTAGATTTTAAATTATATATATATATGTAATTGTAATTGTTTTTAAATGTATCCGTGCATATGCACGAGATTACACACTAATTAAACTAATTGAAGTGACATGTTGGGATTAGTGTGCAATAAAAATAATGCCAGTAATGAAATCACAAGAAAGAAATATTGTACCGCCCAAAAACTTGTTGCGAAACCAAATTTCAATTAAATTTAAAAATCTCTGTTACTATTTGAATTCTCACATCTGACAAAAACAAAACCAATCGCCATTAGTAATTTAGTACAATTCAAATTCAAACACCATGCGTTTCTAATTAATTTTAATTTCATTCAGATCATGTTCCCCAACTTTTCCTTCATAATTTTTGCCATCCTATTCATCCTCACTCAAATGAAATCCAAGGGAAAAAAAATCATATTTTGTGACGAAACAGAAGAGCACAACCAGAATTTGACATTTACAGCATCATTATAAGTCATAACCCTGTAAAAGGAAAATGAATTAATAAATTGATAGACACGATAAACTAACCAATTATTGTCAAGAATCATGTAAGAAACTTATTAAATGTTTGTGAGTATTTTTTTTTTTTTTTGAGAGAATGTTTGTGAGTATTATTACATTGTAATCAAGGATTCAAGAATTTATTGTATTTCCATTCTTTCTTCTTCGTCCTCTGTTTTTTTCCTCAAGGGTCGGGAATTGATTTCATTAGCAAAAACATAGAAAGATAGAAATTTTCCTAACGTCAAGTCATGGAACAAAATCAAAGAAACAAAAAAGAAAACACATTGTGTCAAGGCAAGGTTTCACATTGCCACTAAGAGGAACGCAACACAGCCTTCATGACTACGTTGCAAGTGTTGTCTTATACGTAATTTTCAAGACTGACATCAACCCGTCAATTCAATGCTACCACTTTTTAGTTTTTCTAGTACCTATAATCCAGAACTGAAAACTTTTAAAAGGACAAACATGAAAGTCACATCCAAACAAGATAGACACCCAGCCTGCATTTTGTTAGAGAATTTTTGAGAAATTATGAGTGCTGAAGTAACTTGGTAAAAAGGCTCATTGTCAAACATAACCATGAATTTCCTCATCTAACAGATAAGTAACGCAAGCTTAGATAGTTAATAACATGAATATTGCTAGTCAAACGAAAAAAGAAAAAAGAAAAAGATTTTGTTGGAATGCCTAAAGGCAATTAAGATGTATTTAATGCTTTATTAAAGAATATTTTAATATATTTTTCAAAACAAATGAATAAAGTTAAGATTTGCACATTGACATATATCTAAGAGAGGTGCTACGTTCACAACATTTTTATAACAAATTATAGGTGGTTAGTTGTTATTGGTTCAAATTTAAACCTATCACTAAGATTACTTTTTTGCCCCAACAATAACAACAAGAAACAACCTGCTACTTAGGATTTGTTGTAAAAATATTGTGGATATATCATTTCTCTATATCTAAAAAAGCACACACAATTTTAGTCAAAAAAAAAAGAAAAAAAAAACGCACATAATTACAATGAATTTGTGCGTGTAATAGAGATTTACAATTGGTATTAAGAGAGTCAAATTCATATCAAATGTTGTTTTGGTTTGGTTAGGAGAACAAAATATTTTAGTAGCTATTGATATTTGTGTATTGTTCTTGGAGTTACCGCTATTTATATATTTATACATATGTGTTATTATTATTTATGTATATATGTATTTATTTTTATGTTGGGTATATTGCAAATTATATTCCTTAGGGTTTGTTTGGTTGGAGGGGTGAAAAAATGGGAGGATAGAAAATGGTGGGAGGATGGAAAAGTGGGAGGATAGAAAAGATTTTAATTTATCTCATTTTTGTTTGGTTGGGAGTGGAAAAGTGAAAGGATAGAGAAAGTGAGTTTGTATAAATTTACTCATACACCCTTGTTAAAAAATGATGGTCAATTAATACAAGAAAGTGACAAATAACAAAAAAAAAAAAAGAAAAAGAAAAAGAAATCACCCAATTTATGAAAAAATAAAAATCATGTCTAGTTAAACCCAAAAAAAAAAAAAAAAAAACACAACTATCACACCCACAACCTAGAAAAAAAGAAAAAGAAAAAGGCAATGTCCAGGAAAGGAAAAAAAAATAAGAAAGAAAGAAAAAAGCAACATCTAGGAAAGAAAAGAAAAAAAAAAAAAAAAAGGGAAAGAGGTAACGTGCCCAGCATATAAAAAAAAAAGAAAAAAAAAAAGAAATAAACTAGACATGGGCATTGTTGTCCATTAAGCTGCCTCATTTTCTCCCTTCAATTTTCTCTCCATTTTGGAGAGAAAAATTTTTGGTGGGCCCAAGGAGAAAAAACCTAGGCCCCATCATTTATTTTCCTTCCTCCCTATCCAACCAAACACACTCTTTTTCTTCCCATTTTATCTCCAAAGTTTTCCATCCACCCTATTTCACCTCAAAAGTTTGAAAGTGTTTAAATTTTACACTCTAAAATTTTAGAATTTGGATTTTACTGCCTAAAGTTTGGGGATGTTTGGATTTTACACCATAATGTTTCAAAATTTGGATTTTGCATCTTAAAGTTTGGGGGTGTTTTGGATTTTACATCACTAAAATCTGAAACTTCAAGGTGTAAAATCCAAACACCCTCAAACTTTGGGGAGTAAATCCAAACACCCCTAAAATATAGGGGGTAAAATATAAATTCTGATATTTCATGATGTAAAATCCAAACACCCCAAAGCTTCAGGGGGTAAAATCCAAATTCTAAAACTTTAGAGTGTAAAATCCAAACACTCCCAACTTTAGGGGTGTAATTTGCAATTTATCCTTTTATGTTTATTAACATATAATTCAAAATCCATATATTTTATACGCACAAATATTTGCTTAAATACAATAATTTAATATATTAGTTTAAATATAATGTAATATATATATATATATATATATATATTACATTATATTTAAACTAATGTAAAAGGAACCAAAGAGGCAAATTATCATGTTTTTCTTAACACTCAATTATCATGTTTTTCTTAACACTGTTGCATTTCTTAACACTCAACTTATAAGGCTCTTAAAAGCCACCTTGTTAACCACCCAAATGTTAGCCACCTTATTAACCACCCAAATGTTACAAATAAACCCTACAGTAGTCAATTCTTTGGCAATGAGGAAATCCATTCCATGGATAAAAAGACTATAATGGGCACTGATTATGCTAGATTGAGTCTTAAGACTCAATCATTGTTAAGAAGTACTGTTGCCAACTGAAATACAATTTAGTATTTTGGAAAGCAAGGCTATGTTCAAGTCTTTTGACCTATGGTACAAATATTTCAAAAAACTTGTTACAGCTACTATTCCTGATCCTAATGATCTAGATGTTGATGATAATGTCTTTATCCAGCTAGACTAGGAAGAGCACTTTGGGAGCAGTCTCAGAGTGTATGAAAAGAAGCATCCATTTCTAGGTCTCCTGATCAATTATGAAGATAGATCAGATGGGGAAGACAGGGACCCTAATTGGTTGTCCCAGAAGTTTGAAAATGGCTTTATCAGGTTCATCAAGCTAACAAGCCATGATCAGATTAGCCAGTTCTCGCAAATTATCCAAAACACTGTTTCACAGATCAATAGTCCTCCTGTTTCTATCAGGTGCTGGATCACCTTACCAAAATGGGAAAGAGATAATTGGATGAAAGTTTGGCCTTCCAAACATCTTGTACTTATTAATGGGTACACTCATCAAGGGCAATGGTATGAAGGAGATTCCCGCCTATCCTTCAGGGATCCTTTTGCTCTTGCCGAATGTTGGAGAAGTTATTTTAATAATCAAATCCTTGAAGTCACCCAAGACCTATGGAAAGACTACCATTTCATAGGAAGCACGAACAGGATTTCTGTTCTTTGTTGTCGGCCTTATGATATTGCTATCCGTAATTTAAAAAGAATTGGACATACAAATCCCAGAGAATATCTTACAAGCGAAAACCCAAAGTATGAACCACTTCTATATTGCGGGCTCTGCAATTAGTATGCCACTTACCATGAGCATGGATGTAATAATGATTCCCCATGGGATCCTTATGTTGGTTACCCATCAGATGCTCTTGATACTGATTAATGATTACTGTCTAGGCCTCTATTCTCTTATAAAAGAAGTCACTGATAGTTTAGGAGATGAATGGTCCTCTGAAAGCATCTATTATCAAGAATGGCTTGATTTTGCAAAATTAATTCTGATTCAATTCCCCTATTTGTCTGGCCTGCACAATGGCTAAAATGCTGCAATATTTTCCTAACAATTGCGCTGCCTGTTTCCCACGTGATATTCTCCTGATAATTGAGCTACTTGTTTCCCACATGATTCCCCTATTTGTCTGGTTTGCACAATAGCCAAAATGCTACAATATTTTCCCGATAATTGCGCTGCTTGTTTCCCACCAAAGATGCTACCTGTTTCCTACAATTGATGCATGCTACCTGTTTCCCACAATTGATGCTGCTTTTTATAAAGTGGATTCCTTATGATTTGGTTATTACTCTCAGCACAAAGTGCTAAATGATGAAGATTTAGACTCTGCTACGGAATATGACAAAAGAAGAAAAAGTTACTATTCACTGTTACTGTTACTGTTCATGGTTACTGTTCACTCTGAAATTTTGCCTATTTAAGGGGGGCTATCTCTTAACTTGAAAGGGAGAATTCTCTAGAGCTGAAACACTCTTTAGGACTCCTTCTCTCCTTTAGATTTTCTCTCTAGAATTCCTACTACTTTCCTACTACTACCCTGTTTGCAAATCTTGTAACTAGAACTAGTTTTTAAGCCTTGTATTGTTAAACTGTTGTAATCCAGTAACTACTACTGCTATAATTATTGTTATCTATTTTCAATAATAACTACTTTCAGCTTTGTGTTTATTATACTTTAAACTGTTTTAATATACTGCTTGGCTGGTTCTACCGCCTTCTAACTGCTTTAATATATTGCCTGGCTGGTTCTACCGCTTCATAATTATTTTATTATACTGCTTGGCTGGTTCTACCGCCTTATTATTACTTTAAATTACTTTGATTATATATTGCACTATCGCCTTCTTGGCTGGTTCTACATTGCTTACATTACTTTGATTACATATTGCTTGCTTTATTTACTTTCATTTTGTTTACATACTATTTTCACTATAATACTGTGCTTCCCTCTTCAGCAGCTGTGCTCCCCCTCCCTTGTGGTATCAGAGTCATCCGTTCTTTTTTTGCCATTGAGTGTTGTTGTGTCTTTGTATATTGTCCGTGTCTACCCAAAACTTTGATACTCCTTTGTTGTGTTCCCTTCTTACCATCGTTGGCGCCACCCTAGTCATAAAGTGAATTCCCTCAACCGAACAGTAAGGCCCATTGAAGCTAGGAGAGTGTGTAGGGCATGAGAGGTATAGGGTTGCTTATGTAAGGTTGAATTTTATCAACAATTTTGTTGGCTTTATTCCGTGCTAATTTGCTTGTATTTCAGCATTTAAAAACCCTGTATTTAGGTGGGAATCATGTAAGGGTAGTGTGTGAGAGAGTGTGAAGAAATGATCAAGACTGTGCAGTAGAACAGGGACTCGCGACTGGATCTCCTGGGTGTATCGCGACTGTCAAGTCGTCAGATGTTGCACACGAGTGAAGCATGCAGAGAAGAACTCGCGACTGGATCTCACAGGTAGCTCGCGACTGGCAAGCCGCCAAGAACTGAACCGTTGTGCCAGCTGTTGCACTATAGGACAAAAAATTCAGTCTGGCAGCTCAGTTAATTCGCGGCTTGAACTTGCAACTCAGTCAAGTCACGAGGTCAAGTCGCCAACCAGCTCTATTTGGAAAAACTGACTCTTCGCATTCCTCTTTCACCCCAGTATAAATACCTCTTATACCCACGAAATGTAAAGAGCTTCCAGAGAGAATTTTGAGAGAGAAACCCTAGAGAAAAACAAGATTGACTCATCTACAATCTTTACCTTGTGACTCTTCAAATTCGTCTACTCTCTTCCTTTCCATTGTTAGATTCTTGAGAGGTTCATTAGCCAAAACCTTTTCTCACCATACCCATATCTGTGAGAAGGCTTTTTGGTGCATTGGGAAGCAGTTAGGAAGGGACCAATTTCATATTGGTTGATGCTATGGGCTATAGCGGAATCTGGCAAGCTAAAGAAGAAATAGGTTTGGCGTAACCTCGTTGGAGTAGGAGCTTGGAGGGCTTAGGTATACTGAGTAGATTAGGCTTGGAGGGTCTATTACTGTCCTTGTATCCCAACTACATTCTTTAGTGGATTATTTGATCACTTGGAGGGCGGCGGAGACGTTTTACGCCGAGGGCTTCGGTTTCCTCTTCAATAATACATCGTTGTGTTGTGCTTGTGTTTGCGTCTCTCTTCCCTTAATCTTTGTCATTTAATTTCTGCTATGGATGTGATTTTATTTCGTTTAGATTGTTTATCAATTCTATTTTAAACTTTTGTTCATTTTCTGCACGTACATCATTTGATATAAAGCTTGAATTGGTAATTTGTAATTTGGGGGGTCAAAACGTTCATAGTGTTTTACACGCTATTTGAACTTTCAGCTTAGGGTATGTATTACCAAATGCAACGGTGTTAAGAAAAACATGATAATTGAATGTTAAACCTAGAATAGTATGGATAAGTTATGGAGATCCAACTCCTCTGTCAGCTCCAGGACGACTAGTTGTCCTCCTGATATTGTAAATGAAGAAGATCACATTGTTGAAGAAAATGAGATTCCAGATTTCTGAAATTGGAATATCCCAAAGGTTTCTAGCAAGTCCATCTATAAGCTTAGTTGGGCTGAAAATATTTCTTTTTCTGAATATAGAGTTAGAACTATTGAACAAACATTTTCTATCTCTAGAACTCATGAAAAATGTTGTTTGTTTTCTAAAAGAAATATTAATGATTTTCTTACTAAAAGACTCAGTTATTTGCATATTAGTTTTGTTCAAATTGCTATTAAACCACTTACAAGAAAAGGTATTAATGCTTCTATTTTGATGTGTTTAAGAGATGCTAGATTTAAAAGATTTAATGATAGGATTCTTGATATGATTACTACTTCTTTGTATGATGGTCCTGTTATTTTGATTGTTATCCTAATATCACTCTTGATTTGGATGATGTTAATATTGTTAAAGCCTTGACATTAAATGTTTTGACATCTGGTGATGACATGGAAGAAGGCAGTAAGCCTTTTGCTCTTATTTACCGCATTTTTTATAGACTTTTGGGTTCTCAATTAAATCCTTGTTCTAGGACAAGAGATCCTGCTTGTAAAACCATGTTAATTCAATGTTCAACTTCTGATGCTAAGATTCAAGTCCCAAAAATGATTCAATGGCAAGATGTTAATCTTCCTAAAGAATGGTTGTTGGACTGTGAATCCCCTCCTGCTAAACTTGTTTTTGATGAATTAAATCTTGCTCATATTCAACATTACCTTGATGGAACTATTAAAATAACTTTTCATGATGACAGACCCTTGAGGATCAACGAAGGAAGACATTCCTTTGCTAGATCTGAAAGTATCTCAAGAAAAGATCTTGATCTCAATGAATATTTGTAAAAGAATTTTGAAAAACCTGATTTAAAGCTAAAAGGAGTTTCATGTGGTAGCTCCCAAGTTAGCACTGCTTTCTACTCTACTAAACCAGAATCTTCCTCTCCATATAGCAGAACTGCTAATGAAGAAGAAGAAGATACCAGATCTGTGTCTCCATCTGTTTCTGATTTTCAAACTGTTGAAAATCCTGTTTTCCAAAGTCAATTAAGAGTTTTGAACGCTTTGAACGAAAGCTTTTGAAATTGATATTGTTTCCCTGTTTAATGAATTTATTTCTGCTAAAAATAGAGATAAAAGAAAATATTACCAAAGTACTTTTGCTTAGTCTGAAAAAGATCGTGTTAAAAGGAAATGGAAAGAAAAAAAATGAATCAATTGAAAAAACATATTTTGTTTTTTGATTTCCTTGAAAACTATTATGTTTCAAAAGACGAAGTTTCCCAAAATCATTTGAACGTAATAAAGAAATCAAATTTTGTTAAAGAAGATAAAACTGTTGTTAGGTCTAGCCATCCACCCCTTGAGACAGTTCTCGTAAACTGTAAAGGGATTGAAGTGAAGGCCTTCCCTTTCAAAATTGCTGATGCTGATACTCCTGTTTTTAATATTATTGAATAAAACAATTTTACTAATGAATCCTTGCATGTTATTGGTCAACAGCTTAACCGCATTGAAGAAAAAATTGCTGAAAAAACTGTTCTTCCAAAACCTGAAGTTGTTGAAAAATTTGTTGTTTCAAAACTTGAGAAACCTTTGATTGAGCTACCCAGTCAAAGAGAAAAATTGAATTTTAAAACTTCTTAAGCAAAAACTCTTGAAATTGTTGAAAAAATGCTCTCTGATTTAAAGGTTAAAACTGAAGGCACTTCTACAAATGCTGCTTGAACTATTTCAAGAAATGGAAAAGAAACTGTTTTTGAAGAAAACACAGATTCTGATTAATTATCTTCTGTTTCAACTAAAAAAATTTTTGATGATGATTTACCAGAAATTAAAAGATTTGTTGGAAAGCCCAATCCTGTGTCTTTTACAAAGAACTAGTATTCAAAATCTAATCCTCCTGATATGCAGCTTGAAGAAAGATCTTTTCAAACTCAATTTTCTATTTTTGCTGATAAACTTTATGAATTAAGTATTAATGGTTTATCTGAATAAGAAATAATTAATAAAATGACTCAAATGTCTATGGTTGGAATTGTTTACTTGAATAACCATAATCTCGGTCATCCTGAAATTGTTGAACTTCTTGTTACTGGTTTTTTTGGTACTCTTCATGGATGGTGGGATTCATATCTCATAGAAGAATCTGGAGATTCTATTAAATCTGTTGTTAAAAAAAATGATGAAGGTTTGCCTATTTTTGATGAAAATATTGGTCGAGGTATTCCTGATGGTGTTAATACTTTGATCTATACTATTCTTAAACATTTTGTTGGTACTCCATCCAATATTTCATCTCGAATTTCTGATTGTCTAAACAAATTGAAATGTCCTACTATGTCTGATTACAGATGGTATCAAGATGTTTTCCTTTCCAGAGTCATGCTCCGAAAAGATTGCTACAAGCCTTATTGGAAAGAAAAGTTTATTGACAGTCTGCCTCCTATCTTTGCTCATAAGGTAAAACAAGAGTTAATTGGTAAAAATGATTCTATTGATTATGATAATCTAACTTATAGTGACATTTTAAGCACTATTAAAAGACTTGGTATTAACATGTGTAATGATGAAAAATTGTTAAAATACCAATTAAAAAATATGAGAAAAGCTAAATATGAAATGGGTAATTTCTGTGAACAATATGGTTTGCCCCTATTACTCCTTCCAGGTAAAAAGGGAAAAAACATGATAAATGTCACAAAAATTATAACCATAAAAAACATAAAAGATACAGAACCAACTTTGTTAAGTCCAATGATTTTTATGCTAAAAGGAAAAATGTTTCTAAAAAATATGATAAACAAAAATTTGGTAAAGGTAAATGTTTTAATTGTTGAAAACCTGGTCATTACAATAAAGACTGTAAGCAAAAACCTGGTAAGCTGAAAAATAAGCTTAATATGTTAAACATTAATGATGAAGATCAAGAAGAACTATTCCGAATCCTTGAATCAAATGTCTCGTCTGATTCCTTGGAAAACGATTTTTCTTCTTCATCTGATTCCTGTTACCAATCTGATAATGAATCCTCTGGTTCACCTATTGTTAAACTGGGTTGTAGAGATTCATGTTGCAATGTTAATAAAACTGTTAATGTTCCCACCAAAAGTGAAGAAAATGAAAGCTTGTTAATCAAATTGATAAGTCAGATTCAAAATCCTGAATTGCAAAAAGAATATCTTGATAAGCTTAAGAAAAATTTGACAAAAGATGAAAATGTTCAAAGATTGAAAGCAACAATAAGTTTTAAAGAAATTTTGGAAAGATTTAACAAAAAGAAATCCAGAGAATTAACCATTAATGAACTCCAACATGAAATCACTGTTGTTAAACAAGAAAGAATTGAATTTAAAAATGAATTTAAAAACATTAAAAGTGATAACAATAATCTTAAACAAGAATTGCTTTTGTTAAGAATTGATAAAAATCTTGATAAACATCAGTTTGATAATGAACAAGATGAGCTCAACGATGGAGATGAATCCAGTCAACAGGCTCTTCTTTCTGATAAAGGTATTATTGATGTTCTCACTAATTCTCAGCTTAATCTTGTTAATAAACTGCTTCATCCAAAATGGTTTACAAAAGTTAAAATTGTTGTTTTCCATGATTATAATTTCAATGTTATTGTTATGATTAATTTTGGTGCGGATATGAACTGTATCCAAGAAGGATTAATTCCTTCAAAATCTTTTGAAAAATCAACTGAAAGATTAGTTTCTACTAATGGTACTCAAATGAAGATTAAATATGAATTGAATAATACTCGTATTTGCCATGATAATTTCTGTTTCAAGATTCCTTCTATTCTTGTTAAAAACATGACTGATAAAGTGATACTTGGTCTCCCTTTCTTGTTGAACATGATGGAATTACTACTAATTCTTTTGGACAGAAAGTAAAATTCAAATTTGCTTCAAAATTTGAGATTGATACTAATAATGCTTTGACTCTGATTCATGCTAAGACTAATCATCTCAACTTCCTTAAGTAAGGAGTTAGATTCAAGAAAATTTCTGAACAGCTTTTTGATAAATTGTTACAATCAAAAATTAATAATTTCAAAAAATGTTGATTAATGATGTTTGCTCTGATATTCCCAATGCTTTTTGGCATAGGAAGAAGCACATTGTTAACCTGCCATATATTAAAGATTTTAATGAGAAAAATATTGTCACTAAAGCTTGTCCCATTCAGATGAATGCTGAAATGGTTGAGTTTTGTAAAAAGGAAAACCAAGATTTGCTCCTAGTGAGTTCCAAAACATTATGAATGATATTTTTAATCCCTAAAGCCATTTCACCATTGTTTACATTGATGATGTTCTTGTTTACTCCAATTCTATTGATGAGCATTGGAAACATTTATATTCGTTTCAGGAGACTATTAAAATAAATGGTCTTGTTGTCTCTGCTAAGAAAATCAAACTGTTTCAAACAAAAATCCAATTCCTTGGCTATCACATCTCTGAAGGACAAATTCGTTCTATTGATAGAGCCATCCAGTTTGCTGATAAATTCCCTGATGTTATCACTGATAAAACTCAATTTCAAAGGTTTCTTGGATCTTTGAATTATGTTTCTGATTTCTACAAGGATATGAGGAAACAATGTAAACCCCTTTTTGATCAGTTACAAAATAATCCTCCACCCTGGTCTGATGTTCATACTTCCCTTGTTAAACAAATCAAATCCCATGTTAAGACACTGCCTTGTCTTGGTATTTCCATTCCTAATGCTTTCAAAATTGTTGAAACTGATGCGTCTGACATTGGTTATAGAGGCATTCTGAAACATAGAGTTTCTCCAGACTCATCTGAACAAATTGTTCATTTCTATTCTGGAGTCTGGAATGTTGCACAGTTAAATTATAATACTATTAAAAAGTAAATTTTATCTATAGTACGATGTATTTCAAAGTTTCAAAGTGATTTATTAAACCAAAAGTTTTTATTACAAATTGATTGCAAAAGTGCTAAGTACGTTATTGAAAAAGATGTTGAAAATATTGCTTCAAAACATATTTTTGCCCAATGGAAAACTATTTTAAGTGTTTTTTATTTTGATATTGAATATATAAAAGGATCTTAAAATGCCATCCCTGATTTTCTTACCCGTGAATTTTTGCAGTGTCACAATGGCAAGTTGGCGGTCAAAAGACAAGAGCCCTGCCACTGATAAACCAATTGTTAAAAAGGAACCTGTTTCTCCATTGGAGATTGTTAACCATTTCACTTCCTTAGGTACCATTCCTATGCCTAATTACTCTTCTGTTTTGGTCTCATCCTATGACCCTTATGCTTTAACCTCAGTTAACCAACCTATTAAAACTGTTTTCCCCAAAGCTTCTTATACTTCTCAGTATGTTAAAAAACAATCCTTCCAAAACTTGTTTTCCATTTAGTCAAATAGGGCCTCCATTACTGATCCTTTTAGGCTTGCTACCAACTATTTTCCCCTAAGGTTTCATTGGATTCTTAAGCATAGTGAGAAAACTGTGCAATACTATTCTGATATCCTGCGCCATGAGAATTCAATCACTATTAAAGTCATAATGGATAAGATCAACACTAGTAAAATTATTTATCACATTGTTTTCCTGAATCATATTATTTCTGAAGAAATGTGGGGTCCCAACCTTGCCTCCACAAGAATGTTACCAAAATCCCATGTTTCATACTTTTATCATAATTACATCACTGCTTGGTTCAGATTCATGCTTCATCAGAATGAAAACATGACTCATTCATGGTTTGTTAATTTTGATAAAGACTTCAATTCTAATTTGCCTCTTTGGTTTATCCGATGGTGGACCCAGTTTGGCTCTACTCCTGAAATATTTTCAGATTCATTAATGGATTCTTTCCAATATTTTTCAAAGGCGTTCAAAGTTGATTCCTATGGTGCAAAATTCCCTCCTTTACTTCATTTCATTAAGAGATATCAAGTTCATTGGATCCTGAAATAGCAATTTGAGAAGGAAGGGGATGTTCTCACACGCCGTTGGTATGTCAAATGGTGGGATAAGTTTCCACACACTCAATCCTTTGTCATCAATGTTACCAGATTTCCCATCCCTAAATGCTTTACTCGGTGTTAAGATCAATACTCCAATGCAAAAGGCTGAACTAGCTAATGCACCTGCTTCTATATCTGCTACAACTATTAAATCTTCTGCTAAACCTAAAAAGAAGGGTTCTCCTTTGGATGAAATTTGCAAGGACCCTGATGCTCTATATGCCTTCCTCAAGATGATTTCAAAAGAAAAGGAAGCTGATGATCATGGTTCAGAAGATGAACGGTCCTCTGAAGCATTTGTTTCAAAAAACCCATATTACCCCTACAATCAGGAATGGTTTGATCATGATGAAGAAGACACTCCTGATTTAGCAGAAGATTGATTTTGATTCTCCTATTTGTCTGGCCTGCACAGTGGCCAAAGTGCTAAAATATCCTGATGATTTCACTGCTTGTTTCTCGCAATTGGTGCTACTTTTGATAAAGTGGATTTCTCATGATTTGGTTAAATGATAAAGATTCGGACTTTGCTACGGAATATGACAAAAAGTGAAAAAATTACTGTTCACTGTTACTATTCATTGTTACTATTCATGATTACTGTTCACTCCGAAATTTTGCCTATTTAAGGGGGGCTATCCCTTAACTTGGAACTCAGAATTCCCTAGAGCTGAAACACTCTTTAGGACTCCTTCTCTCCTTTAGATTTTCTCTCTAGAATTCCCACTACTCTCCTACTACTACCCTGTTTGCAAAGCTTGTAACTAGAACTAGTCTTCAAGCCTTGTAATGTTAAACTGTTGTAATCTAGTAACTGCTACTGCTGTAAGTATTGATATCTATTTTCAATAATAACTACTTTTAGCTTTGTGTTTATTATACTTAAACTATTTAAATATACTGCTTGGCTGGTTTTACCGCCTCATAACCCGCCTCATAATTATTTTGATATACTGCTTGGCTGATTCTACCACCTTATCATTACTTTAGTTTGATTATGTATTGCACTACCGCCTTCTTGGATGGTTTTACTTTGCTTACTTCATTTTACTTACATCTACTTTACTTTGCTTACTTTGCTTTACATTCACTTTGTTTACATATTATCTTCACTATAATACTGTGCTTCCTTCTTCAGCAGCTGTGCTCCCCCTCCCTTGTGATATATATATATATATATATAGTTAAAATGTTAGTAGTAGATGCCTCCAATCAATAATTTTCCCTTAGCTGAAGCAGTTTTATTAGGAACATAGCTACTGTAGAAAATCAAATATTTTCTCTTTCGGGCAAGATACAGAGATGTGACATGTAAGCTTAAATTTTATTGTATTATTACTCCTTTAAAAAAAGAACTACTTTGAATTGTATAATAGTCAAATTACAGCAAGAAATCATGTGAATTTCTCATTTTTCTCCTAAATTTTGGGCCAAAATTGGAATTTAACCATGATTACCAAACAATATAATTAGTAGGCACTGTTGCAAAAGTATATGTTTTACTAACATCTCGAGTCTCAAAAATTTGATTTTGGGCTATAAATCGAGTCTTTGAGACTCGATTTTCATTGTCTAATTACGTTTTGTAAGGTTGAATTTCATCAACCATTTTGTTGGCTTTATTCCGTGCCAATTTGCTTGTAATTCAGCACTTAGAAACTCTGTATTTTAGGTGGGAATCATGTAAGGGTAGTGTGTGAGAACGTGTGAAGAAATGCTCAAGATTGTGCAGCAGAACAAGGACCCGCGACTGGATCTCGCTGGTGTCTCGTGACTGGATCTCGCTAGTGTCTCATGACTGTCAAGCCGCCAGATGTTGCACACGAGTGAAGCATGTAGAGCAGAACTTGCGACTGGTCTCGCTGGTAGCTCGCAACTAGCAAGCCACCAGAAACAGAACCGTCGTGCCAGTTGGTGCACTACAAGACAAAAATTCTAGTCTGGCAGGTCAGTTAGTTCGCGGCTTGAACTTGCGACTCAGTCAAGCTGCGAGGCCAAGCCGCCAGACAGCTCTGTTTTGGAAAAACTGATTCTTCGCATTCCTCTCTCACCCCAATATATATACCCCTTATACCCACGAAATATAAAGATCTTCCAGAGAGAATTTTGAGAAAAAAACCCTAGAGAAAAACTAGAATGACTCATCCACAATCTTTACCTTGTGACTCTTCAAATTCCTCTACTCTCTTTCTCTCCATTGTAGATCCTTGAGAGGTTCATTATCCAAGACCTTTTCTCACCACACCCACATTTGTGAGAAGGTTATTTGGTGCTTTGGGAAGTAGTTAAGAAGGGATCAATTCATATTAGTTGATGCTATGGGTGATAGTGGAATCCGGGAAGCAAAAGAAGAAATAGGTTCGGCGTAACCTCGTTGGAGCAAAAAGCTTGGAGGGCTTAGGTACACTGGGTAAATTAGGTTTGGAGGGTTTATTGCTGTCCTTGTATCCCAACTACATTCTTTAGTGGATCATTTGACCGCTTGGAGGGCGGCAGAAAGGTTTTACGCCAAGGACTTTAATTTCCTCTTCGATAACACATCATGTGTTGTCCTTGTGTTTGCATCTCTCTTCCCTTTATCTTTGTCATTTAATTTCTGTTATGGATGTGATTTTATTTGACTTAGATTGTTTATCAATTCTGTTTTAAGCTTTAGTTCATCTTCCGCACGTTTATCGTTTGATTTAAAGCTTGAATTGGTAATTTGTATATTGGGGGTCTAAACGTTCATAGTGTTTTATACGCTATTTGAACTTTCATTCAATATTAAAGCAGGTGCACTTGCTGTGGTTTAATTACCTTAGTGCGATCCTTGACTCTTTTTTTTTAGATGGACCGGTCTCAATCTTTGAATGCACCACCATATTTTGATGGTAGCAACTATGCCTTTTGGAAACTTCGGATGAGGGCATTTTTATGTTCCATTGATGAAAGTGTATGGGATGTTGTTGATATTGGTTGGGTTAGGCCGGAGGCCAAAAATCCACTTGGGATAAAGCAGCTTTTGCTGCATTTAACGCTAACAGTAAAGCTTTGAATGCAATTTTTTGTGGTGTGTCTCCAGATGAGTTTCACAGGATATCTCATGTCTCGGTTGCTAAGGAGGCATGGCAAATTTTGGAGACTACGTATGAAGGAACCAAGAAGGTGAAAGACACTAAGTTGTAGATGCTGACCACTCGCTTTGAGGAGCTCAAAATGAGTGAGGACGAGTCCTTTGACTCTTTCTATAGCAAGCTGAATGAAGTTATCATCGGCAAGTTCAACTTGGGTGAGAAAACAGAGAACTCAAAGATTGTAAGGAAGATCCTTCGATCTTTGTCGGAGAGCTTCCGTGCAAAAGTTACTGCAAATTGAAGAGAGCAAAGACTTGGATGATATCAAAGTTCAAGAACTAGTTGGCTCACTTCAAACTTATAAGCTGTCTCTACCATCACAAAGGAAGAGCAAATCTCTTGCTATTAAGACAATTAATGAGAAAGTGGAAGCTCATGATTCATCGAATGAAGATGAGGCCGATAAAGATGTAGCATATCTTGTGAAGAATTTCTGAAAGTTCTTGAAGTTCAAGAAGAATGAAAAATTTGCTGAGAAAAGAAAATTCCCAAGTTCTGGAAAGGAGAAAAAGGAATTTAAGAGGAAAGATGAGAATGAGTCTCAATCCTCTCAAGGAATCACATGTTTTGAGTGCAATAGACATGGAAATTTCAAGAAAGAGTGTCCCAATTATTTAAGAGGGAAAGGAAAAGTGTATGCCACGACCCTAAGTGATTCAGATTCATCTAACTCAGATACGAATGAAAGTTGTGATAGTGAAGGGAATTATGTTGCTTTTTTGACCATTGATCATGTTGCATTGTCAGACATCTTTATCGGCCTCATCGAATGAAGATGAGGCCGATAAAGATGTAGCATATCTTGTGAAGAATTTCTGAAAGTTCTTGAAGTTCAAGAAGAATGAAAAATTTGCTGAGAAAAGAAAATTCCCAAGTTCTGGAAAGGAGAAAAAGGAATTTAAGAGGAAAGATGAGAATGAGTCTCAATCCTCTCAAGGAATCACATGTTTTGAGTGCAATAGACATGGAAATTTCAAGAAAGAGTGTCCCAATTATTTAAGAGGGAAAGGAAAAGCGTATGCCACGACCCTAAGTGATTCAGATTCATCTAACTCAGATACGAATGAAAGTTGTGATAGTGAAGGGAATTATGTTGCTTTTTTGACCATTGATCATGTTGCATTGTCAGATAACTTGAGTGTGCTTGTAGAAGAGCTTGGTGAGCACTCTAAATTGGAGTCAATTGGGATAATAGAAGAATCCGATGATGAAGAAGATGAAAGTACAGTGGGACTGCAAGAGGCCTATAATTCTCTTTTCGAGAAGACAGGTAAGTATGCAAAAGTGGCTAATGCAGCCATTAAAAAAATGAAGAGGGCAGAGGAGAACTATAGAAGTCTCTTAATGCGACATAAGGAGGCCAAGTGTGAGATAGAGAAGCTGAATAGAGAGTTGTCAGAAGCTTATGCAAAGGTGAGGTTCCTTGAACTTGAGGTGATTCAAGTAAATGCCAAGATAGAAAGAGTCTTCACAAAAAAGTTACGTGATGTAATCTCTTCGCAAAAATACTTCTTAGACAAATTTGGTTTGGGATATATAGGAGAAAGTAGTTCTGCTGTCAAAATCTCCAAGGACATGAAGTTTGTAAAGGCAAAGGAGCTTGTGATGGAATCTCCAGCTGTTGAAAAAGTGAAGCTAGAGAAGAAGAAGAATGTGGCTGATCAACGGGTGTTGAATAAGCCTCGTAACTCCCCAGAGGTCAGACTTGAAGCTAGAAAGAAATCACTTCCAAGATCACAAAGTGGTTCAAGAACAAATCATTTTTGTCATCATTGTGGTCTTCTAGGACACACCAGACCAAATTGTCACAAACTGAGAGGACCAAGAAATGACAAGAGGACTTGGACTGTTGAGCAATCAAGAAGTAAAGATGGTGATTCTGGAATGAAGGATGTGATGAAGATGATTGGTGCTTTCACCACTTACTTGGAAAGCTTCAATAGAAGGTTTGAAAGTCCTAATTCTCGTACCCAATCCTATAGGGATATCACCCCAAACGCACGTGACGTGTGGGTGAAAAAGGTACTCATGCATAAGCATTACAACATGTCCATGCATTAATACTTCCTATACTTTGTGACTTTGCTTCGTTGTGTGTTTTGTGCTTTTAAAATTGATTGTTTGATTGTGTCTGCCTTACATTTTTTTTTTTTTTTTTTGCATTGTTGTTTTTGATCAATTTTCCCTACTTTTGTGTCAAAAATCCAGAAACACATAAAAAGTAGAAAATCCAAAATGTTTGATCAACTTTGATGAGTTTTGTCTTAAACTTGTTTTGGCATGTACATTCGTGCAAATGGCTATGTGCATCTAAGAGCATGGCTTGTTTCATTTGCACTCATATCATTGTGGGAGAAGTCTTGAAATCTATGTGATTGTTGTAAATTGATCTTCAACCTTGTCATGAATGATTAGCCAATGGTTTTGTTGATCTTGAGACATGCATAGACTTGTGTCTATATATCTTCCCACTCTTTATTTTATTGTTTTTGCTTATTGAGCTTAAAAATATAAATCTCCAAATGAAAAGAGATAATGACCTGCAAAAGCCTGTCGCACATACTAGTATTCGACTAGGAAAAAGGGAAAGCGACGTTTATGAAATTGTATGATGCCCAAAAGCCAAAGGCTTGTTCATCAAATTGAAATGTTAAAAATTTTTTGGGCATCAATCTCCAAAATGAGTTGTTATGTTTCAAAAGGGATCAAATGAAATGTTGAAGATGAAGCCAAATGAAAAGCTTCAAAGTTATATTATCTAGTTTATGTGGGAGGTCATATATACATATTTCTGTAATTGAGATGGGTCACATTATCTAGTGCTAATTGTGTATGTCTTGGTTGAATTGATTATTGAAGCCTCACATTAGACTAAGGACTATCTCGTTGATGATAATCATACACATCACACTTGTCTATGTTCATTGAATGCCTTATTCATTCGTGTGATTGTACTTGATAAAATGTGTTTCACATGCTTATCTATTTGTTGATCAAGCACAAAAATATTTTTGAGTGTTTTTAGTTGTTTTTGGAAAGTCTTTTGTTTTTGCAAAATGTCAAAATTTTCAAAATCTGTTGTGTCTTGTTTTGGCGACTTAGTCACGGGTCTATCCAGTCGCATGCCCCAGTCGCGAGCTCTATACAGATAGTTTTCGAGTTTTACTGGCGGGTCATTGCCCAAGTTACAAAAAAGAATTAGAATATTTTTCGAAATCTGGGTTTTTAAGTTTCTCGTGTCTTGATGTGGCGGCTCTGTCGCGAGTGGAGACTCAGTCGTGAGAATTACACAGAATGTTTCGCGGCTCAGCTCGCGTTTCTCTCGCGAATTGAACTTCCAGTCACAAAAAACACTTAGAAATTTTTTTCAAAATATTTGTTTATGTGTTTTGACGGCTGGACCTGGCGACTTGCACGCGACTTAGATTAGTTGCGAAAAATGCGTGTTTTGCGTGTATAAAATAAGTTTTTAAAACTTTTCAGTTTTCCCTCGAATATTTGTGACTGTACATTACCCTGTCCGTGTTCTTCTCTCTTAAACTCACCGTGTTCTTCACAAAAACCTCTTTGTTCTTCATCATTTCTTCATCAATCTTCAAGAAAAAGGTATGGGTTTTCATATTTTTATTACCTATTTCATGTTTTTAAGCCTTAGTTTCTTGGATTTTGTGCTGTTAGAACAGTTTGAGTTATTTGGGGTTTCGATCATGGGTTTGAATCATCATGTTGGATTTTTCTTGAATGGGTTTTGTTGGTTCTTATAATCTAGTGCTTGATATGCTTTTTCTCATGCTTATTTCTCTTCATTGAGTTCTTGTGCATGTCATCCTCATTGTTCCTTGTCGAAATGACAGTTCCTTGCAACTGTATTATGTCCCTAATGCACATTGGTCTGTGTCATACCTTTAAACACAATGTACTTATGTTTCTCTTGTTTACTTGTTGCGGGCTAGGTTCATATCATGTGTTAACTGTTATATCATTTTTCTAACTAACTTGTTTCTAATCAAGTTAATGTTTGCGTCTTGTGTTTGTTCTTGGAACTCTGCTGTGTGTCTATTCTTTTCAGATGTCACGTCGTTCGTCTAAAGGAAAGGAGATTGTGAGTGATGTTCCTTCCCCTATTGTTAAACAAACTCGACACTCATCCCAGTCATCTCAAGACCCAAGAAGTAAGAGATTCAGGACACCCATTGATTCTCAAACCTACTCAAATGTCTTTGTTGATGCTCCCATTATTGTGGAACGAATAGTGCATTTTGATACCTTGGGAACCACATATATCCCTAGGATCTTTGAAGGAAGAGATTGGGCTGCTCTTTTTAGGAACTTCGAAGATCCATATGATGAGTTAGTAAGGGAATTCTACTAAAATACTCAATTCATTAGAATTGAACTACAATGCTAGGTAAGAGGAAAAGAATTTGTTATTACTCCAGACTACCTTGCATAAGTTCTTCATATCACCCGACCAAAAAATGTAGACAAAACTCCATATGATGATAGAATTCCTCAGGTGTAAGACATTCTTCAAGTTCTTGGGCCTAACCATGAGGTTAGAAGCAAAGGGTTGTCTATAGGCACTACAAAGTTTATGCCTGAACTGACAACTCTGAAACTGATCATGTTCTCCAATCTTTACCCATTGTCCAACATTGGTTTCATAAATCTTGGAAGAGCCCAGTTTTTGTGTGATCTCATTACTGGTGCTCCAATTGACATTTGTGCTCATATTTTTCAAACAATTGGGAAAACCGTGGCTAGATCAGCAACAAGAGCTTGTCTTCCATTTAGTAGTCTCATTATGAAGGTCATGATTCAAGAAGGTATACGTCCAATAACAAATGGAAAAATTGTGCCCCGTCCTCTACCAATTTCCATGTTCACTCTTCAAGTAAGCAAGAGTCACTCCTCTATGGCAACAAAGACTGAGTCACTCACCCATGTCAGTTCTTCTGGTCAAGCTACTCCTATGCATACAGAGACACCTTCTACTCCCACTCTAGAGTTGCAGACACCATGCACTCAATCTAGTGTTCCTGCTGACAGGTTGAGCACTCTGATTGAAGGTGTAAATCAGTGTATTTCCGGACTGGAGAAACTTCTCATCCAATACAACAACTCTGTTCATATGCGCTTCACCGGCATCGAGGGGGGGAGTACATTGAAAGGGGGAGGGAGTAAAGTACAGTAAAAAGGGAAGTTGTACAAGGGGAGTTAGTTACATACTTTTGACTTTTCTTCAGTACATTTATAGTTCTTACATCAATACATTGGGTCTAAACTGTTGGTTATGGTACTTTGTTATATATTGATGTTATTCAGTTGTCTTTATTTTGTACCTATGCTTTTGTAGCTGTTTATTTTGTACTTTGCTTTTGTAAGCGTATTTGTACCATTTGCTTTTGTGACATTTGGTTATCTTTTGTTCCCTTGCTTTGTAGCTTGTACTTTTTGTTAATGTTATGCATTTTCTTAAGTACATCACTTTTGTGCCCTTTGTTGGATTTTTATCCTTAATGCAATTACCTTGTGTTATTGCATTGGTTGAGTGTTGGACATGTAAATGATACTTTGCATTGAGCTTATTAGCTTGCATGTCTAGATGTTCATTCCACGTGTGAATGAGCATTGTGATCACTATTTATAGTGACTGTTTATTTTTTATCAAGCCTTGCTTTATTGCTTTAATCTGTTTTTTCTTGATCGCATTGTGCTTACTTCATATGCAATACAAGTTTTTCTGCATACAATGATCTTATTGTGTGGTTGCTTTTTACGAGATACTTGTACTTATGATTCAAGAGTTTCACAGATTCTAGAGTTAGGTGTAAGTGAGTTTTGTTCAACTGTTCCCAACTCACGCGTTAAGTTTAGAGTTTGTTGTAGGGTTTTGTCACGGAATAGCCAAATAGGGAGATTGTAAGGTTGAATTTTATCAACCATTTTGTTGGCTTTATTCCGTGCCAATTTGCTTGTAATTCAGCACTTAGAAACCTTGTATTTTAAGTGGGAATCATGTAAGGGTAGTGTGTGAGAGAGTGTGAAGAAATGCTCAAGATTGTGCAGCAGAATAGGGACTCGCGACTGGATCTCGCTGGTGTCTCGTGACTGTTAAGTCGCCAGAAGTTGCACACGAGTGAAGCATGTAGAGCAGAACTCGCGACTGGTCTCGCTGGTAGCTCGCGATTGGCAAGCCGCCAGAAACTGAACCGTCGTGCCAGCTGGTGCGCTTCAGTACAAAAATGCTAGTCTGGCAGGTCAGTTAGTTCGCGGCTTGAACTCGCGACTCAATCAAGCCGCAAGGCCAAGCTGCCAGACAGCTTTGTTTTGAAAAAACTGACTCTTCGCATTCCTCTCTCACCCCAGTATATATACCCCTTATACCCACGAAATATAGAGAGCTTCCAGAGAGAATTTTGAGAGAAAAACCCTAGAGAAAAAATAGATTGACTCATCCACAATCTTTACCTTGTGACTCTTCAAATTCCTCTACTCTCTTCCTCTCCATTGTAGATCCTTGAGATGTTCATTACCTAAGACCTTTTTTCACCACACCCACATTTGTAAGAACGTTATTTAGTGCTTTGGGAAGCAATTAGGAAGGGACCAATTCATATTGGTTGATGCTATGGGTGACAATGGGATCCGAGAAGCTAAAGAAGAAATAGGTTCAGCGTAACCTCGTTAGAGCAAGAAGCTTAAAAGGCTTAGATACATTGGGTAGATTAGGCTTGGAGGGTCTATTGCTGTCCTTGTATCCCAATTACATTCTTTAGTGGATCATTTGACCGCTTGGAGGGCGGCGGAGAGGTTTTACGCCGAGGGCTTCGGTTTTCTCTTCGATAACACATCGTGTGTTGTCCTTATGTTTGCATTTCTCTTCCCTTTATCTTTGTCATTTAATTTCTGTTATGTATGTGATTTTATTTGACTTAGATTGTTTATTAATTCTGTTTTAAGTTTTAGTTCATCTTCCGCACGTTTATCGTTTAATTTAAAACTTGAATTAGTAATTTGTAAATTGGGGGTCTAAACGTTCATAGTGTTTTATACACTATTTGAACTTTCTTGTTTGATGTTGCATTATTTCAACGTGGCGTCCGCCTGAAAATCGAGTCTCTAAGACTCGATTTATAAGAAATAGTTTTAAGCACGTGGGCCTTTACAACTTCTCATCTCATCTGAAAAAAAAGGAACAAAACCCAAAAACCCAGAATAACAAGGAAGCACCCAGCGAAGAGGAGACTATGAGTTGATAATACCTATAAAAGATCTCCCCTTTCATCTCCCCTGTTCTCTCTTGCATTTTTCATTCACTGAAAATCAAAATCAAAGCCAAAGCCAAAACAAACAAAAACTAATGGCTCTACAGCTATGGGAGGCACTGAAGGAAGCGATCCCAGTGTACACAGGCCTCTCTCCAGCGACCTTTTTCACTGTTCTTGCTCTGGTGTTGGCTGTGTACCACGTGGCTTCCGATCTGCTCGGGTCCTCCGATCGGCCGAGGGAGCGCCAGGAGGAGAGTCAGCCACTTCCTCCTCCAATCCAGCTCAGAGAGATCACCGAGGAGGAGCTCAAACAGTACGATGGTACTGATCCTAAAAAGCCTTTGCTTATGGCTATCAAGGGCCAGATTTACAATGTCTCTCTCAGTAGGTTTTGTTTCATTATCATAAGACTTTGGTTTTTTTTTTTTTTTTGGCTTTCTGGGTTTTTGTGGTTTTAAAAGATGTTTTGTTGTTTTGGGTAAGTTTCCTTTTCACTGGGCGCTTCCTTGTTCTTCTAGGTTTTTGGGTTTTGTTCTTCTGGGTAAGTTTCTGGTCTTCATCCTTTTTTTTTTTCCTGATGAGATGAGAAGGTGTAAAGGCCCATACGGTTAAAACTATCTTATAAATCGAGTCTCTAAGACTCGATTTTCAGGTGGACGAAAAATATGCCACATCAGACGTGATTAGACCATGAAAATCAAGTCTTTGAGACTCGATTTATAGTCCAAAATCGAGCTTTTCAGACTCGAGATTTTAGTAAAATATATACTTTTGAAACAGTGCCTACTAATTACATTGTTTGGTAATCACAGTTAAATTCAAATTTTGGCCTAAATTTTGTTAGAGAACAAGACGTAAAAATCATTAGGGTAAAAAAGAAAAAGAAAGGGCAATATCTCTATAAAAAAGAAAAAGAAATAATAAGAATAATAACAACCAAGCTTTAGCCTCAAATTTTAAGATTGGTTATACATCCTCAACAAACTAGTTAAATTGGCTCCATTTATTCAAAGAAAAAAAAATATGGTACATTTTTCTCACTCCTAAAAACAAAGAGCAGTATATAACCTTATTATCTACTTTTGGTAGTGGACTGAACATTGTACCTACAAATTTTCATATTTTTAGCAGGTATCTCTATGAGCATTCTCCTAGGCACAACTACATCAACCCCGAGGGCCTGGTTGGTTGGTGTTCTTTTCTATAAAAAAATTTGTTATCAGTCTTAAAAAGAAATAATAATAATAATAATAATAATAATAATAATAATAATAATAATAATAATAATAATAATAATAATAATAGTTGGTTTATCTTGACAGTTTTCTTTGAGAAATTCCACATTTTTCATTGATAGAACATTATTCAATAAATATTGAATCTTATGCCAAAAATGGGATTTAAAACTTGAGCTTATGTAGTTGATATTAGATTAGTGAATCATCTCTCACTGAAGAGCACTCAGCCAAGTGAGCTAGCAAGACTTACTCAACCAAACTATTCATCATAATACTTAAATTTCAAGTTGCAAGAACTTTAGAAGAGAATTGTCATGGATCAGCTCCATGATGCTATACTGCTTTTTGGTTGCGACCTTTGTCATTTTATGAAGAATGGCATTACAAAAACTAAAACTAACATTTGAAGGTTCATTAATTGGTCAGTTACACAAGATTCCAAATGACAACCACTAGAAGAAATGTAGCTTGCAATAGAGGAAAAGTCTATCTCCTGGGAATACATGCGGAAATTTTCGTTTATAACCCAGATCAAAGTTTGCTCAAAGGTGAACCAAAGCATTAAAATGGACTTATACTATCCCATTTTATCTGCAATTTCACTCAAAGAAGGAGAATGTGATATTAGGAAATCTTGTAGCCTAAAGCATATGTCGACTGCAGTCAAGATGTTCAAGCATACCAATTATACTGATACTGATGAATGAATCCTTTTTGCCTACTTGAAGAAACATTCTTATAATGTAACATTCATCTCTTCAAGTGTTGGGATAAGTGTCTTTAAATCCTATTGTATGATATTATGTATGATATTATGTTTGACATTATGTGAGAAATAATGTATGACTTAATATTGTGATTAATAAAGTTGCTTATTCTTATCTAAAATGATGGTAACATGAATATTCGAACATTATCATATAGTCCATGAGATGCATAGTATGTGATTTATGTGATTTAGTCATAGAAGATATGGATCACAAGTTCTTTGTAAACTCAGAATTTTGGTTCGTAGTCGGTGATGAAATTGGGCATTTCATCTGTGAGGACTATAACATATTAATAAGATGATTTGTCTTGATCATGGAAGTTGTGATTTCTAGTTGATATGTTGATATGTTTTAAGAGTTAAGACATATTGATCTGGACCGCTGTGAGATTTATTATTCTCCTAACGACTGTTAAATGAATAATAAATCTCACGACTTCTATTCACATGAACTCTTAATCCTGAGAGAATAATGGACCTGATTATGAAATGTAGGTTGCTTTGATATATCAGGAGTGAGATCTAAAGTAACGGTCAAAACCTCAGTATGTTGGGCAACCACATTTAGTATTGATGGAACATATATTCTCAAGATGGAATTTATAGTCTCTTAACAAAGATATAAAATATTCTCTTGAGATAAGTTTAATGGGTTCAATTATTCAGAGAGTTAGGCCTAACTACTTTAGTCAGACTAAAGTATATATTTATGAAATTAGATTTTATAAATATATGATGAATAACTTAAAAGGATTAAACCAGGTACTCAAGGATTAAGATGTAGTAATTTACAAAGTGACAGTCTATATTTATGACTTTGTATTATTACGAATATTTTATGAAAGGGTTGCATGTATAATAAAGTCTTGGGATATAATTTATTAATAAGGCCTAGAGTGCAATTATATTTATATAGTGGTATTAAATATAATTAATGGTAACTTTGGACTTGTCAAGAGTTGACAGAAAAGCCCAAGAACCATTGGAGCTAGTGTCTTATTTGTTCCTTTTTGGTCCCACTCCAAGCCACACACAAAAGCCCAATTGGAAAGGTCTAAAAGGCTAGCCCAATTAGATAATCAGTTATGTGGAGAGAAACATACAGAATTTTATATATTAGAATGAAATGGTTTGTATGTTCATAGATGTGAAAAAGAGAGACTCTTTCATATTCTCTCTAGAGCAACCACATAGAACTGATTGAGAGACTACACATCTTGGGCATCAAGTAGAATTGGAGTGAAGATTAAAAGTGTTCCCGAGTACTTCTAATCTTTGTTTTGAAATTCACCGTACCAAGGTACACTCTCTTGTTCTTATATTCTGAAATTTACATTGCACATGTTACCTATTGCGAATGAAGTAGATTCGTTAATTTTTTCGTTATGTATGTTTTGTATGCGATACAAACATGTTATTTTCCACCAATTGGTATCAGAGCAATCTTCATTTCCAATCTGTATAACATGTTTTGTGAGTTTTGGAATTAGAGATAATAGTTTCATCATGTTAGAAGATTTTATATACATTTAATTTTTTGCATGGTTGTTGAAACTATGATTTAATAAAAACTGATATTGATGTTATGATGTTGCTTAAATTTGAATTTAAGTATGTTAAATTGATCTTTAAGGCTATAGCATCAATAGATTTCAGTTTTGATATCAAATTCTGCACATCATGTTCATATGGTAATTTTTTGTTCAAGAAAAATCGTTGAAAACCGTTTTGTAACTGTTCTAGAAAAACTGAAAACATGGGTTTTTTGCGAGTAAGCTTTACTTGCAAAATAGTTGCGAGATAGTAGCGAAAGTTTCTGTCTGAGTTTTGTGTTTTCAATTTTTTCCTTAACTTGTTTTCGCGGGTAGTGCTTAGTCGCGGGATACCCGCGAGACAGTCGCGAAAGTTTCTGTCTAAATTTTGTGTTTTCACTATTTTTTTCATACGCCTTTTTCGTAAGGAAAAGTACTTAGTATAAAGTGCAAGGCTGTGTATAATTAGTTTATGCATGTTTAAAAGATAAAAACCTTTAATTTAAAACATTTAGTAGGAGAGAGATTCAAGGGTTGGATCTCACGGCCTCCATTGTTAGTTTATAGTAGTGTGATTAGGCACCTCGCCTTGGCGTATATGCCTTGCTCCCTTCGGAGGGTGTTTAATTCATGGTACTACAGGTTAAACTTCTTAATGATAGATGAAGTGTGTTTTTACATTAAGAACGACCACGCTTCCGTAGAGTTACTTGGTGACTCACATTGATTCTAGGCAATGGTATACACTAGACTAAGTATAATGTTAACTTCTCTTCGGAGCTATGTCATTATTACTTAGAGGTTGAAGGTAAAGCGGCAAATTATTTTTGTTTAGTAAGAGTTACCATGATAGCATTAATAATGAGAATTATTCTCGCTTGATCATAGTGATTGATATGACCTCGCTTCCGAGGAATATTAATTGCGGGATTGAGTTGTCGTTGCATATATTATATTATGGTTTTATTAAGGTTTCATATTATATGCTTATATGCTAAATTGATAATGTCCAGTTTAGTTATAATATTTATGTTTATTATTTTCAGATTTGAACGTGGCATCATTTAGCCCACCTGTTACCATTCTTAATCAAAACAAACTGACTGGATCCAACTATGTTGATTGAAAAAGAAACTTGGACATAGTTCTCACTGCTGAAGCTGCATTGGATTATAATGTGTCTATTAATAGTGATTCTTTTGTGGCTACATATTTTGGAAATATGGATAAGATGGTTGCACAAGTATGAAGCCCGTCTCATTAGGGGTAAGAGGATATTTTCCCTGTTTTCTCCAAACTTGGGCTAACTCTCCAGTCCATGGTTTTCTATCTCCTCGTGCTACTTTAATGGCTTTGACAGAAGATGGTGAAAGACTTGAGCATTCGCATTGACTGTATGCTACCATGTCAGATTCAAATCGTAGGTGAAGTGAGAGAAAGGGTTTGGGTATGGCTTCTAGGAGCTCAAAAGCCTTGTTCTCCAAGGATCTAGTCAGGTGTAATGCACTGTAACAAGCTTGACAAAGGGAAGCTTTGGCGTACAAAGGATACCTACAAGAAAAAGTAAGTACTCAGCAATAAACCATGAACATCAAAGATATGGTGGAATTTTTTTTTTTAAATCACTATTATTATTTTTTTAAAGCACATATATATGGAAGTTAAGCCAGTCTTCTTTGACATCAAAACTCATATGAGGAAGGCAAAGATGTTCAGTCAACTTTCAATTTATCTTTCATTTTTTTCAAGTGAATAATTAATGCAAGTCAAGTACAAGGGTATATATGGAAAAAAATATCTAACAAACAACATAGGCTAAAACATCGAGTAGTTATAATCCCAGAGAGTCCATAAAATCTAGCTAGGAACCCCTCAATTGAAGACGACATTCAACATAATATCCACTCATATAGACTTCAAATACACATACTTCAACTCACCTGAGCTCCTGGCCCTCAAATCACCTTATCTTTCTCAGCACTAAATGAAAGTTTCCTAAAATATGAAACAGGTAAATCCACAAGACCCAATCTAAGATATGTGGCCAGTGCCTCAAATTAACATGTTGAAACCAAACCATATATAGACATGGCAAAACGGGTCAGAATTTTTTGACCCGGCTCGCCCCGAAAAATACTCGACCCGAACCCGATTTTTTTGACCTGAAGCAAAAACAAGTTGACCTGTGACTCGACCTGTGTTTTTTGCGGGTCAACCCGACCCAACCCGCGACCCGACCTGAACCCGAAACATTTAAAAAAAAAAATTTTTTGGTAAAAAAAATAGTAAAATTAAGACAATATTGGTTTAATTGTTTATTGTGAGCTTTAAGGAAACAATTGATACATTTATATAACTGCATGCAAATAATTGAAAGATAAATGGTTGAGCATTCTGTAATGAGTAAAGATTTTTAGATATCAAATAGATTTAAAGATAATCTGGTAACAATAAAGTTAAAAACATAGATTTAAAATTGTAGACATGTGTGAGAAACATTCACAAGTGTGAACGTAGTGAAGCCAAAGTATCAAATTAACATAAATTATGAATGCTTAGACCTATTTTTTAACAATTTATGTCCAAAATAAATGGCTTTTTAATATAAATTATGATATTTCTTAAAGTGTGAGTTACTTAACAATGATATGATATTCATAAAAGAGACCATGAATAAATAAGTAAGCAATCAAACTTTAATGTATATTTCAAATTGAAATAGAGTGTCAACCACGATTAATAATAGATTATAAAATTAATTTTCAAAATTGTAAATATCTTATATTTTTTATTCTTTATCAAATGAGTTATCTAATAAGTCATTTGTAATTTTGTTTTATATTTTGGAATGTTGATATTGTGTAGAAATAAAACTTGTATATTTGTTTTACTTATCTTTATGTTATTATGTTTTAGATAGTAATGTTAAGATTTGTATAATTTTAAAATTATTGAATAAGTATTAATAAGTTTAAGTGAGTTCATTCTTGATATAAGTGGTGAATTCAAAATAATGCATTTTACATTAAGTAATTTGTTGCATAACTTTCTAAATGGCAAATACATGTTTTTTTTCTTTATAAAAATAAAAAAACAAAAAAGAAAAAAAAATTCATGTGAAAAATATGGGTCAACCCGACCCGACCCGCAACCCGATTGACCCGACCCGAACCCGACTTGACCCGCCCGTTTTGCCATGTCTAACCACATATTGCATTTGACAGTTGAACTCTATATCATAAAACTAGTGGCCATTATACATATCATTAATCAACCATCTCTGAGTGGGATGAATTTCTCAGTCATAACAATATGGTTCCAGTGTCATCACTAAGCAAGAAATATAGAACTACAAGGTAATACCTATCTCTTCTTTGGCTCATTGCTGGTGTAATTGAAATATTATGATGTTCTAGCAAGGATGGAAGAAAACTTTCAATGTAATCAAATTGGCCTTTGCGTTTGCTATAGTCTACTAGAAAAGGTTCTTTTGATGCAATTTCTGGTGGCAACTCTTTGACAACCTTCATAAACCCCTTCATTTGTTGAATCAGTAGTCAACGTCAAATACATCTACAAAACCACTGAGGTGAAACCAAATGGTTATAAAAGGATACTGCCTTAGAAAAAAGAAGATAAATTTTAAAAGATTATGAAAAATGAAAGAAGAATGATTTTTACTTATCAAAAAAAAAAAAATTGAAAGAAGAAGAACAGCATTACTCTTGTTGCTTGAGGAAACCTTTTAGACATTGACACATAATATCATACAATTAGAACCATTTTATAAGATCAAATCATAGATAAAAGAAGCCTTATTCTATACAATTCATTAGACTAAACTGCTGAAATGAGAGAATGATCAGAATATAGGATGAGAAAAACACCTATCAAACCATCTTGTTAGTCTTTGAGAGTTATTTAAAAATTATAATTGAGGCCCAATTGATACGATTACGAAGGTCAAAGTAGAAGGAAAGTAAAATAATTTAGGAACCCAAAAAAAGGGATATACAATATAATACTGGGTAAATTATTACTTTTGGTCCCTGAAAATTAGGTAAGTTTGATTTTAGTTCCTTAAATTTAAAAAGCTTGATTTCGTCTCTCAAATATTCAAAAGGTAATAATTTAGGGCCTGTTTAGTAGGCAAGTTCAAACTCACATTTTCACATTTTAAGCAACATTACGCACATTTTTACATACTTTTTCACCCACACGTATTTCACAAAACTATAAACAACGTTACTCAAACTATTCTACTAAATACTAAACACCCCCTAGTCTCTTTCATTTATTTTCCATCTAGTTTTTGCATACGCAGCTAATAGTATGCTGAGATGGCTTTCATTTATCTGATGTGGCACCATTAACATGCTTTCCTTCGCCTCCCTTCAAAGCTCCTTCATGCAAACCAAATATCCCAACCACCAAACCCAAATTTGTAGTTGGCAAGCCCAAACTGCCAACCCTTACCACCACCATTTCTCTCACTATGCCTCCACCATCATCATCTTCTTCAACACCCCAAAATAACAACACCCACTTAGATTTATCATGCCTCATCAATAATGAGACCACAATCAAACTAGCAAGATACAAGAGTTGGAAACCACCATTTCAAGGGATGTTGGTTTGGTGGATGTGCTTCAAATATTACCAATCTAAGATTGGGAAAGTTGGGATTGGAGCTCGAAAGGTCATGTGGGTATTAGATAGTTTGTTATACTTGTTAAGTTACCCTGTGCTTGTTTGTGATGGTCTTGGTAGCTCAAAGTTGAAGAAATTTTGGGAGAAAAGTAATCCTTGTGAATGACAGGAGGTGTAGAGGAGTGGATTGGGTGAAAAACTGAAAATCCCACTAGGTGGTTTTGTCTCTCAGCTTGTGGATGTGTTGATGGTGTGTTCAGTTGTGGGTGGGTGGAGGCAAAGGCCAAGAGGGGTGGGGTCTGAGTCACCAGTGGTATGGGGTGTGCGACAGTGTTTTAGTTTGGAGGCATTCTAAAGTGGCTGTGGCTGGTAGTTGAGACGAGATTTGGAGACACCATTGAAGACAAACAAAAGTTAGATGCAGATATTAAATTATTACATTTTAATTGTATTTTTTTTTTATATAAGTAATGTTGTTAGGTTCTAAAGATTAGGAACTAATGTATTTAGAACTTCAATTTGTATGTTGGCAAACCATGATCAAAACAATGTTGAGTCGTGTGTTAGACTTGCTCAAAGTATGGGTTTAATTGTAAAGTTGGAATCGAGTTTTTATGCAGAATTATCTTTAACTTTCTGTATGACTCGATCGATCGAAAATTAGACTCGATCGATCGAAAATCGTGCAGAACGTTTTTCTGCAGAAAATTCCAACTCAGCCCAAGCCCGTTTTAATGTATAGGGTTTTATGTTTGCCCTAAGTATAAAAGGGAAAACCCTAGCCACGTTTTTAGAGTTCTGTTTTGCTGTGTTTGTGAATCTCTTTGTGAGATCTAGAGGTGTTTACCTTCACATACACTTAGGGTTTACAAACTTGAGATTTATGTCAAGAGTTGTGTAGATCGTTACAGTTGCAGAATCAAGAGAACACAAAGATATACAAGCAGTGCGCTTGTGGATTTGTTGAAGAATTCCGGAAAGAAGGAGTCCGTGGATCTCGGAGCTATCATGGGGTCATGGTAGTAAGTTTCCTACACTCGGGTAGCAATATGACGTTAGTGGTCTAAGTCTATTGTGTAAACTTCGATTCTTTCATAGTGGATTCAGTTTACCTTGAGGATAGCTAGGTTAAATCCTCCCCAGGTTTTTACCGGTGTGGTTTCCTGGGTCATCAGATCTTTGTGTTGTTTATTTTTCCGCTGCTTTGTTATTTTTGCTTAATTGTGTTAACCTAGTTTTAATTAAATTACCTAAGTTAATAACTTGGCTAATTCACTAGGTTAATCTGTTGGGTTTAAGGGGTCTAAACGAACTGACAAGTGGTATCAGAGCGGGTAGCTCTTTTGTTGTAGATCCTTTGATCTAAGAGTTGATCCTTGATCCCTGTTATCATGGATAATTTGAAGTGTCTTACTGTTTTTGATTGTGATGATTTGAATAAAAAGGACACTGTTGTTTCTGTTGATTTTATTGATGCCTTTGAAACTCTTCGTAAGGAATTATCTAAGTCTTTGAAAATTGCTAAGAAATTTAAAGAAGAGTTAAAATTGGCTAATCTTGAAAAAGAGGAATTGCTTGTTAGATTAGATGAATCTAATAAGAAGAATGAATTTTTGAGAAATCAAATTTCCTCTCAAGATGAGAAGATGAAAAGCTTGGAACAAGATTTAGTTGAGTCTAAAGTTAAAATTGAAAATTTGACTAGTACCAAGCCTGCTGTAGATAACAGAAGTGTTTCTGTTTCTCTTAAGCCTAAAGCTGAAAAAGTTTATATCCCTCCTTTCAAGAGGAATAAAAAAGAAAAGGCTTATTTTGTTAGGTTAGACAAAGGTAAAAGTTCTGATGTTGACGCTGAAGTTTCTAAACCTAAGTCTAAACCTACTGTTAGAGAGCATAAGAGATCTGTTTTTGTGCCTACTTGTCACCTTTGTGGTGTTTTTGGTCATATTAGACCAAATTGTTCTTTGTTGAGGCAAAAACCAAAATCTGAGACTAGATTTGCTGTTAGGAATACTGATGTTCCTAAATTTGTTTCTGTTTGTCACTTTTGTGGTGTTTCCGGTCACATTCGTCCTAATTGTCATAAATTGAAATTTAAGCATTCTGTATTTCAATCTAGGATATGTGATGATATTCCTCCTGCCATAAGTCCATATAAATTGTTTCATATTCTTTTGAAAAATTTGAGCTTGTTGGCTTGTGAAAGGAAATTGCAGGATTTCAGTCTTTCTCAGAAGATTGGTGTAATCCTTCAAACACACTCTGCTTCACATGGATTTTCACCTACAAAGCCGAAGACTCGTGCTATATGGGTGAGAAAAGATTCTCTAAGGTGAGTGTTGTTGACTTGTCCCTGATTTAATTCTTTCAATTATTTGTGGACTTGTTTTGTTTCTGTTTTTGGTTGTTTTGTTGTTGTTTTTTTTTTAAATCCAAAAACATTGAAAATTTTCAAAAAGACAAAAATATTTTATTTTGTGTCTAGTTTTAATTTTTCTTGAGGATTACATGGATTATGATATCTCTCTCTTGATTTAGAACATGCTTGACATTGTGGAGAAACTTAAATAGCATGTGTTCTATAAGTCCTAAGCTATTTTTCTGATTTAGTGTGAGTATGTACTAGTTTGTACATGTACTCAAGGGTTAATTAAGAAATTTATATTTCTTGTTTGTGTACCCTCTATAGCTTAGTTCAGCACTGTCATGCATTGCATTTGCATTTTTGTTCATTTAAAATAATGTGTGTTTTTTTTGTTTTTGGTCATAAATTTTTTTAAAAACCAAAAATATTTTTATGTGTTTTGTATTATATATCTTGGATTTATAATTAAGGTTGGCCATATTATCTTTACATAACATGTTTATGTACTTTGTTTAGCTTGGATGAGCTTATTTTATTGCACGTTACTAGTGTGAGCTTTGTAGTGCATGTTGTGTGGGAAGATGTTTATAGTTTTTGATCACATGATCTTGATCTTGAAGTCACATGCCTTTGTCTGTCGGACTTGAACTTATTGAGAAAGGCATAAATAACCATCTCACCACTGTTTACTAGCCAATCATGAACACCTTAGTGCATATCGTAAGATTTTGTGCTCGAGAAAGTGTAGCACATGCACAAAAAGAACATAAGGTGTAGCCTATATTAAAATTGGTGTGTACATTATTGGGCTATAATAATTTCACAATTCATAAAATTGGTGTGTACATTATCCCGGCTTTTATTAAGTTTCTAATTAATTAAATTGAATAATGAGGCAAATCAAGAAACTTACATGATTGCAAGCTTTTATTCTAGGAGATGTGAGAGTTATATGATGTAACTCTTTAGGTGATAGTCTCTTTCAAATTTATGTGATGAATTTTGTAGACTTTGTGATTGATTACTATTCACATATCACCTCACATGTCTCTCAAGCTTTTGCTAGTTGCACACACTACACAAGTTACTCTTTGCTAAACTTTGTACATGTTATTGTGTGTGATCTTGTTGTGGCCATCCAAGATTATATGTTCCTTGATTTTGATGCAAAATTTGAGTTTTAAGGACAAATTGATCGAAAATCGGTCCGGCTGTTTTTTAAAAGAAGTTTTTCAAGTGACTTTTCACTGTTTCAAAACTTTTCAAATTTTCTTTTGTTTCCTACCAACCGGTCAAAGAGTTTTTGGTGATTTTTGTCGTTTTCCTCCGAATATTTTGCAAAATCTCTCTCTCCCAAGTGTGGTAAGTCCCTTATACCCTTCCTTTTGCATTTATTTTCTATTTTCATGCATTTTTTCATGCATATTTAGGTAATTTTTGGCATTTAGGAATTTTCTATTTTTGGGGTTGTTTTTGAATGATTCTTTCTCAAAATCTTTATGGGTTTTTGTGGGGACACCTTGTCTAAACACATCATGTGGTTTAATTGGATTATTTTGGTGGTTTGAAGGAAATTTGAAATTCTAAGGCTTGAAATTGAGTAAATTTGGGGTTTTTGTTCAATTGGATTGAAATTGATGAAATTGGCTTGTTGGATTGATTAATTTGATCATTATATTGAGTTAATTGAATATTGTGTTGATCAATTTATCAATTTGCTGTGTTTTGAAAATTAGGGTTTTTCAAATTGGGGATTTTTGATGAATATCGAATGCTCAAGCCATTTTTGTTAATTTGGATCAAAATTGAACATGTCACTGCATTAGTACATGCATCATGTTATGTTCATGCTCATGCATCATATAGATTTTTTATATTCTAATTTTTTTGCTGTGCTAACTTGCAGTCTGCCCTTGGTTTTGGTTTTTGCTCTTTTCTTTTTGTGTCTGTCTTTTCCTTAGCACTATGCCTAGGAAAACTAGAGCCCATAGGACTTCTGATCCTTCTCCTTCTTTTGACACTGAGAGGTTCCCTAGTGAGTCAAACCAAGTCACTTATGAGACTTTGAACCTTAGGCGTCAGATTTGGGCTGAGCGTAGGGTTATCTTAGATGAGCTGGATCCTGAGGTGCGTCGTAATTTTGTGCGTCGGGGTTGGTTACCCTTGCTCGAGTATGAGCATTCTCCTCCTCCTGCTACCTTGATTAGATAATTCTATTCGAATCTCTCTATTCATGTCTATGATAACGACACTTTGGTTAAGGTGTGGTTACGTGGTGTGGAGTATCGCATTACCCCTTCGGTAGTGTCTGATGCTCTTGGGGTGCCCATTGTGGACCATCCCGTTTTTCCTTACGAGGAGTCGCCTCTCCTTGATGACGTCCTGTCATACATCACTGGGTCTTCTATCCAGTGAGGTTCTGATCCTCGGATCACTTCTGCTGAGTTGTCTGAGCTGCACTATCTTTTCTTTAGGATAGCGTGTCATTCATTGTGGCCTATTTCGCATGTCCACACCATTCCTCTTGAGAGGTGTGTCTTTTTGTATGCTTTGGTCACTGATGCTCCTATCAGTTTTCCGCATCTGTTCCTTCGTTCTTTGAACGAGGTTCATCGGTCTAGTTCTACGGCTCATGCTTTGTTTTTTCCTGTTTTTATTCATCGGATTCTCCTTTTTCTTGGTTTTGGTGAGTATCCTGCTTCTGAGCCTGTTCATGTTGTCGCTCCTATTGGTGCTACCTTTTTGAGGCAAAGGGCTGCTCAACTTCGAGCTAGCTCTAAGCGTGCTAGGGTAGAGCCATCCGATGTCACTCCACCCCCTTCTTCTTCTACAGATACTCATGCAGCTGGGACTTCTTCTAATCCTGCTGTTGCTGCTGATGCTGCTGATGTTCCTCCACCGTTTGATGAGGTTTCTGACCTTCGTCGGACGCTTAACACTGTTGTGACCGTTCAGGCGGCTCATGGTCAGCTTTTGGTGGACATCCTTGATGAGCTACGTGCGTTGCGAGCGGATTTGGCGAGCTCTCGTCGATCTCCTCCTCCACCTTTTGATGATGAGTGAGTGCCCTTTGGCAATTCGTCACAAAAAGGGGGAGTACATAGTTCATTGTATCTAGGAGATTTTTTTTGTGGAGATTTACATTTTAGGGGGAGTTTTTGTTTACTTGGTAGTGATACTGCGGAGCTTGTGGAGTTATTAGATTGTATCTAGATGCTTCACTGTGTATTTTCATTTTTAGCTCTTGTTTAGGAGATTTATTTTGTTGAGATACATTTGATGTATTTGTTTCTTATTTCACTATGCTACTACTCTGCTTATTGATTTATATTGATGATGTTATTCATGATATATGTCTTTATTTTGTGTCATATGAAATTAAGAAATTTTTTTTATGTATTTCCTGTTTTTTTTCCACACATGCGTTTATGTGTTTGTTAAGTGTTACAGGAATATACAGGTTGCTTTCAGTCGAGCTGCTGTCTACTTTGCAACTGTTAGATAGTAGTTTAGGTTGAATTGTTGAGTGGCTATTTTATTGTAATGGGCTATTTCAATTTGTAACTTTGAGCTTTTTGTTAAGTCTGTGTTTTGTCACGGATTGCCAAAGGGGGAGTTTGTTAGGTTCTAAAGATTAGAAACTAATGTATTTAGAACTTCAATTTGTATGTTGGCAAACCATGATCAAAACAATGTTGAGTCGTGTGTTAGACTTGCTCAAAGTATGGGTTTAATTGTAAAGTTGGAATCGAGTTTTTATGCAGAATTATCTTTAACTTTCTGTATGACTCGATCGATCGAAAATTAGACTCGATCGATCGAAAATCGTGCAGAACGTTTTTCTGCAGAAAATTCCAACTCAGCCCAAGCCCGTTTTAATGTATAGGGTTTTATGTTTGCCCTAAGTATAAAAGGGAAAACCCTAGCCACGTTTTTAGAGTTCTGTTTTGCTGTGTTTGTGAATCTCTTTGTGAGATCTAGAGGTGTTTACCTTCACATACACTTAGGGTTTACAAACTTGAGATTTATGTCAAGAGTTGTGTAGATCGTTACAGTTGCAGAATCAAGAGAACACAAAGATATACAAGCAGTGCGCTTGTGGATTTGTTGAAGAATTCCGGAAAGAATGAGTCCGTGGATCTCGGAGCTATCATGGGGTCATGGTAGTAAGTTTCCTACACTCGGGTAGCAATATGACGTTAGTGGTCTAAGTCTATTGTGTAAACTTCGATTCTTTCATAGTGGATTCAGTTTACCTTGAGGATAGCTAGGTTAAATCCTCCCCAGGTTTTTACCGGTGTGGTTTCCTGGGTCATCAGATCTTTGTGTTGTTTATTTTTCCGCTGCTTTGTTATTTTTGCTTAATTGTGTTAACCTAGTTTTAATTAAATTACCTAAGTTAATAACTTGGCTAATTCACTAGGTTAATCTGTTGGGTTTAAGGGGTCTAAACGAACTGACAAATGCAATTCTTATTAATATCAAAGAATAGTCACCCAAGTATATAGAGAGTATACAGCTGGGGGCCAAACAATCAATCATGCAAATCACATGAATCTATCAAGTCAAAAACAGAACATAAAGGCTGACAATGTAAAGCTGACATCCAAATCCAACAAAGGTCTAAAGAAAAATAATTTCAGATCAGGCATAGTTCTCTTTGTGTCCTCAAAACTCCGATTGTTCTACTCTCTCAATATACACCACATCAAACAATGCGGGGCAACCATCCACAAATGACCATTCTAATGACGACAAAAAACAACTTGGCCAACAAGCTAACAACTCAATAATAGATTTCGGCATCACCCAACAAACTCCAACTTATGGAAAAAGAATGTGTGGCTTTTAGATTGGTGTATATGCAATGGGGAATCAATTGACCATCTTTTACTTCACTGTCCTATTATGTTTTAAAATTTTGAGTGACCAAAATCCGACTTACACCTAATTTCAAGAACCAAAAGTATAATTTACCCTAAATGAATTCTATCAACTGTACAAAACAAAACAAAACAAAAGGAAAACTATAAATTATCTTTGATATAATTATATAAAACAAGACATTTTATTCATATACAGTCAATTCACAGTGAACAAATTCTTGAAACTTAAATAACAATTCTATCAGAGTTCATAGCTATCCCATCAACCTTGATAATTATAAGTTATAACCATAAATTACTTTGATTCATTCCAATATGTAGCCACTTCAAACTTTGGCATAACCAAGGTTGCATTTAACAAACGGGCAATACCAACACCATCACATAACTGCAGTCATCATAAATAATAAACCTTCTTCTATCAAAGAAATAAAATTGAGAATTTTCAAAATAGATCTCAGAGTTGCAAATACGAAATTCTCTTAAGCACTCACATCTCTTCTCATCTGATTGAGCCCATTATAGCAATCAACTCGGATATATCCATTACTCTCAAATGGCAAAGCTGCAGCATTTCAACAAAAAACCAATGCAATTGTCTGCAATGAACGTCAATTAAGATTGACTTAGAATATCACAAACCAAATGGAAAACCTATACCAACCATAATTTTCTCTCCTTCCCAAACATAATTACAGGGTTCAAATTCTTTGATTTTGCAAATCACTCCTCAGTGACTTTCCAAACTCAAAGATATACATGACAAAACAACTATACAAGGTCCAAGAACCCTTATCAAGTTCTCCATGTAAATTGCTTTCCTTCCTCTTCAATTTTAAATGACTATGCTCCATATTTGGCAAACAATTATTATATCCCAAAAAATTCATTTGTAGGCTATCTCCTAAATCCTATATGCATCCCATAGATGCACAAATTTTTGTCATAGACAGAGAAATTCAAACTTGAAGCTCCACTTACCACTTAGGTGTCCTTGTAGCCACCACTTGCAAGGCCTCCACTCCACCATCCTCCAGACAATTCATATGCCAAATTTCCCTCTGCATCCACAAATTCATATATCAAATGAAAAAAAAAATTACACAATACCAACAAAACTGTGGATATATTTAATTTTTTATTTATTTTATCTTATGCCCTTCCCTGCTTATCAATTTCTAAACATTGACAACCTCCCCTCACCTAATAGGGAAATGTTAAGATCCTAATACTCCAATATCTTTTCTTTCCCATATTTTCTCAGGAAATGAACAAAAAAAAGGAAAAGGAATTAACAATATTACGTTACTAAGAAACAAGAGAAGAATATCCATTCAACTAACTGACTTAACATAAAGTTACTTATAAATAAAATATATATAAAAAACTGACATTTAGACATAAAGTTGTGGAGTAATTATTTCCTAAACAACCTGAGCATTATAAAAAACTTTTACAACAAAAAATTATATATCTACATTGAAAATCTTCTTTTCCTCTATTTTCCCACACTTTCCTAGAAACCAAACATAGCAATAAAGAACCAAAAACAAAATAACACCCCCAAACTTGACACTTACAGTGTTGAATTGGAAGAAAGCACAGTCTGGGAAAATGGAGAGGGAGGCAAAAGCAAAACTATGGCGAGGACGAGAGAGAGAGACACCACTAGGATGATAAACAAGGGTTTCACTGACAAAACAACCATTTGATTTTTCTTCCTGAATTTCGAACTTGCATTAGACCTGTATTAGATCTAAAAAACAAATGGACTTAAAGTATGAAGAAAAGTCAGAAAATTAAAATTTATTGATGAACATAGAGATCATAGAGGCTATCAAGTTTGAAAGTTCCTACAAAACTACATTGGATGTATTAATTTTCAAAATAAATAAAAAAATAGCCCAATAAAAAAAAATGGCCGTTGGCTCACCACCCTTGCGTCGACCTAGGAAGTACTGACACTATTGGGAGGGTGCCGCACCGGAGTCTAACGCAGCCCGACTGGGGGTGCGGCCACCAACATCGCTGCCTGCGTGTCTGTGCCGCGTCTGAGTTTTTTTTTTTAAGATTTGTGCCGACTCGGGCCGATTTGCGCCAAACCGGGCCGATTATGCTAGAATTAGGTCGTATTGGCCAAAATTGGCCTTGAATCATTCCAGAACAGCCAAAATCGGCTTTGAATAAAGCTCAAACATCCTAAATCTGTCATTCCTCAATTTTATTTTGAATATTTGTTGCTTCTTTTATGTTTTCTTTTATGTTTTGTGTTTCTTGCCTTCTTCTTTCTTTGTTTTGTGAACCAAGACTATAGTAATGTGTTTTTTTAAGAATATTTTAATAGTAAAAATATATAGAAAATATAAATAAAAATATTTTTAATAATTTTTTAATTGCCACACCCCGCCGAACCCGCACCCTACTTTTTCAAAAATTGTCGAGTCCTACGCCCTCACCGAAATTCGAAAACGCGCCTGTGCTTTATAGGCACCGACTACTATATAATGCATCATCTCATCGTCATTCTTTCCATCAAAATTCTCACACACTCTCTCTCTCTCTAAACTCTCTCTCTCTCTTTCTCTCTGATACCCAGAAGAATACTTGAAAATAATTATAATTATTAAAATAATATTAATTAAAAAATAATTTTAAAAAATAGCCGTTGGCACCGCCCTTTCGCCGACTACTATATAAGCCATCATCTTTCTTTCCATTAAAATTCTCACACTCTCTCTCTCTAAACTCACTTTCTCTAAAAGCATACTCTCTCTCTCTCTCTCTCTCTCTCTCTCTCTCTCTCTCTCTCTCTCTCTCTGAGATACCAAGAAGAATACCTAAAAATGAGTGTTCTCTGATGGAGGCTACCTCTGCCTTTGCCATTGGGGGTGAAGTTTGAGCCCTCTGATGTAGTGTTAATTTCTAGTTACCTTTCTTTGAAAATTCGAAATGAGGTTTTCGTTAGGGATGTCATCGATTTTTCAGATGAAATATATGATAAGCCACTATGGGATTTCTGTATAGACTCGACGACCTTATGGGATGATAAGAAATATTACTTCTTCACTATGTTAAAGAGGGGGGAGAATCATGTGCTTCGTTCTGTTGGTTCCTATGGGACTTGGCATGAAAGTTCCACAAAGAAAATCTATGATTCTGGGTTTGGGTCTGGGTCTGGTTCTGGGAAGATGATTATTGGGTTCAACAGATTGTTGAATTTCAAGGTGAAGGGTGAGGGTAAGGAGATGAAGACCACTGATTGGTTAATGCAGAAGTTTAGTCTTGCTGAAAAGGGCTCCTATTAGTTCTTTGTGTAATTTACAAAAAGAATAAGAAGAAGGAGGAGATGGCTTTGGCTTTGGCTTTGGCTTTGGCTTTGGCTTTGGAAAGACCACCCTTTGTTGTTGATTTTGGTATTTTGGGTTCTCCAAATAGTGTTTTTGATCAGGTGGATTTCTTTGACGGAATTGATGACATGGACATGGGGGTCCAAGGCCCATATGATGATCAAGACCCATTTGATGAAAATCACAGATTTGCTGCCATTGACGGTCATTCGCAATTCCAAGTCTTGGATTCACAAGAAGATGGGTTAACCAAGAACATGGGTTCTGAAGTTGAGGGACTTGATTAAGAGAAGCAGGGCATGGAATGTTTACCACTGCCATTGTCTTTAGTAGATTTCGTTAATGCTCATCACCAGTTTGATGAATATCCTAGCCCTACTACCCCAGGTGATCAAGAAGAGATATATGAGAAGATGGCCTATAAAGATGTTGATGGAAGATGAAGCTGAGATGGAGGGTCTTTTACTCAATCTTGCTGATGACACAGAGCCTTATTTTGACCCACTGTGTTTTCTAGATCTTCTACTTGATTCTACTTCCACAAGTGATGAAAATCCATGCCCTGCCCATGATGATCACTCTGAATTTCAAGTTTTGGATTCAGAAGAGAGAACCTGGCCAAGCAAGAAGATGTGCTATGACTGCGAATTTGATGATGGACACAACCTTGTTGATGACACATTCTCTGGCTTTTCTAATATCGATCATCAGCCACTGTTTAATTTAGATTTTACACTTAAGTCATGGACGGGATTATACACGGTTAACTTCTCTGATAGTGTACTTTTTTGATTTACTTACTTGTACTGGAGAGCAGAACTCCTGCCAACTCCAAGTCCAAGCATTATTTGATAGAATAGGACAGTATCTTGTACTTCTATTGTTTGTTCATTTTACTGTAATTCTCTTTATTTCTTTTATTTTGAAACAAAGTTACTGTTTAATGTTACTCTGATTGTGTATGTTGTGATAGGCTTGAAAATGAAGTTCATCTTGCAATGTATAGGTTATTCAACATACCATGGAAAAAATTCAATCATAAATAAATTTATTGTCCTCTCCATCCTCTAATAAGAATGATTATATATATTTTCATATAAGCACTCAAAATAGTTAATATGACAAAACAAGGCCGCATTAAACAAACTCCTTATGTGGATGACTATATTGTGTGGTTGGAAGAAGTACCAAACTTTTTATTGATCAAAAAGTTTTAAAAAATATTGGCACAAAAAATTGTAATAGTCTCACGCATACGACTAGTCCTACAACAATTCTCACACTATCGCATGTCTTGATGAGTGATGTTCACCAATTGCATTCAAAAGAAACAAGTTGATCAAATTGCCTACTAGCATTTCTGGAATCCCTTTTGAATGTATGTGCTGGTGTCATAGATGCAAAATCCCATGAGTTTGCATTAAAAAAGGGGCAGAATTCTTTGCAATTGGTATGAGTCCACCAAGACTTGTATTCTAGTTTCATGGAGTAAACCTCAAGATGGGTTAGTTAAACTCGATACTGATGGTTCATCTCTTGGAAATCCAAGCAAATCGGGTGGAGGTGGTTTGCTAAGAAGTAGCAATGGTGATTGGATCAAAGGCATTGCCAGATGTTCTAGTCACTAACGAAGGTTATGGCTGAATATTAGGCTCTCCAAGATAGCCTTTTTTTAGCCAAAGGCCTTGGAACTTTTAACTTGGATGCTTTGATTCATTGATTGTGGTTCATCTCATGAAAAATTTTATGGTCAATCATTCACTAGAACCTTTCGAAGACCTTCCCTAACAGCCAAATTAAGTACACATTATGGAAAGCAAACTACTATGCATATGCTCTTGCTAAACTCAGATTTTCTGTAATTAGTACTTATGTTTTATCCAATAACCCATTGCTTGTGGTGGAGAATTTGGTAACCCTTGATAAAGAGGGCAGATCTTGTAATAGACTTATAACTATTTAATTTTTATGCATATTCCTATTTTACCAAAAAAAAATGTGTCTTTTTTTTAGGTGAAAATACTATTTTGGTCCTTACATTTTGGAGTTATAATCAATTTGGTCCCCACATTTTGATAGCAGTCAATTTAGTCCCTATTATTTTCAACTTGCAATCAATTTGGTCCCTATCGTTAAGTCACTAACGGAAAATGTCTACATGGCAAACAGTTTGCATTGTTGGCATGTTTAATATTAAAAAATTAAATAAGATGCTGACTTGTTTAAATTTTATGGCCATATTAGCACTAAGATGGCAAAAAGCCACATCATCTTTTAAAAAATATTTTTTTTACCATTTTTTTTCTTTTCTTTATTTTTTCTTTTAGTTTTCTCACAACTTCTTTTAAATTTTATTTTATTTTCTCAAATTCTTCATTGTTCTTCTCCAAACCCAGATAAGGCCGCCGTCTCTCTCATTAACTGCTTGCACTCATACTCTTCTTTGTACAGAGATGATTTGGTTCAGAAAGCAATTAAACCTCTACGAAAGTTTCTCCAGCGTACCAACTCAAATTACTCGGTGAACCCAACTCCAAATTTCTCTTCTTTATCTTATAAAAGTGTGAGCTTGGTATCTTATCACTTTAGAGTTCATGAGAAAGCTTGGACTTTTTGAGCTAAAAAATTTCAATGCATTAGTCAGTGGTCCAAAAGAGAAAAAACCCATGAGCACAGAAGCTATCTTTCATGGAGTCCAAGCTTTGTAGATCCTTTCCCAACAAGGCCAACCACATTACCATAAATTGCTCAATCCCCACTTCACTCTTCTATTGGTTACTCTGTTCCTGCCGATTGCTCTATTTTGTGAATCGATTAATGAGGGAAAATAACTACTATTATTGGTTCTAAATCAACCAGATAGAAAACAACTACTCCAAAACTGTTGACAAATCCTTTGATATACAACTTTGGAATAAACACATTTTGCATCCCAAGAAACCAAGCATACAAAAATATTGGGGTGGGTTATTGGGATCATAAATGCCCTTACCCTTATGGAAATTAGGAAATTACATGTAACATGAAAAATTTATTCGATTGACTTAGAAATGTAACTTCTCAAAAAAAAAAAGAAAAAAAAAAAAGACTTAGAGACGTAGAAGTTAGTCAACTGACTACGGTAAAATTAAGATTTTAACAATTAAATAAAACAATTATACAATAATAAAAAATTATGTTGTGATAAATATGATTATAAAATGCATTATTCTTCATTAAATTAGACCAAACTGGATAATAATAATAATAATAGTAGTAGTAGTAATAATAATAATAATAATAATAATAATAATAATAATAATAATAAGATCACCTTACAAAAATTATCACACACAACACACCAGTTTGCAACTAGTTTTTATATTAAGATTGAGTAGCCCAAAAATGCACTTGCCAAAATTTGAATCTTAGAATTTATCAAAGACTAATTAGTGTCGATTGAATTGAAGACCAAGCCATAACTTAAAATTATGGTCAATCACAAAAATTATCACACACAACACACTAGTTTGCAACTAGTTTTTATATTAAGATTGAGTAGCCCAAAAATGCACTTGCCAAAATTTGAATCTTGGAATTTATCAAAGACTAATTAGTGTCGATTGAATTGAAGACCAAGCCATAACTTAAAATTACGGTCAATCAAGGTGGAAGCGCATCCATTTTTATGAAGAACACTTGAAAAGACAAAATCTATTATTTTATGGCTAGATCCTAGAATTGGCCAAGTTTAATCATGTTTGGCTAAGTTTAACCAAGGTTTGCCACTAAAATTCGACCGTTCGGTAGAAACAAACTTGTCGCCATTTTAAAGAGCATGGAAAAGTCTTTGAATCAACTGTCCATGGACAGAAATCAAAGCACGAACAAGCATGATGTTACAGGGTCAGTACAAAAATGACCAAAAACTTAGAATATTTTGCCACTAGGACTTAAGGCACAGAAGCTGATTTTGGGACAACATTTGTTTACAAATGTGCTTTACACCGCGAAAAATGGATCCCAAAAGCCGAGGCTTTCTTACCTCTTAAAATAGAAGGAATTCTCTATGACACTGTTGACTCAATTTGTCCATAGGAGGTCTGGATTAACGGTAATCACATAGGGAAAATAGGAAACTAATCAACTTTCATGTGAACCATAGCCAACTTCCTGAACGCGTAACTTTCTAACCAATAGTTGAAATGATGCAAGTCTGATGGCATTTGAAAGAAGAGTTCAAGAAGTCTATGATGACACCAAAATCACTCAAATTGGACTAAGGAAAACCTCCAACCAAAGCTATAGATTATTATTATTTGAATTATATAGATTTGGACTCTTCTGGGCTTCTAATTATGAAAAATAAAAGACCCATTTATAATTGGGCCAAAACTTCAACTTGGATCAATGGTAACGTGTGCAATCTAAGCCTTGTGTTTTTGAAAAACCCATATAAGAGAAGGGCCTATTTAGTACATATGTTTAAACATATGTTTTTAGTTTTTAAACAACATTATACATATTTATACACACTTTTTCATCTATACGTATTTCCAAAAAAAAAAAAAAACTGTTGTTTAAACACACGTACCAAACGGTCCCAAAATCCCAAATTTGGTTGAATATCAATGGATGTCTTGACCTATGGAAAATCAAATCTTGTTGTACCAGCGTCTCCCTAACGAGGTTGTATTCGATATCATGACTTGGCTGCCTATGAAATTCTTAATTCGATTTAAGTGCATTTCCAAATCTTGTGTATGTAGTTTGCAACAGTGACCGCACAATGACCGAGATTTCTAGGTTTCAAATCTCCATTTTTGATGTCTAGATAGTTGGCTTCTGTAATGGCATATTCTGCCTTGCTAATGTTGAAGATGAATAAAGTGAAATAATATATATGTGCAACCTTAGTAGAAAAATTAAGAAACTTGTAGCTAATGACAACAACAATCTAAGACTATTTTATAAAGAGTTTTCTGCACAAGAAGTAATGCCAGCCGAGGCCGAGGTTTACACGCATTAAGTTCCAATTCATGGAGAACTGTTGTAACATCTGTGGAGTCCTCAAGAAGGTCTAGACCCAATGGATCAGTTGATTATATTAATGGATCATGCGGTCTATTTTTAATGGAGCTTTGCACTTTATAGCATGTTCTCAAATTATGGACCACAAATTAATTTTGTCATTTGATGTCAATGATGAGAGATTCAGAGAGATATTGCCGCCTCAAAATTACTTAGATGGAGATGGTTGATGTTTTGAATGTCTTGCAATGTCCAAGGGATTGCCCATTGCTGGCTTTGATTAGTTTTGGGGAAGCTCTAACTGAGGAGAGTGGCATGTATCACATATAGGTGATGGAGGGGTATAGTGTGGTGAAGTCTTGGACTAGAAAAAGTGTGCAGAGGGAAGGAGTTTCACAGTTCTTTGGCTGTACCCTGAGAGTTTAAACGAGAAAATTCTTAGAATTCCAATGCCTGAATGTATGATTTACTATTTTACACAACTAATTTATGGAAGCTTCGCAATACTTGATTTAAGCTGAACATGAAAATTGGCAAGTTGAAGTTTCAAGCAATGCAGTGATCTTTTTCAAGTCCATATTCACAAGTCATTTGTTTTGTGGTATTGATTTAAGCTGTTAAAGTTTTGTTATTTATGTATTTTGAATAAAATGAATCTACTATTATCTTTTTTTCTTTTTTTTTTTTTTTTTTTTTTTGGGTTCTTGAAATATGCTATAAAATCCCTAGCACAATATTTAGAACTCTTAACACAAGGTTTTACGGCTAAGTTGATTTTAACACTAAACTAACCACAATAGTCCAAGTGTAAATGACTTAGCAAATTTCCAAACAAACTAACTACACTACACAAACATGGCAATATAGAAAAGTAAAGGAAATATAGAGAAAAGCAAGCAAAAGTGTTATGGATTAGGAAATCTTGAGCCCCAAGTGTAAAAACCTCTCCCTCGACCACCCATCGGAAAACTCCACTAGAATGAATAGTTGCAGTACATGGATGACTATAAACCTTTCAAGCCTATTTCTTTGTGTTTACTTGAGCCCTACAAGTTCCAGCTAGCAAATAACTTCACAAGTCTTTTCTTCACCTAGTTTCCTGGAGTCATCACCGTTGAGCCACCAACGGAAAGCCACCAAAGGATTTGGATTTTGATATGGCTGCTCACATTTCCAAGGCTAGAATCTCTATCAAAGCTTTGAAAGAGATGGAAAGAAGAGAATGGAAGTTATGGTTTTTCTTAAGGCTAGGAAAAAGCTCTATCTTTTCAGACAAAGGCTTGGCTTCAAAATTTTTTCTCACATCTGATTCTAGGGTTTGTTCAACCTTATCTAAAACCCCTTGCCACGCCTCATAGCTGTATGTGTGTGTGTTGGCAGATGAATAATGGACAGGTTCAGTGTAGAGTACAGAGATCATGCAACTCGCGACCTGGTTGCCCCTTAAGGTGCAAGATGGTTGTGAGGTGCATGATTGCACTCTCAGCCAAAACCTTGCCACGTGGATTTCGTGGGTAGGCTAGGTCGTGAGATGGTTGCCTTTAGGCCGTGAAATCTCTGTTTGATGCTGCTTCCAATCTTCAAAGAGAGGCTTAAGTACTCTACCCAAATTTACATATAAACCCAGGAAACAATATATCAACAATAAAAAACAATACAAACAACTTTTGTCACTGAATTAAGCAAACACTAAAAGTATGACTTCTCAGTTCTAGACATGAAAGTATTGCCTTTGATGTAGAAAACTATTTTATTATTCGAAACAGCATCCCTTTACAACTACGACTATTATTTGTAAACGCTAAACTACTTGTCATTCAATTGGACTTCAACTAAACTTTCAATTTCTGGAATCTCTTGATACTGCCCCCTTAAGATAGAACATTTATGTTGATAATGGCCATCTTGGGAAGGAGATTGAGGAATTGAACATAACAAAGAGGCTTTGTAAACATGTCTGCAAGTTGGTGTCTTGTAGGGATGTGAAAAGTTTTAATTAATCAACTTTGAATCTTTTCCCTAACAAAATGGCAATCTAGCTCTATGTGCTTAGTTCGCTCATGGGAAACTGGATTCAACAATATAAATTGCAGCTTCATTATCACAGTAGAGAGAAGTAGCTTTTGAATGTTTATAGGAAAATCCAACATAAGCTTAACACTTGAGTTTGTATATTTAGAATAAGCAACTCAAATATTTGTTGTTCTACTACATATCCATTCATTGTTGGGTTAAGAATACTAGTTTTAGAGAAGTTTTACAGTAAAAATAATTTGTTTACACAAGATCAAAGAAGAGAAGAATTCGACAGTATATAGGAATTTACGTGATTTGACAATACATCTATGTTCACAACTAGTGACAAAGAGAAAGTTTCATTAAGAACATTGTAGTACAAAGCAACTCACCCAAAACCTGAATATATTCTTACATACTTAATTCTCTTTAGAGAACAACATTTTACGTTTTTTTTTTTTTTGACTGAACAACATTTTATGTTTGAACTAATACTTGTGAACCCTTTCTTACACCATGCAGCCACTCTTTCTCACACACAATTGGATCCAATCCGTAGTACACCATATATAGGAATGTAATCACTTAAAGCGGCTATGATTACCCAATTCGTAGTAGATTATATATAGAAACACAATCACTTAATTCGGCTAAAATTACTCAATAGGGGAACACTATATATATAGGAATACAATGACTTATAAGTCCGTTAAGATTACCAAATTCTACAAGTAGTAGAAATGTAAAATTTCATAACAATATAAACATAAACATTACTATTACACCGAGTTCGATATAATGCATGATGATATAAACCACAACAATAGACTTGCAATATTTAGTCACCTTAGAACTACGATTTTTTGGTTTCCTCCAAAATCCACACTGCTAAATTTTCTTGATTCAAGAAATTTTTAAACAATATATCTTCATTCACGATTTGAGATCAATATAAACAATTAAATGAACATAAATCATAGATTTCATTTTACACATAAATGACTTCTTTATAGTGTTACTTACACGAAAGTCCAAAAGCATATACATTTTGTGACTCGGTTAGTTATGAGTAATGTCAGTTCGTTTAGACCCCTTAAACCCAACAGATTAACCTAGTGAATTAGCCAAGTGATTAACTTAGGTAATTTAATTAAAACTAGGTTAACACAAATAAGCAAAAACAACAAAGCAGCGGAAAATAAATAACACAAAGATATGATGACTCAGGAAACCACACCGGTAAAAACCTGGGGAGGATTTGACCTAGCTATCCTCAAGGTAAACTGAATCCACTATGAAAGAATCGAAGTTTACACAACAAGACTTAGACCACTAACATCTTATTGCTACCCAAGTGTAGGAAACTTACTACCATGACCCCATGATAGCTCCGAGATCCACGGACTGCTTCTTTCTTGAATTCTTCAGCAAATCCACAAGCGCACCTGCTTGTATATCTTTGTACTCTTTTGATTCTGCAACTGTAATGATCTACACAACTCTTGACATGAATCTCAAGTTTGTAAACCCTAAGTGTATATGAAGGCAAACACCTCTAGATCTCACAATGAGATTCACAAACACAGTATTCAGAACTCTAAAAACGTGGCTAGGGTTTTTCCTTATATACTTAGGGCAAAACATAAAACCCTATACATTAAATGGACTAGGGCTGAGTTGGAAAATTCTGCAGAAAAACGATCTGCCCGATTTTCGATCGATCGAGCCTAATTTCCGATCGATCGAGTCTAGCAGAAAGTGAACAGTAATTCTGCATAAAAACTCGATTCCAACTTTACATTAAGACCCATACTTTGAGCAAGTCTAACACAAGACTAAACATTGTTTTGATCATGGTTTGCCAACATACAAATTGAAGTTCTAATACATTAGATCCTAATCCTTAGAACCTAACAAACTCCCCCTTTGGCAATCCGTGACAAAACACAGACTTAACAAAAAGCTCAAAGTTACAAATTGAAATAGCTCATTACAACAAAAAGCCACTTAAACAATTCAACCTAAACTACTATCTAACAGTTGCAAAGTAGACAGCAGCTCGACTGAAAACAACCTGTATATTCCTGTAACACTTAACAAACACATAAACGCATGTGTGGAAGAAAGAAACAAGGAATATATAAAAAACTTCTTATTTCACATAACACAAAATAAAGACATATATCATGAATAATATCATAAATATAAATCAATAAGCAATGAAGTATAGTGAAACAAGACACATATACATAAAAATGTATCTCAACAAAATATCTCCTAAACAAGAGCTAAAAAAGAGAATACACAGTGAAGCACCTAGATACAATCTAATAACTCCACAAGCTCCGCAGTATCACTACCAAGTAAACAAACAACTCCCCCTAAAATGTAAATCACCACAACAAAATCTCCTAGATACAAATGAACTATGCACTCCCCCTTTTTGCGACGAATTGTCAAAGGGCACTCACTCATCATCAAAAGGATGCGGAGGAGAATGACGAGAGCTCGCCAAATACGCTCGTAACGCACGTAGCTCATCAAGGATGTCCACCAATAACTGACCATGAGCCGCCTGAACGGTCACGACAGTATCAAGAGTCCGACGAAGGTCAGAAACCTCATCAAACGGTGGAGGAACATCAGCAGCAGCAGCAGCAACAGCAGGATCAGAAGACGTCCCAGCTGCATGAGTATCTGTAGAAGAAGAAGGGGGTGGAGTGACATCAGAAGGCTCTACCCTAGAACGCTTAGAGCTAACTAGAAGTTGAGCAGCCCTTTGCCTCAAAAAGGTAGCACCAATAGGAGCAATGACATGTACAGGCTCAGAAGCAGGATACTCACCAAAACCAAGAAAAAGGAGAATCCTATGAATAAAAACAGGAAAAAACAAAGCATGAGCCGTAGAACTAGACCGATGAACCTCGTTCAAAGACCGAAGGAACAAATGAGGAAAACTGATAGGCGCATCAGTGACAAGAGCATACAAAAACACACATCGCTCAAGAGGGATGGTGTGGACATGCGAAATAGGCCACAAAGAATGACACGCTATCCTAAAGAAAAGATAGCGAAGCTCGGAAAGCTCAACTGAAGTGATCCGAGGATCAGAACCCCACTGGATAGAAGACCCAGTGATGTATGACAGGACGTCATCAAGGGGTGGAGACTCCTCGTAAGGAAAGACGGGATAGTCCACAATGGGTACCCCAAGAGCATCAGATACTACCGAAGGGGTAATGCGATACTCCACACCACGTAACCACACCTTTACCAAGGTGTCGTTATCGTAGACATGAATAGAGAGGTTCGAATAGAACTCTCTAATCAAGGTGGCAGGAGGAGGAGAATGCTCATACTCGAGCAAAGGTAACCAACCCCGACGCTTAAAGTTACGTCTCACCTCAGGATCTAACTCATCTAATAAGACCCTACGCTCAGCCCAAATATGACGTCTAAGGTTCAGAGTCTCATAGGTGACTTGGTTTGACTCACTAGGGAACCGCTCAGTGTCAAAAGAAGGAGAAGGATCAGAAGTCCTATGGGCTCTAGTTTTCCTAGGCATAGTGCTAAGAAAAAGAATAGACACAGAAAGAGAAGAGCAAAAACCAAAAACCAAGGGCAGACTGCAAGTTAGCACAGCATAAAATATAGAAAAATAACAAATCTATATGATGCATGAGCATGAACATCAAATGATGCATGTACTAATGCAGTGACAAGTTCAATTGTGATCCAAATTAACAAAATTGGCTTGAGCACTTAACTTTTATCAAAAATACCCAATTTGAAAACCCTAAATTTTCAAAACACAACAAATTGATAAATTGATCAACACAACAGTTAATTGATACAATATAATGATCAAATTTACCAATCCAACAAGCCAATTTCATCAATTTCAATCAAATTGAACAAAATCCCCAATTTCCTCAATTTCAAGCCCTAAAATTTCAAATCTTCCTCAAAACACCAAATTAACCAAATTAAACCATATGGAGTGTTTGAATACATTGTCCCCACAAAAACCCATGAAAAATTTGAAAGAAAAAGTGCCAAAATCAAGTCCAAAAAGACAAACATCCTAAATGCCGAAAATACCCATAAAATGCATGAAAATAATGCATGAAATATGAAAATAAATTCAAAAGGAGGGGCAAAAAGGACTTACCGGCCTTGGGAGAAAGAGATTTAGCAAAAAGATCGGAAGAAAACGACAAATCCACCCAAAAATAGCTTGACCGGTTGGTAGGGAGACAAAAAGGTTGAAAAAGTTTTTGAAAAGGTAAAGAGATCACGTGGAAAACTCCTTTTTAAAAACATTCAGCACGATATTCGATCGATCGAAAATTACATTTGATCGGTCGAAAAACAGCTTCGATTGATCCAAACTCATCGTGGATCGATCGAGTCAACCAGAAACTTTTCCATTGATTTGAAAACATTTTCGATCGGTCGAAAATCAATTTCGATCGATCGAAATTCTGGAAAAAACACAGTTTTGAAAAACCAAACATTTTAGATCAAAAACTCCTCAAAGCATTAGATTTTATAAATAAAATGCATGAGTATGAGATGAGATATTTTCCAAAAACATATGAATACAACCCAGATTTCGTCAAATTAAAATTTTCTTTCAATATACCAAAAAAAAAAAAAAACAAACAAGCAAACATGTTCTGCATCAATTTCCAGAAATTCTCAAACTCAGTTGGTCAGGCCAAAGAACACACTATAACATGTACACAGTTTAGTAAAGAATAACTTGTGTAGTGTGTGCAACTAGCATAAGCTTGAGAAACATGTGAGGTGATATGCACATATTGATCAATCACAATTTCTACAAAATCTATCACATGAATTTGAAAGAGACTATTACTTAAAGAGTTACATCCTATAACTCCCACATATCCTAGAATAAAAGCTTGCAATCATGTAAGTTTCTTGATTTGCCTCATTATTCAATTTAATTGATTAGAAACTTAATAAAAGCCGGGATAATGTACACACCAATTTTATTTGAATTTGTGAGATTATTATAGCCCAATAATGTACACACCAATTTTAATAGAGGCTACACCTTATTTTCTTTTTGTGCATGTGCTACACTTTCTCGAGCACAAAATCTTATGATATGCACTAAGGTGTTCATGATTGGCTAATAAACAGTGGTGAGATGGTTATTTATGCCTTTCTCAATAAGTTCAAGTCCAACAATCAAAGACATAAGACTTCAAGATCAAGATCATGTTATCAACAAATATAGCATCTTCCCACACAACATGCACAACAAGACTTTAGCTAGTAAAGTGCAATAGAAATAAGTGCATCAAAGTTAAACAAGGTACATACATATGACATGTAAAATTTGATTGACCAACCTTATCTTCAAATTCAAGAAAAAATAGCAAAAACACAATTTGCAAATTTTTTTTTTTTTTTTTTATATAAACAAAGAAACAAACATCCTAGAATGAAATGCATGAATGTAATGCAATGCAAATCCTAGAAACAAAGGTCACAAAAGATTGAGCAATGAAGCACAAGGACCATGTCAGACAGACTCAATTAGATTGAGCCTTTTGCATCCAAAACTTTTTAGATGCAACTCTTGCATTGGAGTTATGATTCATATTAGAATTCTGAGCAACTCCAGGATTGGAATAAAGGTTTAGCGCCTTTACCAATTCACCAATAAGTACCATAGGATCATGTACTTGGGGCACAGGTACTTTAGTTTTATTTGCTCGCTTCGCAGCTTGCAATTTAAAACAATTTGGACGAATGTGTCCAGGTTTTCCACAAAAATGACAAACTCATGCAGGCTTATCATGCAATTTGCCCTTAATAGAAGTAGAAGCTCTAGAATGAGAAGCTTGAAGATCAACCCTAATCTTTCTAGGTGGAGTAACATTTATAGGCTTGACAGGTTCACTCACCAAGGATTTGACAATCTCACTCTTAGGAGGTTCAGAAGAAAAAACAAATTTAGTGGAAGACGGTTCAGGCACAGAAATACTTTCCTCATAACCTAAATCAGTTTTATCAGAAGGAGACTTTTGAATACCCAGCATGTGATCAAGTTTGGAGCTTGCAGACCTATTAGTTTGTTCTCTAGCAACAGATAAATCAAGTTCCAAACATTTAACTTTATCAAGTAAGAGCATGTTCTCAGTTTTCACATTATTCAAAAGCTCATTTGCATCAAACAATTTAACAAGTAAATTTTTCTTTTCAAGTTCCAAAGATGCAATTTTCTTCAAGCCTAACTCAACATTCATGGCATCCTTTGCAGCAACTTTGCAAAGTTTATTGTAGGCTTCCTGTAAATCTGCATTCTCAGAGAGTTCCCCATCAGAAGGGTTCTCTTCAACAGACATGCTTTCATTAACTACCGTAATAGCAGCGAAAGCAATGAAGTTTCCATCCTCATCACTAGCGGATTCATTGTCGGAACCTTCATCATCACTAAGGGTTACAGCCATTACCCTTAGACCTCAAGTATGTAGGACATTCAGATTTTAAATGACCATACCCTTGACAACCATAACATTGTTGTCCCAAAGAATTATTAGAAGGCTGTCCCGCTTTCTCCTTAAGTTTTTCAGTGTTATTGACTTTAATTGGATCATTCTTCCTAAAATTTCTAGGTTCAACAGGTTTCTTGCCTCTTGCCCTTCTGTTATTGTTCCTAAGAAAGTTTCTAAAGTTCTTGGCAAGATAGGCAATCTCTGTAGCATCATCAAATCCACCATCATCAACATCATCAACAGACTTAAGAGCCATTGATTTGGATTTGTTAGTTTTAGGGAGGTCTAACTCATAGGACTGAAGAGATCCTACAAGTTCTTCAACAGGGATGGAGTCCACATCCTTGCTCTCAGTGATGGCAGTCACTTTGGGTCTAAAATCTTCAGTCAAAGATCTAAGAATCTTCCTAACAATTTTAGGTTGATCATAGATTTCACCCAAATTATAAGCAGAATTAACAATATCATTCAATTTAGCATAGAATTCATCAAAAGATTCATCATCATTCATTCTAATGCTTTCAAATCTAGTAGTTAACTGCTGCAATTTGTTTATCTTAACTGCCTTTGTGCCTTCATGCACAGTCTGGAGGATTTTCCAAGCAGTATGAGCAACCTCAACATTAGAGATTCTCTTAAATTCTTCCATGGAAACAGCATTAAAAATAGCATTCATAGCTTTGCTATTAAAAGCGGCTGCCTCCTTTTGAGAAGTTTGCCACTCACTCACAAGAGTAGTGGGCTTCTCCCATCCGTATTTAACGGAATTCCAAACTCTCTCATCAATGGATTTCAGGAATGCTTTCATCCTTACTTTCCAATAAGCATAGTTATTTCCATCAAAGTGAGGTGGAACAACAAGAGAGTGTCCATGTTCCATGACAACAGGGGTCAAGGATCAGCAAAAAGATCAAAGGATCAAAACAAAAGCTACCCGCTCTGATACCACTTGTCAGTTCGTTTAGACCCCTTAAACCCAACAGATTAACCTAGTGAATTAGCCAAGTGATTAACTTAGGTAATTTAATTAAAACTAGGTTAACACAAATAAGCAAAAACAACAAAGCAGCGGAAAATAAATAACACAAAGATATGATGACCCAGGAAACCACACCGGTAAAAACCTGGGGAGGATTTGACCTAGTTATCTTCAAGGTAAACTGAATCCACTATGAAAGAATCGAAGTTTACACAACAAGACTTAGACCACTAACATCTTATTGCTACCCAAGTGTAGGAAACTTACTACCATGACCCCATGATAGCTCCGAGATCCACGGACTGCTTCTTTCTTGAATTCTTCAGCAAATCCACAAGCGCACCTGTTTGTATATCTTTGTGCTCTTTTGATTCTGCAACTGTAATGATCTACACAACTCTTGACATGAATCTCAAGTTTGTAAACCCTAAGTGTATGTGAAGGCAAACACCTCTAGATCTCATAATAAGATTCACAAACACAGAATTCAGAACTCTAAAAACGTGGCTAGGGTTTTCCCTTATATACTTAGGGCAAAACATAAAACCCTATACATTAAATGGACTAGGGCTGAGTTGGAAAATTCTGCAGAAAAACGATCTGCCCGATTTTCGATCGATCGAGCCTAATTTCCGATCGATCGAGTCTAGCAGAAAGTGAACAGTAATTCTGCATAAAAACTCGATTCCAACTTTACATTAAGACCCATACTTTGAGCAAGTCTAACACAAGACTAAACATTGTTTTGATCATGGTTTGCCAACATACAAATTGAAGTTCTAATACATTAGATCCTAATCCTTAGAACCTAACAAGTAAAGCATAAAACGAAGTGATTCTGATTCATCCAGCACATGAGAAAGAGAGATTATGCATGATGTACTGTAGGACAAGTGTCACATCCCCGGAAGTTTATATGATCCAATTTGGTTAAGGAATTAAAATTTGTCTCGGTTAATGTATATTAAGGCCTTTTTAGAGTTAACATTTACATTTTTTAGATTTATTCAAAATTTAGATATATCTATATTATTTTCAGGTAGAACTTGAAATTGCTCACTACCCACTTGAAAACAAACAGTTGTTTTCGTGGATTCAAGTGCAATTGCAGGATTGGTCATCCAGTGAAGAACTCCATTGAGAAAAAACTGCAGGATGATCTGCATCAATTGGATGTGGCACATTCCCAATGCTCTTCCACCCCTTAGACTCACACAGTCACACCCAAGTGTGTATATCTCACCCACCAGCTCAAATTTGTTATCCATATCCATTCAATACCACAACCTCACAACCTTATACTCATCATTCAAAGGGTCATATCCAAATCCAAATCCAAATCCAAAAGGAGCATAATACTGAGTGATCCCCGAAACCGGAGGAAGAGTTGTATACTCTCCAAGAACAGGGTTACAAATGTAGAAATGGCCATCATACTCGGACTGAGACAAACAAAGCAAGCCATTACATGACCCCACAAGTTAAAGTTTCTCTTACACCCATCAAATGGTGTTTTCAAAACCATTAGATCCTCCTCATTATAACCAAAAACATGGGGGGAAACAGGATTTTCTTGTTCAAACAAACTAAGTTTGCCAGATTCAACCATTATGAAGCTCATACTAGTACTACTATAGTGTTTTTGAAGATGTAACTTAGCGAAACAAGGCGAATGAATCCTTGTTCGCTAAGGTTTACAGACATACCTGCATTGAGAGAGGGTTTTGATGGGAAGCCTGGAGAGAATGTCCAAGATTATCTCATCTGGAAGATATGATATTGTTGATGGTCCCTTAGTTTTTATGAGATTTGATATTTTCTTCTTGTTGTGTGGATTCATGCGTGTTACCAATATTGAGATATGTAAAAGAGAGATAGGTAAGGTTAAAGAAAGCTAAAAGATGAATGAGAGAGGTGCAAGAGATTACTAATAGAAAAAGAATATAATATGGAGCAAAAGTTGTATATATGAACTTGAGGGTTCTCAATAAGGTTGGGAGAGAGTTTTGTGAATGAGAGAATGAAGGAATTGAAGCAGATATAAAAACAAACACAACGCACGCTCCTGTTTATCTTCTCCTCCAAGGATAAATTTGAATGGCGTAATTTAATTTGGGCCTTTCCAATTTCTATGCGTCTTTTTTAATTTTAATTTTTTTAAAACTTATCAAACACAAAACAGAGATGGATTGGATTGTGAAAAAAAAAAAGTGTAGCGGAATTTTGATATTAAAATTATTAATAAATACATTAAGAAACAATAATTTTTTAAAATTTTATAGATAAACAGAATTTTAATTTCCAAACCTATGGCTTATGTTTCTTGATTATACCCTTTATCATGAATTTAAGTATTTGGTATAGACGGTTTCGGACCCATAACTCTTATTTTATAATAGAAGACTTTACAAAGTTTTTTTTTTTTTTTTTTATGAAAAAAAGAATTTACTGAGTAATTGAGCTAACTGGAACCCACATCATATTGTGCCAAGTGGGTCCATATAAAATAGTTAAATTCTTATTAATAAAGATTAAGATAGTTCTTCTCTAATAATTAAAAAAGATACTTCATGAAATTTAAAATTCTACCCCAACTATAGTTCAATTTAGTTAAAACTCTATTAGATAAGTTTCAATAAATTTAAAATTCTATTTCAACTAAAATTTTATTTAAAAAATTCCGAAATTTTACAATTTTTTTAAAAAAATTATTGTGATCATCTATCATAATTCTTTTTTATTTAAATATAACAAAATGTACACATTACATACCATTCTTAGGCCAGATAGCTCAATACATGTTTATCTTTAGATAGTTTAATCTAAATGAAACTCTATTAAAATTTCAAGATTCCGACTAAAGTTTTGATAATATTTTTAAAATATTTATCTTTTATTATATATAATTTTTAATTAATCTGTGTATAGCAGGAACTATCATATCAATTTCTACATATTTCATCCCTATTTAATTTTCATACCGTTCTTTTTATTTAAAAAAAATAGCACTTTTGTCCTTTTTTTTTTATTGAAGAAATCTTACTCTCAACTGTGAGGTTTTTATTTTTTATTTGGTTATAATAATATTCAACTTTGAGATTTCTAATGAGGAAATGAGAGTCCGCAAAATAGGGTACGTGTATAATATGATAAATATGCAAACATGTATAGTTCAGTACCTTTCAAGAAAAGTACGTTTCAAAAATTTGGCAAAAAAAAAAAAAAAAAAAAGAGAAATAAAGGTACATGTGTAGTACATTTATAATACATTTATCATTTGAAAATTCACCACGAAAATTACAGAAACATTTATTATAAATAAATAAACATAATATATAATCTTTGTATTAAATATTAAGTTTGATAAAAGATTCCTAACAATTTAATTTGAAATAATGTACTTACTTAATAAAGAAAATTATTTCAATAGTTGGAAATATTATGTAGTAAACATATTTTTGATTTAATAGAATGTAATATTAAGGTTTGGCAGCTTTTGTGTGTAACTTATTTGACTTTTACAATTTAATAATAAGTCTTCTTCTTATAGACTTGAAATCTGAACCTTACCTTCTCCGCACCCCACAAACACTTATATTTATGGAGTGACCATCACATCAAGAGTGTCCGGTAGTACAACTTTATTGTTATTAGATATGTTCCAAATTTCCAATCTTAAACTTATACATGCATTGTTGTACTAAACGGCAAAAGGATTGGCTTCCTCACATCTTTTACATTCATTTTTCAGAAAGCAATAGTTACTGGTTTCGTTTATATCAAAAATTGTACTTTTAAATTTTTTTTTTATTTTAAAAAACACATTTGTTTATATCAATTTGGATCTTTCATGTAAGTATTCTCATTCTAAGTAGAGGAACCTTGGCCATCCAATTTCCCATCACCCATGGGTAGCAACTGGTCAATGTATTGGAAGGTAATCCAATAGTTAACATTAATAAAAGATGCTTTGAGTTTTTTTTTTTTTTTTTTTAAATTTTGGAAAAGTTTTTTTTTTCTTTTTTTTTTTGAAGACGTGAATTAGCAGGAGAGTATTCTATTTTGTAAGTATTTTAAGTGGAGTTGAAGATATATTTTTATCTGGTATCCCCAAGTTTTTTCCTTGTTAAACGAAAGTTTGTGTGTAACTTATTTGACTTTTACAATTTAATAATGAGTCTCCTTCCTAGAAACTTAAACTCCGACTCTTATCTCCCCCACACCCCACACCCCACACCCCACAAACACTTATACTTATGGAGTGACCATCGCATCAAAAATGTGCGGTGATACAACTTTATTGTTATTAGATATGTTCCAATCTTAAACTTATACATGCATTGTTGTGCTAAACGGCAAATGGATTGGCTTCCTTACATCTTTTACATTCGTTTTTCAGAAAGCAATAGTTACCGGTTTCGTTTATATCGAAAATTGTACTTTAAAAAAAAAAAAAAAAAAAAAAAAACACGTTTGTTTATATCAATTTGGATCTTTCATGTAAGTATTCTCATTCTAAGTAGAGGAACCTTGGCCATCCAATTTCCCATCACCCATGGGTAGCAACTGGTCTATGTATTGGAAGGTAATCCAATAGTTGACATTAATAAAAGATGCTTTAAGTTTTTTTTTTTTTTTTTTTTAATTTTGGATAAGTTTTTTTTTTTTTTTTTTGAAGACGTGGATTAGCAGGAGAGTGTTCTATTTTGTAGGTATTTTAAGTAGAGTTGAAGATATATTTTTATCTGGTATCCCCAAGTTTTTTTCTTGTTAAACGTAAGGTTTAAGGGTATTTTTGAACCACATAAAAATTCAGTCCAAAGAGAAGAATCCTTTTATAGATAGTACTAGCTATTTCCATTGCTCATCAACTCCGAAAGAAAAACTTTAATTTTTTTCCTTTGTTGGTATGGATGAAGTCTAGATATCCAATCCGTACACAACTAGCCTCATTACATACACGATGAGGTTTTTTTTTTTTTTAGTCTAGTGTCATAATTTTCCTTCTAAAAAAAATTGGATAAGTTTGTTTTGAAAACAAGGATTAATAGGTAGGAGAGTATCATATTTTGTAGGCATTTTAAGTGGAGTTGGAGATATATTTTTACCAGATTGTCTTCAAGTTTTTTCTCTATTAAATGTAAGGTTTATGAGTATTTTTGAATCACATTAAAATTCAGTCCAAAAAATATAATTATCTTATAAATAATATAGATAGATATAGCTTGCCGCCATTCTGAAAAACTTTTCCTACCACTGTTTGTGAGCAGTGTGGTATAGGCCGTGAGACAACCTCCCATGCTCTCTTTCACGGACGCAAAGCCAATTATTGCTCCACATTATACATAAAATGGACACATGACATTAAATAGACTCCATGGCCATAATTTCAAAGGCACTTACAAATACAATTAAGTGGAGTACATCACCGCTTACAAGATTTCTTGTAGATAGGCATTAATATCAAGTACAAATCAATACTGCCAAAAAATTTGAATTATTAAACTTGAATATGTCTTGATTTCAAGAAAGGTGCTGCAAGAACGAGTGCTACATGCAAGAGTCAGGTTGTTGTTGACCATTGGCAATACCTTTGGCATTAGAACATGAGGATGCCACAGCTCCTTCAGCACCATGGTAAGCTAGGTTAATGTTGTTGAGCACAATCTTATCACAAGGTTTGCCTTTGCTATATTCAAAAGCAACAGCAATTTTTGAGCTAGAGGTACGTGCCCCTAATGTTTCTGTACTTAACATTGCGAATTTGAACTTGAGAGTCACCCTTTAGATTAAAAAAAAAAGATCAATAACAAGGTAAATCAAGTTTTATATAACATACTGTATATTTTAGTCAAGAACAAGCACATATTACAATCTTAATTTGAACAAGAGCTAGGTACCTTTTCACAATTCCGAGATGGGTAATATTGTTGATCAATGATAATGGAGTTGTTGACATTATCCATGATGATGTCTTCAAATGTAAGATTGAAAACGTTGCTTGCATAAGACCTAGCCCATGTTTTAACTCTTAAGCCATTGTCAGTGCCTTTGAATGTGCAATTTGTCACCATTAATCCACTAACATCTTCTTCACTAGGTCCCCCACCAAGGCTTCCAACACTGATTCCATGTCCTGGGCCACACTTAACATTCTTAATGTTTATGTTTTTAGAACCAGGACTTATTGATACACAATCATCTCCGGTGGCTATTGTTGAATCCAATATTTGAATATTACTGGATGAACCAATGTGTATTCCATCGGTATTGGGGCTATCTTTGGGAGCTATTATATGGATGTGATCAAATTTCACATCTTTGCATGCAAAAACATTCACATGGGCATTCTACTGTTGATTGAAGTTAGGTGAGTAACCCTTGAATTGGTGACGAAATCAAATCTCAACGACTGAAAAGCACAAGAGAAATACAGAGTGTGAATAATATGAATCGTAAATAGAATTTCAATTTAAAAAGTGTTTAGATTAAATTGTGTGGTTTATTTGACTTATTTTAAAAAATGAGAATTGTTTTAATAAGTGTGTAAGACAGACCTACTAAAAAAATAGATTGTAAATTTTAATAATTGAAGGGGAAAGAAAATGATTTTTTTTTTTAATTGTAGATGCTTTATCTTTAAAAGCTTTTAAGGTCCCTTTGATTTGGAATTCCACCGGGCCCTTGCATGGTCCTTTCAACACTATTGGCCGCAACAAATATATTCCTCGTGGGATTAATACAAGCTTCCTTCCTTTAGATTGACAAGCTTTGTTAAATACATTTTCAAAAACCTACAAAGACTAACACACACAATAATAAAATGATTAAACAATTATCTTGCTTTGTTAAAATGCTTAGTGCTACTCATCAAAGAAAAGATTCATGGTTACCATAATTCTATTCAATGAAAATTATCTTACTGTTATCAGTATTTCCATCAGCAATAGCACCATCTTCCATCACAATAAAAACCATTTTTCCATACCCAACTTCAAAAATGCATGCTAATAAGAACATTAGGAAAACACAATGAAAAGTTGATATTGAACCCATGTTTTCTTTTGGTACTACTACTTTTTTGTTTCCTTTTTGAGAGAGAATACTACTGCTTCTTGATTGTTATGGTTTCTCTGCTTAAATAATGAATTTTCATTGATAAAAATGGAATAAAATTAACAATAAAGCTAAGGATATAGCACAACTTTACAACAATATTCCTAATTAGCCTAATACCTTATGAAGTAACCCATCACAAGCTGGGATTTAGTTTTATTTATTTATTATTATTATTATTATTATTTTAATGGTCCATGTTTGAGGGGCCAAAATGGCCAAATACCACCATTTTCAAAAATTTGTAGCAAAAAAGCACTGTTTCAGAACTAAATGGAAATGTACCACTTTTTATGTACTCGAGCTCACTAAACTCGAGTTCTAAACGGTACTCGAGCTTTGTAAACTCGAGTTCCTTGTAATATAGAACTCGAGCATACCAAGCTCGAGTTTTTTGAAAATAAAATGCTCGGTATTGTTTTTCTAAGATACTTAAGCTCACCAAGCTCGAGTTCCTTACAATTTGTTTTTGGGATAATCAACAAATAAACATAAACATAAAAATAAAAAATAAGTAATATGGAACTCGAGTTTGGTAAACTCGAGTTCCCTATAATTTTTTTTTTTGAAAAATCGACAAATAAACATAAACATAAAAATAAGTAGCATAAAATTATTTCTAGTATTCTGCATAAAATTATTTTCTGTTTAGCATTATTTCAAAAATTGTTTACTCTCTTTTCTGCATAAATTATTTTCTGTTTACTATTTAAAAAATTATTCACTGTTTTCTCATAAAACACCTCCTACAATTGTGTTCTCTAAATTTAAAAGCCGAATCTGTATGCTTTTTAATATTTAAATTTCACAATAATCAAATCTGTTTTTTCTGCATTGATAAAATCTGTTTCTACATTAACAAAATTTGCTCTCTATACATCATGTTTACTGTATATTCAAATCTACTTACTGCATTCATAAAATCTGTTTCTGCATTAATTAAAACTGTTCATTGTTTTCTCATAAAAATTGTTCATTGTTTTCTGCATATACCATTTTTAGCATTCTGTATAAAACTATTTTTAGTTTAGCACTATTTAAAAAAAAAATTCGCTCTCTTTTCTGCATAAATTATTTTCTGTTCACTATTTAAAAAATTGTTCACTGTTTTCTCATAAAACACCTCTTGCAATTGTGTTCTCTAAATTTAAAAACCAAATCTATATGCTTTTAAAAGCCGAATCTGTATGCTTTTTCATGTTTAAATTTAACAATAATCGAATTTGTTTTTCTACATTGATAAAATCTGTTTCCACATTAATAAAATTTGCTCTCTGCACATCATGTTTTTTGTATATTCAAATCTACTTACTGCATTCATAAAATCTGTTTTCTGCATTAATTAAAATTTTTCATTGTTTTCTCAATAAAATTGTTCACTGTTTTCTGCATAAACCATTTCTAGCATGCTCGAATTCCATATTACAAGAAACTCGAGTTTACCAAGCTTGAGTACCACCTTATTTTTTTTTATTGCACAAATTCCAGGTCAGCGGCGCCACGGTGGAATGAAACTAGGAACTCGAGTTTACTAAACTTGAGTACCGTTTAGCACTCGAGTTTAGTGAGCTTGAGTACATAAAAAGTGGTACATTCTCATTTAGTTTCAAAACAGTGTTTTTTTGTTACAAATTTCTGAAAATTGTGGTATTTGGCCATTTTGACCATGTTTGACGTGGTAAGTTAAGTTTGGAATGTTAGGTAAAGGCAAGTGAAAAACAGATATTAAACACATGTTTCCTATTACTACTATACTATATGACTGTTATTGTTTCTCTGCTTTTATAATGAATTTTTCATATAAAAAATAGAATAAAATAGCAATAAAGCTAGGGACACAACAAAACTTCAGAATAATTTTACAACAATATTCCTAAATTAGCCTATCACTACACATGAGCCAGCGTCAATCTGCAATTTAGTTTTTTGTATTTTTTTAAATAGCCTGTGTGAGGTGATATGATAATTCGGGAATACTGTAAATTTGTTATGAATTTTTGTTGTTTCCAAGACTCTAAAATCAAAACCACCGATGGTGTCATGTTGTCATATTTTGTTTATCAATCTTCCCACTTTTTCGTGTACAAGAATTATACGTATGTATTCAATTGTTTCGTTTCTTGAGGGAAAAAAAAAAAAGTATACGTATTCAGTTAATCATAAGAATGCTTTCCTAATGGATTAGACCACACCGAAGACTAACCATAACTAGTATTGGCTAAAATGGTCACATCAGTCATAAAAGTGACATGACTATCAATACCCCATATAAAAGAGAACTACATCCAGCATAAACAAAACGTAGGTAAGACCAATATGCGAGACATTAAATATTTCTTTATTTACTTTAATGAAAGAAATATTATAATTTTAATACGTCTAATTGCACAAAAAATTTCATATATATATTTTTTTAAAAGTAACATATTGTGATTGGTACACAACAAAAGCGATGTTAATGGACTATATGTTCGAAATACTATCTTAAATATATATATATATATATATATTTAAAAATGATTTTAATAGTAAAATCATATAAAAAATAATCTTACACCACTCAATATTTGACACATGCTTGCAAAAAAAAAAAAATCAAGTGGATTGTTATCTAGAGTTGTGCATATGATTTATTGCTTGAATAATAGTCATGCTAGGAACAAAGTATTTTCTACAGTACTACTACAGTACTACTACAGTGTTTGTCAACATGTAACTTAGCCAAACAAGGTGAGTGATTCTTGTTTGCCTGCAGACATACCTGCACTGAGAGAGGGTTTTGATGGGAAGCTTGGAGAGAATGTCCAAGATTATCTCATCTGGAAGATCTGATATTGTTGATGGTCCCCTAGTTTTCATCAGATTTGATTTTTTTTTTTTCTTGTGTGGACTGATGTGTGTTACCAATATAAAGAGATAGAAGAGAAAGTTAAAGGATGGGTGAGAGAGGTGCTGGAGATTACTACTAAAAGAAGAATATATATGAAGCAAAAGTTGTATATATGAACTTGAATAATTTGGTCGGGTTCACAATGAGGTTGGGAGAGACTTTTAACATAGGAACCAGGTATTGTAGGGGTATTTTAATTAGAATGATTAAATAAGTTAATAATATGAGTTAAGTTAGTTAGAGGTTTTTTTTTTTTTTTTTGTTAGTTAATAATGTTATAAGTGTTTGATGTTTTTAGGCACGTAAAACACAGAGTAATCATTCCCCTTCAAAACACCTAGAAGTTTTCCCCTTTTATTAGTAGTATAACACTAACGCAGAAACCATTCCCAAAAACTAAACGTGTACATTTCCAAATCAGAAGAACAACAGTGTAATTATAGAAAACCTTAGGAGAGATTAGTGCCATTTTTCCTATAAGATATTATTACTCCACGTTATACAAAGAATGAACACGTCACCATAAATAGGCTCTACAACCATAAATTTCAAAGGCAGTTTTTCATTTTATTTTTTAGAATCAAATTTCAAAGGCACTTCGAATTTTCAAATACGAAGTCTACATTACCGCTTACAACATTTCTTGTAGATAAGCCTTAATATCAAGCACGAAGCAATATTGTCAAAAGAGTTGAAGTTTTAGACTTTTTATGTCTTGATTTCAATAAAGGTGCTGCAAGGAATGATATATGCAAGATGGGGGTTGTTGTTGACCAATAGCAATACCTTTGGCATTAGAACATAACGATGTCGCAGTTCCTCCAGCACCATTGTAAGTTAGGTTGATGTTGTTGAGCTCAATATTCTCACAAGGTTTGCTTTTGCTACAATCAAAAGCAACTGCAATTTTTGAGCTAGAGGTGCCCGTAATGTTTCTAAACTTAACATCGCGAATCTGAACTTGGGAGTCACCCTGCAGATAAAAAAATATCACCAACATGGTAAATCAAGTTTTATATAACATACATTTTAATCATGAACATAGTCCCACTTTAACCCAGAAAATTGAGTCTAAAAGCACCAATATGTTATGACCAGACTCACTCAAACCACAAACTTTTGCCAAAAGCACAAGCATATGTAACATTATTTGAACAAGAGCAACTAGGTACCTTTTTACAATTCCGAAGTGGACAATATTGTTGATCAATGATGATGGGGTTGTCGACATTCTCCATGATGATATTTTCAAAGGTAAGATTGAAAACAATGTTTGAGTAAGGCCTAGCCCATGTTTTAACCCTCAAGCCATTTTGAGTGCCAATAAAGGTGGAATGTGTCACCGTTATTCCACTAACATCTTCTTCATTTGGCATCCCACCAAGACTTCCAACACTGATTCCATGGCCCGGGCCACACTTAACATCCTGAATGTTTATGTCTTTGGATCCAGAACTCAGCGATACACAATCATCTCCGGTGGCTATAATTGAATTGAAGATATCAATATTACTAGATGAACCAATGTGTATTCCATCAGTATTGGGGCTATCTTTGGGTGCTATTATATGGATGCGATCAAATGTCACATGTGAGCATGCAAAAACATTCACATGGGCACTCTTGCTGTTGATTGAAGATAGGTGACTGATTCTTGAATTGTTGACAAAATCTAATCTCAAAGACTGAAAGAAACACACAATGTGAATAATATGCAACTCAAACAGGATTACAATTTAAAAAGTGTTCAGATTAAATTTTGTGAAATGGGAATTGTTTTAAATAAGTTTACAATTCCTATCTAAAAAAAATGTAACCACTAAGTTAACAAATCAAATATACCTAATAAATAAATATACCAAATACGTCAATTTATTAAAAAAATAAAAGTAACCAGAGTTCAAAACATTGGAGATAGGACATTAAGAAATTAAGTGGTAAAATTTTATAGTCTTTTTTTTTTTTTTTTTTTGACAAAAAACAGAGATAAAATTTTGTAGTTGAAGAGGAAAGAAACTGATATTTTTTTTTAAGAAACATAATCTCTCTTTTTTTTTTTTAATAGATTTTAAAGAACATAATGTAAGTACAATGAAAAGAAAAACAGATTATAGAATTATGAAGTTATATGACGTATAGAAAAGTCTATTGGATAGAAGGATAGAAAAAAAAAAGAAAACTAAGAATGATTCATGACAAATGACCCTAGCACATAATAATGGGCTACACGATTTTCTAACCCAAATTTAAGATGGATTTTCGGAACATGAACTTACAATGGGAAGAGCTTTGCAGTTTGGATCTACATTGCAAGTATACACATTCCAAGCAGCGAGACCTTGTCCATCCAATTTCCCACCACCCGTGAGGATCAACTGGTCTATGTATTGGAAGGCGATCCAATAATAAACATTAACTGTAGATGCTTTATCTGTAGGAGCCTTCAGGGTCCCTATGATTTGAAATTCCACTTGACCCTTGCAAGGCCCTTTCAACATTATAGGCCACAACATATATGTTCCTTGTGGGATTAATACAAGATTTATCCCTTCAGATTGACAAGCTTTGTTAAATACATATTCAAAAACCTACAAAGACAAACACACACAATAACAAACTTGTAAAACAATTACATTTCTTTATTAAAACGCTTCAATGTTATTGATTCAAGAAAAGATTCTTGGCTTTCATAATTTTATTGAGTGAAAATTACCTTACTGTTATCAGTATTTCCATCGGCAACAGCACCATAGTTCATCACATTAAAAACCATTTTTCCATACCCAACTTTGGAAATACATGATAATAAAAACATTAGGTACACACAATGAAAAATTGATATTGAACTCATGTTTTCTTCTTCACATACTACTACTTGATTTTTTTTTTTTTTTTTTTTTTTTAGGTTTCTCTGCTTTTATAATGATTTTTATAGATAAGAATTGAATAAGAGTAATACTAAAACTAGAGATACAACTAAATTTCACAAAAATTTAATAATAATATTCCTAAATTAGCCTACCACCTCACACATGACACATGTCCACCACAATTGGCAACATTTGTCATATGTTGGCATCCATTTGTTTCGACATTAACATTTTCTTAAAAATGAATCATTTTGCAAAAAACATTTTTTAGAAAACTATCTCATTTTCTTATGTTTGGTAGCAATATTAAAATGAGTTGGAAAACTATCTTTTAACTTTTCTTATTTCGCTTGGCATGAGACAGAATTGTTTTCTAGAAATGGAAAACAACTCTATGTCACTTCAAGCCTTCTAGGAAATAACTCTCTCTTATGGCAAACTAAATAAAGGAAGTTAAGAGATAGTTTTCCTTTTACCCATTTTTTCAAAATAGTAATACCAAACACTGAAAAATGCATAATCTATCTTCACATAAGGTTTTTCATCGAAACAAACGAAATGCTACAATATAATAAAGGAAGCTCAGTAATTAATTTTTATATTCTTTCATTGCGCCGCATCAGCCAGCTATTTTCAAACCTCTCTGTCTCCTGTTAGACACTTCTCCTCTCGAATATTCCAACCTTACCGTTACACTCTCTAACTTTTCTCTTCCATCTATTTATGTATTTTTTTTCTTTCCATTATTTCCCACCTCACCATTACTCTTCCTCCAACCTTTATCTCTTTCTTCATTTTTTTTCTTTTTTAAATTATTCTTCTTCTTCCCATGCTCTTTTCTATAAATTTGATATTCTCTTTCCCTCTCAATCCAAATTTTTCTCACACATAAAAAGGAGATTACTCTCTCTCTCTCTCTCTCTCTCTCCCAATTTTTTTTCCTTTCGGTGGGTTTTTCTTCTTTCTTGTACTTTTTGGGTTGATAATTTTTATTTATTTTTAGCTCCACTTAGGGTTGATGCGTTTGGTGTTTTGGTGTTGTGTTCTTTCTTTCTTTCCTTCTTTTTTTATTTTTTTTTTTATTTTTGAGCAAATGGTGTTGTGTTCTTTTATTTCTCCACTATAAATCCTCTTTCTCTCTCATATGGCTTTGGTTTGATTTTAGTTTGGATTAGTACTTAGTTGTTTTGGAAGTGAGAAATTGGGTTCATATCAAAAACACAATCTAAGTGGCTAAATATTTAGATGTCCCTAGCAATTACGATTAAAAAATTATTGTAAATTCTATCTTTTATGCCTTTAATATACTTTAGGGAGGTAAAGTATTAAAGGAGTTGTAATTTAGGGGGGGAAGGGGTAAAGTGTAATTTCTCTTTAAATTTTAGTTAAGATAAGAGAATAATATATTTAATAATACATTTTAAACTTAGAAAATTCAATTGTATGGAAGAAAATTTAGGAAAACATAATGCATTATGACACAAGTTAGAAGAACATTGACCATCTCAACAATTATTTCCTTTGGCTATGTGAGTCTAATTCTTCTAAAAATGACAAAAACTAAAATATTATCTTTAGAAAATTTTAATGAATGAATTATACATGTAAGGTTGCGATTTGAGTCCCTAGCTCAAGGGATGGATGGGTGTAGGCCCAAAAAGCCCAATACAATAAATTTGTAGAGAGTGGGTTAAAAAACTGGCTTTATTGAGTTGGATAACAAGTAAAGTGGATCCAGATGATAAGAAAATGAAGATAGACTATTATAATCTAAAGAAAATCGTCCCCAGCACAATCCGAGAAGGTCAGTTCTTGTATATAGTTCTTTGAAATGGATTACAAGTATAGTTCTTATTGCTCTATCCTTTCTCTCTCAATTCCTGATCCCCCTCTTCCTCTGGGACTCCTCACTAATTTATACTATATTCCTTCCTTCATCCCCACCTTCCACGTGTAGGTTTAGATTGCTGGAGTGAATACTTGTCCTATCAGCCCCTTTCTGAAGTTTTTGGGAGTAGCTATAAGGCTGAAAACTACTGTTTAGATATCATTTTCTCATTAATGTGGCCAGAGAGTTAGCTACAGAGCATTCAATGCAGTGGTAGCAGGTTTCTCTTAGATATTTTAGGACTTCCTATTGTTTTGCACTTCTGTGATGCTTATCCTTATCAATAGAGTCTCCCAGAATGTTGCCCTGGATGGCAAATCACACCCCTGGACCTCGGCTTTGCTCTGCCGATGAGGCATTCATCCTCGGACCATTCTATTGGATTCTTAAAACCAATCCTCACCTCTTCACTCACCAACGCAAACTCTTATAACAATGTTTTACCCGTCCTCGGTCTACTCAATGTCCTCGGACTGGGCCCCCGGCCCAATATATATATACACATAGACATATACAATTAGGCCTATTACCTTACAATAGCCCCTCGAAATTCTCCTTTCTGGCTCCTCGAAAAGAAATGAGAATTTCGACATCACCACAATCACCCCGCTCCTATTATGCATCATCTCTGCCATTGTAGGTGCCTTTTTAACTACCATTGTAATCCTAATGATTGCCTTTATAGAGGGTGGGATGAGAATCCCCATGGGCGCCGTCACTAGAGATTACCTTAGGGCTCACAGATTAGCTCCCACCCAATGCGCCCCTAACTTGTTTAGGATTTTAGGAAGCGTAGACACCCTCAATGAAAAAATTGGCTTAAACCTCACCCATCACAGAAAAAATTGGGTTTATAACCTCCACCACCTAAAACGGCAAGGATACTACCTAAAATCTAGGTACCCCGAGGTTAGGCTCATCCAATGCCTCCCTGAATCCAACAAAAGTCTGAACAAGGACTTCTTGATCGTTTCAGAGGAGTGGCACGATGGTCTCCCTTGCCTGACGAGAGAGGGGATACCAGGTGAGGCCTTTAGGTCTAGGATTATTACTCCAAAGTTACTTTCTTTTTCCTTTGACATACTCTGTGCCCATTTTTCTCAGTTTAAGTTGATATTTGAGTTTTCCCTTGACTTGTGCCATTCTCTTTTTTGACGTTTTTTTTTTTTTCCTGATGGTTTTGCAGATAGGCATGTAGCCGAGTCGAACTTCAATTTGGTCAACAAGGAAAATTTGGATAAAATACTCAAAGCCGAGGTGTTTGTACACAAGGACGGTCAACTTCGAGTGGCCCATCTAATCCTAAGATACATGCCAATCTCGTCCAGCTTCCAAGCTCCTAAATGCGTAATTAAGGTGAAGGACTCACGCTTGCACTAGATCAGTGTTACGGTTCCTGATTTCCTTATCACCAATCCTAACATAGAAGGCATACCAAAAGTAGCCTTGACATCCCAACGCCCTGTCAAGGAGCAGGCGACCTTGTCCTAGCCTACAATCAAGGAAGAGGAGGAAATAGTTGAAGTGTCCGACTCTGAAGACGACTTTGAAGTCTTCAAAAAACCATCGTCCCTTGAAATACCATCTGGTGACCTTGGCCTTCCGTGCAAACAAGTCAGGCATAAGGAGAATCCCCTATACCAAAAGACATGGGGATTCAATGCAAACCAAGGTCCACCCTTCAAAAGCTGATGAAGTCCCAGGCTGGGGGAAATGCGCCTGGGAAGACAACCCAGACTCGGCTTCCTACCCCTCCCCCCAATCAACCCTTCCGATGTGACCAGTAGACCACAAAAGAAAGAGGGAGCAGAAAGGCAAAGAGGTGGTAGAAGCAGGAAAAAGCCACTCCTCCTAGGAAGTTAAGTCCCAAAGAGGGGCCAAACAGGCTAGGGTCATGCAAACGAGGTCATCCAATGAGGGTGAAAGGAGGCGTGACCAGCAAGCTGCGGTCTCAACTTGGGCCCCATCCTTAGTGCTAGATGGAGCCCCTCTTCCGAGCGATGCTTCCATAAGAGACTTCCAAGGGGGCAAGGCAGGCTATGTGGCCAACGCAGTGGAGTAGGCTCTGTTGCTACCCACGGACATGGCTAATCTCAAGCTCATGAGAAAGCACAAGGTGTTCCTTGGCCCAAAAAGGGACCTCGAAATGGTAAGCTTTTCAAACCCCTTTTCTCTTTTTTGCTTATTATATTTTCATTTTTTGTTACTTCTCTCTCTCTCTCTCTCTCTCTCCCTCTCTCTCTCTCTCTCTCTCTCTCTCTCTCTCTCTCTCTCTCTCTCTCTCTCTTCTTCTTTTTTTCTAAAAATAAATTTCTCACCCTGACAAGCTGTTCAAGCCACATACAGGGCCAAGAAAATGGTAAATCTTTCTCACCGACAAATGAAGGAGGAAAAAGGAAGGCGCATTGCTGCCGTGGACGCCTTCCATGTGGCTGAAAAAAGGATACAAGAGCTCAAGAATAAACTGACTGAGGCGAAAGGGACAAAAAGAGCGCTAAAGCTACCTTAGAAGGCGCTGAGAGGTAGGCTGAAGGTCAACGAGTGCTATTTCGCTAGGCCGAGGACTAGCTGGCAGCCTCTAAAAAAAAATCGTCACCCTGAAGAAGAAGTTGGAGAAGGCCAAGAAGGCCAGAGACCAAGACGAGCAGGATGGCTATGATGTGGGGGTGGTAGAGACCGAGGTCGCCTTTAGGGCTGAGGTTTCGGAGTTATGTAGAAACTACTGCCTCTAAATATGGAATGAAGCCCTTAACCAAGCTGGAGTTGAGGCTTCTTCTATACTTAGGAGGGCATAGAGTGTATACTACCCTCCTGCCATTCGTGCAATAGGCTCTTCCAGTTCCAAGGCTGACACTGCCCCCGAGGTGGCAGAACTTGGAATGAGAAGCTCGAGTAAGGTCCCTGTCTCCTCTGGCAGCCCTTCCGAGAAGGCTCAGCAACAAAGGGCCATTGAAAAAGGAGCTGATACAACCAAGGGAGTGTCCCCTGATGTCCCTAAGCCCCCATCCGTTCCTCAAGATCCACTCAAAGAGAAAGAAATACCAACTCTAGCAACTCTCCCAGCACCTAATAAGGGTGATCTAAAAAATAAGAGCTCTGAATCCTCCGAGGCAGCAATCCCCCTAACTACCAAGGCCCCCCCAAATAAGAAGATTGTAATAAAGAAAAACTAGTGCAGAGTAGCAGTTCCTAGTTAGTTAGTTTTTTTTTTTTTTTTTTTTTAAATGTTTCTACTTCTAAGCCTTGTAATTAGTTTTCTGTTTGTAATCAGGTTAATGACAATTATATACTTTTCTTTCATATTTGTGTGATTTATATGGATTCTATAACATAGCTTCTATTTCATTTAACACTTAACTGACATAAAAATGAGATATAATTCCATTCAATTATCTGCATAAATGGTAGCACAGTGCTGAGTCCCACATAATTGGTAACAGAATAAGTTAAACCCATTAAGTCCATAATCTTGACAAAGTGTAACCTTAACCTAAAAAACATACATAACGGTAAAGCATATATTCATATCTGACTCCACTTAATCCCCCCTCATTAGTAAGTCTAAAGGAATTGGAGATGATAATCAATTCTTGAATAGATCATGGATATACTTTCAAATGCTTTAAGCGATGCTCAAAAGTGTCCATTTGATCATGTCACTATAACAATGATCTTTGTCATTCAACATGGCTGGCTCTGTTTGATACTTAAATAAATAATAGAAAGCATTAACTTACCCAAGGCATATGGTTCAAGGAACCAGATATAAATAAGGTTCTGTTTGGTTATTGGGAAAATGACTAAAAAATATCAATTTACCTAAGGTATGTGGTCCGAAGAGCTAGGCATGACCAATGTTTTGTTTGAAACTTAGGAAAATGACTGAAAAATATCAATTTACCCAAGGTATGTGGTCCAAGAAATAAGGCATGACCAAAGTTTTGTTTGATATTTAGGAATGACTAAAAAATGTCAATTTACCCAAGGTATATGATCCGAGGAGCCAGGTATGACCGAGGTTCTGTTTGATACTTAGGAAAATGACTATAAAATATCAATTTACTCAAGGTATGTGATCCGAGGAGCCAGACATTACCAAGGTTCTGTTTGACACTTAGGAAAATGACTATAAAATATCAATTTACCCAAGGTATGTGGTCCGATGAGCCAGGCATGACTAAGGTTCTGTTTGATACTTAGGAAAATGACTAAAAAATATCAATTTATCCAAGGTAGTGGTCTAAGGATCCAGGCATGACCAAGATTCTGTTTGATACTTAGGAAAATGACTAAAAAATATCAATTTACCTAAGATATGTGGTTTGAGGAGCCAGGCATGACCAATGTTCTGTTTGATATTTAGGAAAATGTCATGAAGTATTAATTTACCCATAATAGGTGGTTCGAGGAACCAAACATAACTAAGGTTCTGTTTAATACCGCGCCAAATAATAAATAACGCATAATGTCATTAACAACAATATGACAGATAGGACTTTCATTAATAATTATACATTCACAGGTTATTTACATTCTAAGGGTGTGGTATAACATTTTCATCTAGGTCTTCAAGATAATAAGCACCTGTTCCAGCCACCGAGGTGATGCGATATGGCCATTTTTAATTGGATCCCAATTTTTCCTATGCTGGGTTCTTTGCAGTACCTAAAACCTTTCTTAAAACCAAGTCTCCAAGTGCTAGCAGCCTTAACCTTTCATTTGAATCATACCCTTGTTTAAGCTTGTGTTGATAGTACGCTAGCTGAACCATCACACTTTCTCTCCGTTCTTCAATCAAGTCTAAACTTTTTTCTAACAAGCTATCATTGTTGCTCGGAGTGAAAGAGCTCGTCCTCAGTGTTAGGAATCCAGTCTCAAGAGGAATTACAACCTTAGCCCCATAAGTCATTGAAAATAGGGTCTCCCCAATGGACCTTCTAGGTGTAATTCGATATGTCCAAAGAACGTGTGGCAACTTTTCCACCCATTTTCCCTTTGTATCATCCAGCTTCTTCTTGAGCCCATTCACTATGACCTTATTGACAGCCTCGGCCTACCCATTCCCCTATGGATATGCCAGGGTGGAGTATTTATTTGTTATGCCCAAGTCACAACAATGCCTTCTGATGGCTTTGCAATCAAACTAAAAACCATTGTCAAAGATAATCGTATGGAGGATCCCAAACCGAGTGACAATATTTTTTCAGACAAACCTCTTATCATCCATATCCCTGATATTTGCTAGTAGTTCAGCTTCAACCCATTTGATGAAGTAATCCGTGCCGACCAGCAACCATCTCTTATTCCCTGCTGCTTTAGGGAAAGGTCTCTAAGCCCCATTGAGTAAAAGGCCAAGGGCTGGACAGAGGATTAAGGACACCTCCTAGTTAATGAATGTTTAGGAAAAATCTTTGGCATTGATCGCACTTTTTCACATACTCTTGTGCTTCCCTCTGCATATTTGGCCACCAATATTCCTAAGTGAGGGCCCTGTAGGACAAAGACCTTCCTCCTGTATGGCTTCCACAAATCCCTTCGTGTCTTCTAGAAGTAGTTCAATTGCTTCAGGGTATATTCATAGCAAATATGGTTCGAAAAATGAGCACTTGTACAATTTTTGGTCCTCGAACAGCCAAAACCGAAGAAATAGCACAATAGAGTTACCCTCGGGCAAGATGTCCTCCTTAAGAAATAGCACAATAGAGTTCATCTAGATAGGACCCACCCTAATCTAATGAATATGAACCACGTTTCTCATTGTTTTAATAGGTTTACACAAGTCTTCCACAAGGATTACCTGAGGTAAGCTTTATGTCGAGGAAGTGGTAAGTGTGGCAAGAGAGTCAGCATGTATATTTCTACTTCTAGGGATTTGCAATAAAATGGAATACTCAAATCCTGACTGCAAGTGTCTAACCTGATTTAGATATTCCTGCATTCTTAGACCTTTGGCTTCCAACTCTCCCCCCACCTGGCCTACAACCAATCTCGAGTCTGAAAACAACTCCACTGTATTTCCTCCCATTTTCTGAACCGTAGTCATCCCTACAAATAGAGCCTCATATTCGACCTCATTATTGGTGGCCGAGAAGCCCAACCTCAAAGATTTTTCAATAACAATCTTCTCAGGAGAAATTACAACTAGCCCCACCCCAGATCCTCTTTGATTCTCTGCACCATCAACGTGTACTCTCCGGGGTAAAGGCTCTTACAGGGAGACCACACTAACTGATTTTCCATCCATGTTCTACTTCTCAATTTTTTCTTCAAATGGGGTTTCAGCAAACTCGGCCACCAAATCAATAAGGACCTGACCCTTGATAGAGGTGCAAGGCATGTACTTAATATCAAAAGCCCCTAGAATCGTAGCCCACTTGGCAATCCTCCCTATGTAATTAGCACTCTATAATAGAGATCTAAGTGGAAGTTGGGTTAGGACAACAACTATGTGTGATTGGAAGTAATGGGGGAGCTTACGCGTAGCATTTACCACTGCCAAAATGGCATTCTCCAGTGGTAGGTAATGGACCTCAGCCTCATGTAGTGACTTGCTCACATAATAAACTGGTCTCTGCACACCGCTATCTACCAGCACTAGTACCAAGCTCACCTCATGGGAGGCCACTGCAATATAAGTAAATAAAACCTCATCTACATCGGGCCTGGACATAATGGGTGGCCAAGAAAGGTATTCCTTTAGCTACTGGAAGGCCAGGACGCACTCCTCAGTCCATTCAAATCCCTTTCACTTATTTAATAACTGAAAGAAAGGCCTACACTTATCTGCTAACTGAGTATTTGGGATTCTGAGGTGGTTGTAAATTTTTAATTGCCCTAATTTGGTCATGATTGACTTCAATTCCATGGTGAGTAACCATGTACCCCAAGAATTTCCCTAACTCGACACCAAAAGAGCACTTAGAAGCATTAAGTCACGCTTGTGTATCCTCAAGATCTCAAAGATATTCCCGAGGTCGTTAACATGCTCAGACTCCAACTTACTCTTTACCACCATGTCATCTATATAAATCTCAATATTTTTTTCCTAGTTGTGGCTCAAACATCCTAGTCATCATCCTCTGATAAGTAAACCCTGCATTCTTTAGGCCAAAGGACATCACCTTGTAGTGGTAATTCTCAGTAGAAGTGACAAAAGCTATCTTCTCCTGATCATCCATAGCTAAAGGTATTTGATGATACCCTTGAAAGGCATCCAAAAAGCTCATCCGAGGATGGCCTACCATTACGTCGACTAACTGATCAATTTGAGGCACGGGGAAGGGGTCCTTTAGACAAGCCTTATTCAACTCTGTGAAGTCTATACACACCCCTACTTCCCATTCTTCTTCTTCACTACCACTGTATTAGCCTACCACTCAGGGTAGAACACTTCCTTAATAGCCCCAACTTGCTTAAGCTTGTTCACCTCCTTCTTGACAGTGTCAGAATACTTTTTAGATGAGCACCGAGGTGGTTGCTTCCTAGGGAGGACAGCTGGGTTGACATTCGGATGATGGCACATGAAGTCTAGATCCACCCTAGGAGCTTCATATGCATTTCATGCAAACACATCAATATTTCTCCTTAGAAATGCTAATAGTTCTTCCTCCAACCTCTTACACTTTGCCTCTTCCGACACCGCATCCATAGATAGAACCGGAATCCTTAATTGCTATTTGCCCCCTTCAGCAGAGGCGTAGGACTCATCTTCAGGTTGATGTATAATTGTAACCACCAGGCACTCCCTAGCCATGGATTGACTCCCAATAAGCTCTTCAATCTGGTCCCCCGAATGGATATTTTACCTTCAAATGTAGAGTTGAAGAAACAGCCCCTAAGGCATGGAGCCAGGGTCTTGTCACAATGGCTGTGTAAGGAGAATAAGCATCCACCACAATGAAGTCCACCTCCACTATCTCTGAACCTGCTTGCACAGGTAGTCTAATCTAACCTTTTGGAATGACAACTTTCCCATTGAAGCTTACCAAAGGTGAATCATAAGCTGTCAAGTCCTCAAGCTTCAAGTTCAACCCTTTATACAAGTCAGGGTACATAATCTCTGCACCACTGTCCTGGTCTACTAATACCCTCTTCATATCATACCCTTCTATCTTGAGCGTAACTACTAAAGCATCATCATGTGGTTGTATGGTTCCAATCTTATTCTCATCGAAAAAACTCAACGCCAGCCGAGTCTCCACTCTAGCCCTCTTCGGCTTAGATTAGAGTCCTCAGCGAGTGGTCGAGCTACAGACATCACCCTGGAGGGATGAGAACCATTTCTTCTAGGAGTGGCAAAGATGACATTAATTGTACCCAAAGAGGGCCTTGAAGAAGTGTTCCCCTAAGTCCTCGACCTTACTTGGTCTCCTTGCCTATTGGGCCTATACAAAAACTGTTTTAACCTTCCATCTCTGACCAGTTGCTCTAGATGATTCCACAGAGTTCTATAATCCTCGGTGGTGTGTCTTCGTTCCTAGTGGTACTAGCAATGAAGACTTTGGTTACGCCTCATGGGGTCTCTCCCCCATCTTGTTTGGCCATTTGAAGTATAACACATTCTTGATCTTCTCCAAGACTTGATGTACAAGCTCTCGGAACACAGTGTTGACCACCTGAGGAGCCGTAAACCCAGATTGCCTAGCAAAATCCCTTCAGTGTCTGTTATTATTGTATCTGTCCAACCTGAAATCCCTCATATCTTGAGAGATAACCTTAGCTTTTCTTTTCCCTTGTTGCTAGTCTTCCTCAACCCGCTTGTATTCGTCAATACGGTCCATAAGCCGATGCACACTCCTTACCCGCTTCTTGGTCAAAGACTTTCTCAAATCATACTCGGTAGGCAGACTGACCTTGAAAGCCCTTATAGCCACTTCGTCAAAATTCTCATCAATCTCATTGAACATCTCCTAGGATCTATCCAAATACGTTTCCATTGTTTCCTCCTTTCACATGGACATGGACATGGACATGGACAACAAGGAGTCCAAAGGGCGAGAAACCCTACTACACATAATAAAACGAGACCCGAACACCCAGGTTAGCTCCTTGAAGGAATCAATAAAGCCTGCACCCAAGCCATCAAACCACCTCATTGCTACAGGCCCCAAGCTAGATGGGAATACCTTACACATCATGACTTCATTCTTAGAGTACACTGTCATCCGCTAGTTGAAGTGGCTTACATGTTCCACAGGGTCTGTACGACCATTGTACATGGTAAACATTAGCTGAGTGAAACACAGAGGAAGTCTTCCTCCTTCAACCCTACGTGTGAAAGGTGATCTGAAAATTTGGTTGAGCACTCTACTCATCGCATCATTTCCCAAGCCTTTGGAAGATGAGCTCCTGTTCCTGCATTCACGATGGTCGATCTCGTCATACGAGGAAGACTCACTGGGAGGAGTCCTTGATCTGGGCCTTCGCCACTAGAAGAGAAGTCAGAATTGGAGGGAGTTCGCCTTCGCCATTCATGGCGTAACTTCCTTTTTAGATGATCAATCTCCAGCTACATGGCTTTGGTATCTTTCTCATAAGAAAGGCGGTTCCCACTTCGAAACTGGCTCCTGCTAGTATGGGTGGTATGCACACCAACTTCCTGGTCCCTTCTTCGCTCCAAATTAACAAAATGATCGTCACGTCAGGACCTATAGATTCCTCCATATTCAGACCTGATCCTACCATAGTTGGATGTTAAACTCACTACAGCACCAAAATTCTCCCCACAGATGGTGCCAATTGTAAGGTCGCGATTTAAGTCCCTAGCCTAAGGGATGGATTAGTTTAGGCCCAAAAAGCCCAATACAATAAATTTGTAGAGAGTGGGTTGAAAAACTGGGCTTTAATGAGTTAGACAACAAGTAAAGTGGATCTAGATGACAGGAAAATAAAGATAGACTATTATAATCTAAAGAAAATCATCCTCGGCACAATTTAAATAGATCAGTTCTTGTATATATTTCTTTGAAATGGATTACAAGTATAGTTCTTATTGCTCTATCCTTTCTCTCTTAATTCTCGATCCCCCTCTTCCTCTGGGACTCCTCACTAATTTATACTCTCTTCCTTCCTTCATCCCCACCTTCCACGTGTAGATTTAGATTGCTAGAGTAGATACTTATCCCATCAACCCCGTCCTGAAGTCTTTGGAAGTAGTTGTAAGGCTGAAAACTATTGTTCAGATATCATTTCCTCATTAATGCGGCTAGAGAGTTGGCTACAAAGTATTCAATGGGGGTGATAGCAGCTTTCTCTTAGATATTTTAGGACTTCCTATTGTCCTGCGCTTCTATGATGCTTATCATTATCAATAGAATCTCCCAGAACGTTGCCCTAAATGGCAGATCACAACCCCAGACCTTAGCTTTGCTTTGCCGAGGAGGCATTCATCCTCAGACCATCCTATTGGATTCTTATAACCAATCCTCACATCTTCACTCACCAACGCAAACTCTTATAACAATGATTTATTCGTCCTCGGTCTACTCAATGTCCTCGGACTGGGCCCCTGGCCCTATATATATATATATATATATATATATACACACACACACACACACATGCACACACATAGACATATACAATTAGGCCTATTACCCCTACAATACATAATACCATAATTATATAATGTTAGGGACACAACAAAACTTTACAATAATTTTAGAAAGCTAAGAGAATTGGTAGTAGATACCTAAAATGGGTGAATGGGTGAATATGGGTAATCAAGCACCCAAAGACCTTCCACATCAGCTTACCCATACCCATTTAAGCTACCGGTGTTACTTATATTTGGGGAATTTGACGTGGTTATCCCTTTAAAAGAAATAGGTTTTTGAATAAGAAATCTGGTGTGTTTGAAAAGGAAAAGAGTGCCTAAAATAGGGAAAGTAACAAATTGGGAGAAAAATATAAGTAAACTCAAAACTGCTACTATTGCTCTAACAAGGTTTTAAGAAGCTAAGGGTCCATTTAGTTGGAGGGGTAGAAAAGTGGAAGAATAAAAAATGGTGGGAGGATGGAAAAGTGGGAGGATATAAAAGATTCTAATTTCCCTCCTTTTTGTTTGATTAGGAGTGGAAAAATAGAGAGATGGAAAAACTGAGTTTATACAAATTTACTCATATACCCTTTTAAAATATAATGTCCAATTAAAACAAAAATAAAATTGACAAACAACCAAAAAAAATGAGCAATCACCCAAATTTATTAAAAAAATAATCACGTCTAAACAACAAAACAAAACAAAGCATCCACGACCTTGTAAAATCAAAAGGAAAAAAAAAAAAAAAAAAGGACGAGGCAACTGGAACTGAAAAAAAATATATATATATTTATATATATTTATTTGGTCATTTTTGTCATTTAATAATCACACTTCCCCCACTCAATTTTCTTCCCATTTTAGGAAGAAAACTTTTTGGTAAGCTAAGGGAGAAAACACACTAGTCTCACCATTATTTTCCCCTCTCCCTCTCCCAACCAAACACCATCCAAAATGTTTTCCCACCTTATTTTCTCTCCTTTTTTTTTTTCATCTTCCCTAAAATCCACTCTACCAAACACACCTAAAGGATGAGAGAGAGGTGCAAGAGATTAGTATTAAAAGAAGAATGTATGAAGCATAAGTTGTATATATGAACTTCATTTGGTGTAGTTCTCAATGAGGTTGGGAGAGAGTTTTGTGAATAAGAGAACAAAGGTATGGAGAGATTTTCGATGTAAGAAGTTAAAAACACCACGCATGCCCCTATTTATTTTTTCTTCTCCTAGAAGGATTTGGATAAATTAACATGACGTAATTTTTGGTCTTTCCAATTCCATGCCTTTAAAAAATAAAATAAAATGCCTTATTAAACACAAAAAGGATTCCCTCAAAAAAAAAAAAAAAAACACAAAAAGGAGATAGATTATTTTTCTTTTGAAAAAAAAATAGTATATATTTAAGAAATTAAATTCAATATGGACATGGTGCAAAAGTCTACATAAATGCTGCCAGAGATGCCTTTGGTGACGTTGGAGTCAGAATGTTAGGACTGTAAATGAACCAAGTCGTTCATAAACAACTCGAGCTCGGCTTGATAAAAAGCTTGTTCATGTTTGTTTGTTTATAAATAAGCCAAGCTTGAGCCTTAGTTTTAGGCTTGTTTAGTAAATAAGCTGAGCCCAAGCAAAACTATTTGTTCATGAACAAGCTCCTGAGCTATAAGGCTCGATACAAAACAAGTCAAGTATAAACTCATTTATAGGCTTGATATGTGCTTTCTTAATAAACTCATTACACGTATCTTAATAGTAAAATGTCTCATATTAAACCAATACCCTTTACCTTTATTTTTCATTTCCCTCTAAACTAATCAAGCACCACTTTAGACTTTAGTTACCTTTTTAAAAAAATTTGGATAAATTTCACTAACTACCCCTGAGGTTTGAGGTAATGCCAAGCAGGTCCACAACTTTTCAAAACTAACCAATTTGGTCCAAGTACCACTTAATCTCTAAACACACTTAACAGCCGTTATTTTTTAACTCTCCATTCTCTCTCTTCTCCTCTCTGACCCAAATTTCTCTTCTCTCTTCTCACTTTATCTCAGACGTTTCTATTTTGATTTTGATTTTCTGTTTTGTGTTTGAAACCAAAAACCTGTTCTTTAATTTTGATAAGAACCAGATTGGTGTTATTTTTTCTTTGTTTGGTCTAATTAAATATTCTAAGTGTTTTGAAGGCATAACAGCTACGATGGATTTCTATAGTAGCAGACCTCTTCAGTCATCAGTACCCTTTGGGGGTGAGCTAATGGAAGCACTTGAACCTTTCATGAAAAGTACTACCTTAACACCGACAACAAGCTCTCCCTCTAAAACCCGATCTCCATTTCTTTCTTCTTCTTCAACACCTTCTCTCTCTTCTCCTTCTTACAACAATCTTTCTTTCTCTCCTTCAGTCCCAACCCAAACCCAGCCCTCTTCTTCATACCTAGATGGTTGCTCCACACCTCGATGACCCACTTGTTTTCAGACGGGTTCTCGACTCAAAACATTATAGGTTTCAAGCAACCGGGTTCGATTGGGCTAAACCAACTAACCCCATCTCAGATCCACCAGATCCAAACCCAGATCCACCTCTAAATAGCCACAACCTGGTTCTTGTTCTTCAAATACCCTCAGCTTTTTTGAGTCCCAAACCTATCCCAATGAAGCAAGCGGGTTCCCTCCAAACCAACGAAGCTTTACAAAGGGGTCAGGCAGCAACATTGGGGCAAATGGGTCGCTGAGATTCTGCTCCAAAATCAGCATATCTAAGTAGATCTGAGAAAAATCGTCACCGGAGCTGAGCGAAGGAGGGCTGATCGTCGCTGGATTTGAGCAGACGATCGCCGGATTTGAGCGGAAGATGGTTAATTTGAAGTGGTGGTGGGTCGGCTCGGGAGGTTGGGTTGCTCAGTTTGGTCAGAGGAAGAGAGAGAGAGAGAGAGAGAGAGAGAGATGATCCTGGAGAGAGAGAGGAAAGAACCAGAAGAATGAAAAAAAAGAAAAAAAAAAAAAAAGTAATGGTGTTACAAACCGTTTGGCAATAAGGACCAAAATGGTCAATTTTTAAATGTTGTGGACTTTATTGGTATTAGTCCAAACCTCAGGGGAGGTTTGTGAAATTTACCCAAAAAATTTATAAGTGGGCCACATATAGTCCTTCCTTATCCATTATCTAATGTAAAATTATAAACCATGTTAATCATTTCTCATTCACAATAGTTACAAACAAGCCTTTTTCTAGTTTTTTATCATCTAATGTGGATGTAAACATTATATTTTAAATAATTGATGAAGCTATAGACAATAAAGGATGAATGAATGAATTTAATTTTGTAAAGTTGTAATATGAACAATGGCTAATCATAGGTTGGACTAGAAGCATGATAAATTGAGTATGCTATTTTCTTATATTTGTTTATTTGATTTTGGGAGATTTAAGCATTAGATAATTTTGTTGGATCTCAAGCTCAAAATCTTGATCTAAGCTTGTGTTTGAGCTTGATATTAAGCTCGAGCTTGACTTGACTAATGAATCAAGCCAAGCCAAGCCAAGCTCAAGCTTTTTGGGTTTCCCACAAGCTCAAGCTCAAACAATATTTTTGGCTTGTTTCAAGCTCAAGCCAAGCTTGAGCTTTTTAATTTTACCGACAAGCCAAGCTTCAACATGCATTGCTCGATAAAACTCGGCTCATTTATAGCCCTACAGAATGTACACCGGAGTTGTCATGGACTTGGTTGACTTTCATTTTAATTTCAATATAGAGACCTGTTTCTTCAACGAACTTGGTATTTCCATTTTTTAAAAATTTATTTTGAATGATTTGGAGCTTTGGGCAGACCCGGGAGCGGATAGTAGATATACAGAGGATTGGAAGAAAAAAAAAAATCCCTTGGAATATTGGACAAGAATGTTGGGTAATGCCAGTTGAAGATACTGTGGGGCCTAAGTCAATTACTTTAAGTGGAGTTTATTCCTATATGTTGAATATTAATAAAATATTCAACATATTACTGATGTTGAGCTGGCTTTACTTTAAGACAATTACTTACCTCTCATGCATTGAGCTGGCTTTACTGATGTTGGGTTAATACCAAAATTTCCAGATTTGGCCTAAAACCACCATGTACATAGCAGCTCTTTTATAGACTCCAACATCGTCAGTGAAACTTTCCCCTCCCAGCGGATCTGCAGCAGCTTGTAGAGGACGAAGTTTGGCTTGGCTTTTGATTTTCTAATAGAGGAAGTGTGATCATGCGTGGCAGCATCTAATCTCCTGTTTGTAAAAATTTGATGTGGTACAATATTTTTAAAAGAGGAGATTAGATGCTACCAGTTTCCACACACAATCCTTTTGATAACGACTCTTATTTGATAAGCCCACTTTTACACTATTTCTTTATTAAATTTAGATTCTTATTCTAATATTAGAACGATTAAATAAGATAAGTATGTTGGAGGGTTTTTTTTTTGGTGGTTAGTAAGTCTTTTAAAGTGAGGAGCTTTTGTTGTAAAAACATACTAAAATCCCACTGGAGTGAGAATTCTCAGTAATTTTAAGTGTCTGATGCTTTTAGGGACATAAATGATAAAACACGGCATAATTATTCCCCTCCAAAACACATGGAAGTTTATTCCAGTTTAACACTAACTCAAAGACCACTTCGAATTATAAATAAAATAAAATAAAATAATTTTTTTTTTTTATACAAGATAGAATTTCTACTTTAATCTAATCTAAGTGTATATGTGTGTGAAACTCCCTCCTAGAGACTTGAACCTCGGCCCTTTCCCCCTACACCTCACAAGCATTTATACTTGTAGAATGACCACCGCACTAAGAGTGCGCGGTGGTGTAAAAAAAAAAAAAAAGCTTATTTACTCCACATTATATAGAGAATTAAAAGAATAAGAGTGAAATTATAAAAAACCTTAGGAGAGATAAGAGCCATTTTCCTATTATTATTAGTCCAAGGAAGTTATACTGTACCTGTATTGGCTATACTAGAAAAATATACCATACCGGCCATTAAATTAGTACCGGTATTCATCCAAAATGTACAGGATAAATACCAGGCTGTAACGACTTGTACCAGGATATTTCAAATGTTTCGACCGGTACAATAAAAAAATATAAATGTTAAAAAAATTAAAATAAGTTGTTATTAAAAACTTATTTTAAAATAATATATTGAGTTAATGTATTTGGGCTAATATTTAGGCTTATAAAATATGTAACTTTTAAATTTTATGTTGATAAACATAAAAAATAAAAAATAAAATCCATGATAAACATAAAAAAAAAAAATCCATAAATTCATACTTATATAAATAAATACAAACATATTACATATATATATATATATATATGTATATATGTATGTATGTATGTATAGAAATATAAAAATTGCGTTAATTCCAAAACGGTACACTTGTATCAATCGGTACCGAAATATTTTATTCCCTTGCCTATACTGAAACAGCCTCTGATATGAAATTGACTCTCTTAATTATTACACAAACAAAAGCTATTTCTTTACTCCACATTATACAGAGAATGGACACAACCTTAAAATCAAATTTTAAAAGCACTTACAATTTACAAATACAAAGTGGAATACATCACAGCTTACAATATTTCTTATAGAAAAGAATTCAAATCAAGTACAAAACAATACTGTCAAATGAATGTAGGTTAAGTGCTAAATTACTAAGTTCAATTTGTCTTAATTTTAAACAAGGTGCTGTAAGTAGGAGTGCTATATGCAAGATCTGGGTTGTTGTTGACCATTAGCAATACCTTTGGAATTAGAACATAAGGATGCCACAGCTCTTTCAACACCATGGTAAGTTAGGTTAATGTTGTTGAAATCAATCATCTCACAAGGTTTGCCTTTGCTACATTCAAAAGCAAATGCAATTTTTGAGCTAGAGGTGCCCATAATGTTTCTGTACTTAACATAGCGAATCTGAACTTAAGAGTCACCCAATAGATAAATACAATGAAAATCTGACATTGAACCCATGCTTTCTGCTACTACCACTACTTTTTTTCTTCTTTTTTTGAGAGAGGATACTGCTACTACTTGATTGTTGTGGTTTCTCTGATTTTATAATGAATTTTCATAGATAAAAATGGAGGAAAACTAACAAGAAAGCTAGGGACACAAAAATACTTTACAATGCTTTTAGAACAAAATTAGTCTATTTCCAAACATGAGCTCACCACAAACTGCAATTTAGTTTTTCTTTTTTAATAGCCTATGTGTGAGGTGATAGATTAATTTGGGAATATTGTGAATTTTTGTTGTATTCCTAGAAGGACTCTAAAATCAAACCCCATGACCATGTTTTCATACTTCATATTTTGTTTGTCAATCATCCCACTTAATTATGTGTATGAGAATTATGCCATATAAGTTACTTTGGAAATATATAACGTATTCAATTAATCATAAGAATGTTTACCTAATTATTTAAACCACACTGAAGACTAACTATAAACGAGTATCGTTTGGCTAAATGGTCAAATAAGTGACATAACTATCAATACCCGATTCTTAAAAACTATCAATACCCAACATTAATTGGGCTATGGTGTCAACCACTCTAGAGGATATATAAATAGTTTACATTTTAAGTAACCTATGCTTCTAAATCCAACTTTGAGGAGTAAGGAATGTAGTTATGGAAAACCATAGGAGAGATCGGAGCATTATTCACTTTAGAATATTTTACATAAACACAAAGCCAGTTATTGCTCCACGATATATAGAGAATCGGCACATCACCTAAAATAGGCTACATAGCAATAAATTTCAAAGGCACTGATTACAAAAAATACGAAGTGAGCATTATTAAATCTAGCTTGAACTTGTCTTGATATCAAGCAAGGTACTACAGGCTAGAGTGCTGTAAGCAAGATCGAGGCTGCTGATGACCAATAGTAGTACCTTTGGCATTAGAACATGATGAAGCTGCATGTCCTCTAGTACTTTTGTAAGTTAGGTTGATGTCATTGAGCTCAATATTCTCACAAGGTTTACTTTTGCTACAACCAAAAATAACTGCAAGTTTTGAGTAAGAGGTGCCCCTAATGTTTCTGTACTTAACATCTTGAATCTGAACTTCGGAGTTACCCTGCAGATAAAAAAAAGGATCACCAACATGATAAATCAAGCTTTATATAATATATATTTTTTCTCAATCCCTAACCAGAAAAATTGAGTCTAAAAGCACTAGTAAGTTATGACCATAGTAGCTCAAAACCAAAAACCTATGCAAACAGCACAGCATGTGTAAAATTATTTTAAACACAGTACCTTTTGACTCAAAACCAAAACCCTATGCAATAACATTATTCGAACAGTACCTTTTGACAATTCGCATGTGGACAATATTGTTGATCAATGATGATGGGGTTGTTGACATTATCCATGATGATGTCTTCATAGGTAAGATTGAAAACATTACTTGAATAAGACGTAGCCCACGTTTTAACCCTCAAGCCATTTTGAGAGCCAATGAAGGTGCAATTTGTCACCCATAATCCACTAACATCTTTTTCATTAGGCGACCTACCAAGGCTTCCAACACTGATTCCGTGGCCCGGGCCACACTTAACGTTCTGAATGATTATATCTTTCGAACCGGGAGCCATTGCTACACAATCATCTCCGGTGGCTATTATCGAATTCGAGATTTCAATATTACTAGATGAACCAATGCGTATTCCATCAGTATTGGGGCTATCTTTGGGTGCTATTATATGAATATGATTAAGTTTCATATGTTTGCATCCCCAAATGTTCACATGGGCTTCCTTGCTATTGATTGAATGTAGGTAATTGATCCTTGCGTTGTTGACGAAATTAAATCTCAACGACTGAAAAGCATAACGGAAACACAATGTGAATGATATGCTACTCAAATAGGATTGCAATTTAAAAAGTGTTCTGATTAAAGTTTGTGGTTTATTTAACTTATTTTGAAAAATGGGAATTGTTTTAATAAGTTTATAAGTCATACCTAAAAAAATTGTACCAAATAAGTTATAATAAATAAAATATACCTAATAAGTAAATATGCTAAATAGTTCAACTTCATAAAAATAAAAATAAAAAACAAAAAACCAAAGAATGGTTCATGACATTGGAAATAGACCAATAAAAAATTGAATGGTACAATTTTATAGTTGAAGAGGAAAGAAACTAATTTTTTAAATAAATAAATAAAACCTAATCTAAGTACAGGGAAAAGAAAAATAGATTATAAAATTGTGAAGTTAAATGACCTATAGCAAAATAGAATGCTAAAATGAATCATGACAAATGGCCCATGTAAATGATCATGGGCTACACCATTTTTTTTAACCCAATTTAAGATGGATTTGTTGATATAAAAACTTACAATGGGAAGAGTTTTGCAGTTTGGATCTTTACTGCAATTATTCTCATTCCAAGCAGAGGGACCTTGGCCATCCAATATCCCACCACCCGTGATTATCAACCCATCTATGTGTTGGAAGGTGATCCAATGATCAACATTAATTGAAAATACTTTATCTGTAGGAGCTTTTAGGGTCCCTATAATCACAAATTCCAGTAGGCCGTTGCATGGGCCATTCAACACTATAGGCCATAACAAATAGATTCCCCATGGGATTAATACAAGATTTATTCCTTCAGATTGACAAGCTACGTTAAATACATATTCAAACACCTGCAAAGACCGACACACTCAATAAAAAATACTTCAATGCTGCACAACCAAGAAGAGATCCTTGGATATCATAATTTTATTAAGTGAAAATTACCTTACTGTTATCAGTATTTCCATTGGCAATAGCACCATAGTTCATCACATTAAAAACCGTTTTTCCATACCCAACTTCAAAAATACAAGCTATTATAAAGATTATGTACACACAACGAAAAAATAATATTGAATTCATGTTTTGATCTTCACGAAGTACTACTTGATTGTTTTGGTTTCTCTGCTTTTATAATGATTCTTATAGATAAGAATCGAATAAAAGTGATAGTAACCCTAGGGATATATACAACTAAACTTCACAACAATTATATAACAATATTCCCAAATTAGAGTACCACCTCACACATAAGACCCACCACAATATACAATGTTTCTCTTATGCTGGCATTCATTTGCATCTACATTAACATTTTCGGGCATATGAATCATTTTCCAAAAAAATATTTTTTAGAAAACTATCTCATTTTCCTATAATTGGTAGTAACTTTAAAATGAGCTGGAATTTTCATTTGACTTCCCTTATTATCCTAGTGTGAGACAATTATTTTCCAAAAGTGGAAAACAATTCTATCTCACTCCAGGCATTCCTGAAAACAGCTCTATTTTCAAGTCAAGCTAAATAAGAGAAGTCAAGAAATAGTTTTCCTTTAACTAATTTTTGTTCTGATAGTACTACCAAATACAGAAAAACGTAAAAAACTATTTTCACATAAAGTTTTCCATCAAAACAAATAGAATATTACAATATAATAATAGAAGCTTGGCAATTAATTTTTATATTCTTTCATTGTACTGCATCAGCCACCTATTTTCAATCCATATTTTTCTCACAAGTAAAAAGGAGATTACTCCCTCCCCCTTTTTTTTTCGTTTGGTGCTTTTTATTCTTTCTTGTAATTTTGGGTTGATGAGTTTAGTGTTTTTGATACCTCCACTTTGGGTTGATGCATTTAGTGTTTTGGTTTTGTGTTCTTTTAATTCCCCATTAAAAATCCTCTTTCTCTCTCATATGGCTTTGATTTTATTTTATTTTATTTTGGAAGTAAAAATTTGGATTCATATCAAAACACAATCTACATGACTATATATTTAGATGTCCCTAGCAATTGTGAGCAATGGCTACTCTTTTTTTTTTGGTGGGGGGGGGAGGAGGGGTGGGGGTAAGGGGGCAATAAGATTATGAATCTTGCGGTGTACGTGATTTCTTTATTACAAATTTGTCCATGGTACTGGGGGGAAAAAAAACAAAAGATAAACTTTAAATTTATTTGACATATTTTTTCTTAATACAATGAACATAATAATTATTTTTGCTAAGATTAGATTCTGAAAATCATTTATTATTTCTAAATACAATAAACACTTTTTGTCCATGAATAGATTAATTACATTTGTAAGTCAAATTAAGTAAAGAAGACATAAATGGGCTTTCTTGAAGTGTAAGATCAGCCATTTTTCTAATTTTGATGTTGGGCTTACTATTCCCCCCCCCCCCCCCCCTCCCAAAAAAAAAATAATAATAATAGAACAAATTGGTTTGTTGTTAACCTTTTTTTTTTTTTTGCATTTAAAAAGGCAAAGATATTGTCAAGAATATCATATTAATGCTTATATTAGTTGGACATAAAACTTAAAAGAAAAAAAATTAGAGTTAGGTGGTTCAAATTTTTTTTTTAGAAGGTCAAAACAAAATTGTTTTAAAAATATTAATATAATTTTTTTTTTTTTGGCCAGCTCAGGGATTCACACCCTCAACATAACTTGTCCCTGCTCCTAATTGTGTGTAATAAATTATTGTAAAGTCAATCTTTTATACTTTTATGTTTTTTTTTTATATAGTTAAGATAAGAGAATAAAAATTTTGAAACTTAGAAAGTTCAATTGAATGGAAGAAAATTTATGCAAACATAATGCACTATGACACAATTTAAAAGAATATGATCCATCTCAATGATTATCTCCTTTAGCTACATGAGTCTAATTCTTCTAAAAATGACTAAACCTAATATATTATCTTTGGAAAATTTAAGGAATGAATAATACATTATGCTACATTACAAAATAATTGTATAAAATTAGGCACACAACAAAACTTTATAATAATTTTAGAAAGCTAAGAGCATTGGTAGCAAATTACCTAAAATGGGTAAATGAGTGAATATATGTCACCAACACCCAAAAACCTTCCAGTTTAGCTTTTCTGTAACCATTTAAGCTATAGTGGTTTCCTATATATATTTGGGGAATCTGATGTGGTTACCCATTTAAATGAAAAGAAGTGCTATGTCCAAAACATTTTTACATTATTTTCATAACAAATCATAGGTGGTTAGTTGTTATTGGTTCAAATTTGAACCTAACACTAAGATTACTTTTTTGCCTCAACAATAACATCTAGTAACAATCTGCTGTTTAGAATTTATTGTAAAAATGTTATGAAAATGTTGTAGACATATCATTTCTTTTAAATGAAATACGTTGATCCTACTCTCTTCTCAATGGTCATTTGGGTAGTGTGGAATAGAAGAAACAATATACGCCTAGCTGAACAAACGATTACACGGAGATAGCTTCTGTAATAGGCTAAGGATCGAGTTTAGGAATTCTTAGTATTGCAAGCAAACCCAGCTCCACATTAGATCCCTCCAGTAGCTTCTTGGCAATCTCCAAATGCATCATGGTGCAAAATTAATTTTCATGGCACCCTCTTTGACAAAGAAAACTGTGCTGGAATCGGGGTAGTGATAAGGAATGAGCAAGGCTTGGTTATGGCATCCCTCTCCCAAAGTATTCCTCTCCCATTCACAGTCATTGAGGTGGAAGCACTTGCAACTCAAAAAGCAGTGGAAGTTGCTACAGAATTTGGTTTGGATTGAGTAGTATTGGAAGGGGATTCTCAAACTCTCATCAACACCTTATGAAGTGAATGTAGATTGCTATCACAGTTTGGCCACATAGCAACTGATGTGCAGTACATTGCCTCCCAGTATTTCAGTGATTTTAGTTTTTCTTATGTACGTAGGCTTTGTAATACTATTGCACACTCACTTGCATGGAGAGCTATTCGTTCTTCCCATACAATAGTTTGAAACATAATGTTGTTCCAATTCTTCAGATTGATTTCAATAGCCTTCCTTAATAATAATACGCACTATCTTTCTTCTTATAAAAAAATGAAATAGGTTTTAGAATAGGAAATTTGATATAAGTGAAAAAGAATAGAGGTTACCTAAAATAAAGGAAAAGTTAAAAATCGAGAGAAAAATATAAGTAAGCTGTTATTATTGCTCTAAAAAGGCTTTAAAAAGCTAAAAAATGAAGTATAAGTAGGGCTTTTTTTTTTTTTTTTGCCAACTCAAGGGGTTTGAACCCCCTCATATTAACTTGGCATCACTCCTCACTGTGAGTAATAATTATTGTAAAGTCAATCTTTTATGTCTTTAGGTTTTATATATATATATATATATATATATATAGTAAAGATAAGAGAATAAAAAATTTGAAACTTAGAAAGTTCAATGTATGGAAGAAAATTTAGGAAAACATAATGCACTATGACACAAGTTAGAAGAATTTGAACAATTATCTCCTTTAGTTACATGAGTCTAATTCTTCTAAATATGACTAACATAATATATTATCTCCAGCAAATTTTAAGAAACGAATTTTAAATTATACGAAATTACAAAATTATATTATATATAATAAAAGTTGGGCTTAAACGCCGTGGTTGCGCCACTTGGCTTCATCAAATTGCAGAAATTTTATTAAATTTTTAGATTTTTAAAGAACTAAAAAAGAATAGTATGCTATCAGGACTCTAATTCATTCTTATCATTAAATAAAATTAGATTAACATTATTTTTTTATTTGTTAGGATATATTTCTTAAATTAAGGGATAATATTTAATATACAAAAAAAAATTTTAATTTAGATAATATTTATCATCTAATTAACATTATTATTTTTATTTGTTAGGATATATTTTTTAAATTAGAGGATAATATTTAACATACAAAAATTTAATTTAGATAATATTTATCATCTAAATTTTTAAAATTTTAAAATTTTAAAATTAATATTATTTTATTAGAATAACAAGCTACAAAACTTGATTATTAAGGGATAAGTACAATCCAAATTCTTCCAGAGATGATTAATATAAATCTATCCCAAAAAATAGTATAGATCTCCAATAATTTGGTAATTTCTATCTATTCCAAAAAATAGTATATTTCTCCTAAATTGATTAGGTTTTGTGTATTGGTTGCCTTTTGTTTAAACTAATTTTTTTAGTTTTGATCTAATTTATATGCTTAGGGTTAGCATCTTAGAATTAATGATTAAATACTGTTAGAATTAATAAATTAATTTTAACAATTTTATTATTTGATTTTTATGTTACATCAAATTATCAAGATGTTCTACACGTGTATTCTTGAATTATTAACTTTAATTTTAATTTATAATATTATCAAAATTATATTAATTTTAGATTTATCAAATTTTTAGTACGTTTTTTTAAATAATGATCAATTTAAAATTCAATTTGGAATTATCAATTTAATTTAGTTTAAAAAAGAAATCTTACCCCTTATTTTAGTGAGATAATTATTTGCACTTGATAATTTTTTCTTTTATCTTTATTGAATGTATTAAAATATATAATTATTTATACATTTATTTTATAAGTTTTTTCATAAAATCGTGCAACCCACGAGCCTATAACTGGTAAATACATAAAGCTAAGAACACAACAAAACTTAACAATAATTTTAAAAAGCTAACAAGGTTTTGAAAAGCTAAAGGATGGGTGAGAGAGGTGCAAGAGATTACTGCTAGAAGAAGAATTATATATATATGAAGCAAAAGTTGTATAATGAACTTAAATAATTCGGTGGGGTTCTCGATAAGGTTGGGAGAGTTTTGTGAGTAAAAGAAGGAAGGTATACCAATTAAGGTTATATATAGGAAGCATATATAAAAACAACTCCACGCAGACAATGCAAGGAAGTAGAACAAAAGTTCCATTAGAAACCGCATTATCGAAGGAGATTCGCTGCCAGTTGGTTTGGTTGGAGGTGGTTCCCTCCTTTGTCCATGTCCAAATGGTGTTGACTTAGATGCTTCAGATTTTTTTTTTTTTTTTTGGATAAAAAGGTATAGGAATTTTATTAACTTAAATCTTTTTGGAGTACATTCTCCAAATCAAATGGTTGTTTTTCTACCCAAACATCAAAACTTGCAGATGAAACTACTCTTCGCAAAGGTCATGGGCTAAACAATTGCCCTCCCTCCTAACAAGCTTAAAAATAATCCGATGCGCTAAGAGTTTTGTCTCCTCTATAATATGCCGGAGTATAGAATTTGATGATCGACTATCCTACAAGGTTGAAATGACGAGAAGAGAATCACCTTTAAACTCGAGATTATGAATGCAAAAATCTTTGGCAAATTGAAAAGCAGTACTTGCAGAATCCATTGACTCAACGACCCTATGATTAGACCGTTGAAGTCTCAGAATAACCACTCCGATGCTTGTCATGGAATAAATCATTGAAAATAGCACCATTAAAGTTGGCTTTGTTAGGTGTTTGGGAAGGTGGAGACCATTTTAGGCTTCAAAAAAGATTAAAAGAAATTTGTCCCTTCCCAATTTCCATGCTTTCTTTTTTTTCCTTACCTAGGGGTATTATAAGTGTTCGATGTTATAGGCTAAAGTGTTTCTCCTTTAAGCAGGTGGATTTGGTGCTTCATATCAATTATTGAGACTGCCATGTTTCTCTTATGTTGGCATCCGTTTGTTTTAATATTAACATTTTTTGAAAAATGAATAATTTTTCAAAAGCTTTTTTTAGAAAACTAACTCATTTTCTATAATTGGTAAGTAATAACAACCTTAAAATGAGTTGGAAAATTATCGTTTAACTTCCATATTTAACTTTATTAAAATACTTCAATGATACTCATCCAGGAAGAGATTCTTGGTTTTCATAATTTTATTGAGTGAAAATTAACTTACTAATATTAGTATTTCCTTTAACAACACCACCATAGTTCATCACATTAAAAACCATTTTCCCATACCCAACTTCAGAAATACATGCTAATATAAAAATTAGATACACACAACGAAAAAATGATATTGAACCCATGTTTTCTTCTTCACATACTACTACTAGATTGTTTTGGTTTCTCTGCTTTTATAATGATTTTTATAGATAAGAATAGAATAAAAGTAACAGTAACACTAGGTATAAAACTAAACTTCACAAAAAATTTATAACAGTATTCCTAAATTAGCCTACCACCTCACACATGAGCCTACCACAACTTGCACCAATTCTCCTATGTTGGCATTCATTTGTTTCGACATTAATATTTTCTGGAAATGAATCAATTCCAAAAAGATTTTTTAAGAAAACTATCTCATTTTCCTATAATTAGTAGCCTCCTTAAAATGAGTTGAAAAATTATCATTTGACTTCCCTTATTTACCTAGGTGTGAGATAGAGTTATATATATTTCCACATTGTTTTCCAAAAGTAGAAAACAACTCTATCTCACTCTAAGTCTTTTGGAAAACAACTCTATTTTCATGCCAAGCTAAATAAAAAAAGTCAAGAGATAATTTCCTTTAACCTTTTTTTTTTTTCCTGAATAGTACTATCAAACACAGGTAAATACGGAAAACTATGTTCACATAAAATTTTCCATTGAAACAAACTGAACTAATATAATAATGGAAACTTAGTAATTAATTTTTATATTCTTTCATGCCACATTAGCCACCTATTTTCAATCCATATTTTTCTCGCATGTAAAAAGGAGAATTCTCTCTCTCTCTCTCTCTCTCTCTCTCTCTCTCTCTCTCTCTCTCTCTCTCTCTCTCTCTCTCTCTGTTTTTTCTTTTTGTTTCTTTTGGTGGGTTTTTATTCTTATTTGTAGTTTTGGGTTGATGCGTGTACATGCAAGTTAGGTTTCAAAAAAGTTCAAGTGTTTGTTATCTAATCCCTAATAGTACATTTGGGTGTCATGCTTGCTAAGTATTAAAAATGACATTTTTATAGTAAAACCAAAAAAGAGGAAAAAAATGGCAAAACATAATCAGTAGAGAAATATAGTGTGTACGTGGAAAACCCCATGAATAGGGTTAAAAAACCATAATGGGATGAAGGATAGGGTATCCTTATTCGTAAGAAACTATGCAATATTATGAGAAATGTTACTGCCCTCAACCCTTACACTTTTTCCGCCCTTTTCTTTCTACCCAAATTTCTTCCTCTCTTAGCAACCTCCCTTTTTCTGCTCAACAACATTCCCCTTTTATAGTACGAGGAATGTTACTGGCTATACAAAGACAGGGATCCCAACCCCATTGCCTGTTACAAACCCTAATATAGCTACAACTTGTACCATTCTGCAGGTAGAAGAGAGAGAAAAACTATATCTGCCAAGGTTGTCGGCTGAACGGTGACCCTATAATATGTCAAACGACAACCAAAAAGGAAGAAAGGAAAAGCATGAGGCCTGAGGATGTTACATGTGTCCTAGTTGGTGGTCTGAACTCATACTAACCAATAAGAAGTATCGTGTAGCACTTGCTGACTAAAAGGAGTTGATTCTCTCTCATGGTATAGCTCTACAAGAAATTTGGGCTTAGGCGGCTTTTTTTTTTAGCGACGTTTTTAACTCTACCGCTATAAGTGATATATTGAGACGTTTTTAACTAGCACCGCTAAAGCATGTGCCTTTTGCAATGTTTTTTAAAAAACATCATCGTAACCCAGAACAATAGTGGTGTTTATTAAAACATCACAAAAAGTACAATGGCATTTATTTGGCTTGTAGTGATGTTTTTATAAAACGTCGCTATAGTTATTAACAAAACTCTACATAGGCTTGTTGCCCAAAAAAGAAATAAACCTCTATTGCGACGTTTTTGAAAACGTCGCTATATGTTCCCTCTAGAAATTTTTTTATTCCCGCACAAAGTTTCCCCCCACTTTCTTGTTTTTTTCCTACACTTTTTTTTCTTTTTGCTTCTTTCTGAGTCCATTCGTGTACCCACTTCTCTGTCTCCCTTATATCTCCTCTTCTCACTCTCCCTCACTTCACCACCGCCCTCCACCTAAGCCTAACCACCACCCTCAAAGCCACCGCGGCCGTCTTCGACTTCCACCAATCTAGAGCTCCCATCATCATCACTATCTTGAAACCATTCTTCCCAAAATGCACCATTTCGCCCTCAAAGCTGCTGAGTCAACTCAACCCATCTTACTCTCTCCTCCACCACTTCTGCTAATAAAGGTACCTTTTCAACTTTGCTCCTCACGTTGGATGCTTCTTTTACTCTTTCAATGCTTCATTTTCTCTTATTTGTTTTGTGGGTAATAGTGCTGTTCATCTTCTATATTGTGTTTGGTTTTGTGTTTGTGGGTAATAGTACCTTTGAGATTTTGTGTTTGGTTTCTGAAATACATACCGGAGTAATGTAATGTGAAGGCAACTAGTTAATTAGTAACTAGTGAGTAATAGTACCTTTGAGATTTTGTGTTCAGCTAATACACTGGTAGGAAGTGATGAACAGATCTAAATGTAGTGAAAAAAGAAAAAGAAAAATTGAAGGAACAAGGAACTGATAATTTTTTGAGTTACTCTTTATAATCTTCAAATCTGAAGCACAATCTTCAAATCAGCTGCAATGAGAGACAGAGAGTTAAAGAGAACAGAAATTGGCTTGGAACATTAAAATATGGTCCTAAGGCTTCAATGGAAAGAAAAAGAGGTGGTCAAGTGGGGTGGCTGGTGGGGTTGGTGAGCGTATTAATAGAGATGTCACATGTTGCATTACTAATGATTAGAATTTTTCTATTTTGTCTTTATTATTTTAAACAAAATCATTGATTCATTCCTAGAGTGCCACGTTTTGGTCATGCAACGCAAATATCTTCACTTCTTTTACTTCAATTAATGTATTTATAATTTCATATCATCACTTCTTTTGTTTCAATGAATGTATTCATCATTTCATAGTGCCACGATGTGGTCATGCAACATAAAAACTATTTTTTTTTATATTTTTTAATAATTAAATGAGTACAAATACAAATAAATTTAATAAGTGGCCATATATTTGAAAAGAATATATTTTTATATTTAATTGGACTCAGTGGTGGTGCTTTTACAGGTGGGATTGTTGATGTATTATGCTTAGGAAATAACCTTTGGCACAATTTTGTGTCACAACTCGCTACATGGCGAGTTATGATTAGTAAGGATGTGTTCCCATATGGCCCACTAATATACCCTTACTAATCACAACTCGCCATGTGGCGAGTTGTGGCACAAAATTGTGCCAAAAGTTGTATCTCTAACATAATTCATTGTTGATTAGATTAAGGAATAGTTCAGCCAACAGTGTGGTGCCATGTGATATTCATGCTTCTTTATATATTATTTTAAGATTTTATATTCTACGTATTAAGCTGTGTTTGTGTGCGTGTGTGTGTGTGTGTGTGTGTGATATTGTACTAGAAATTACAATTATCACTTTATATGAAATTATAGTAATTTCTTTATAATCTTGGAAAATTAAGAATGTTGTGGCTTTTTTTTTTTTTTTTTTTTCAGGTTTCATTTGATGTTATTGGCCTAGGTGTTGGGGTTTCACTCTTGTCGTGAGTAAATAATCTCAACTAAATGCTCTTTATATATATATATATATATATATATATATATATCGTTACTAAATTTTCATGCACTATGACTCATTAAAATTTTTTGAAATAACATTCTCATATGCAAAATTTAGATGATTTGAAGTACCTTTTCAATTTAGACATTTAGGCAAAATGGGTAAGTTTCCTTATGTGTATTAAATGACAAAGTTTGGATATGATTAAACTTCAAATATTTTCTACTAAGTGATCCTTAATTTTTTTGCCTAATTGTTCCAAGTCCTAACTCCTAAAAATTTTCTGCAATGGCACCTTTATTTTCCTTCTACATCATTTAATTGTCCTCTTTTATTTTGCAGGTTAAGTACTCATTTATTGTGATAAGTTTGGACTTTTTTTAGAAAGGTGTTTGCTTGGTTTGAACATATTTTTGGTTAAAACTTTGTACTTGAAATATTAATAATTGTGTTGGGGTAAATTGTTGAGTTGAAGCAAGCAGGTGGCTTGCATGGTGCTATAAGACGGTTTACATTCATATTAGCAGTGTTTACTTCTTTTTGAAAATTTGGATGTTGTTGAGTTATGTTTGTTGATTACATTTTGGACTTCAATACTTGTAAGCATTCTATATTATTATATTGATAATTGTATTGGGTGAATTGTTGTGTTTGAGCAAGCAAGTGGCTTGCATAGTATTATAAGGTCATTGCAATTGATATTGGGAGTGTTTATTAAATTTGGAAATTTGGATAGATATGGTTGAGTTATATTTGTTGATTACTTTTCGGACTTCAATACTTGTATGCATTCTATATTTGTGATTATTATAATTGTGTTGAAGTGGATTGTTGAGTTAGAGCAAGCGGGTGGCTTGCATAGTGCTATAAGGCGGTTTATATTCATATTGGAAGTGTTTACTATTTTTTGAAAATTTGGATGTTTATTTTTGAGTTATATTTGTTGATTACTTTTTGGACTTCAATACTTGTAAACATTTTATATTTGTGATTACCACAATTGTATTGGGAGGATTGTTGTGTTGGAGCAAGCGGGTGGCTTGCATGGTGTTATAAGGCGGTTTACATTAATATTGGGAGTGTTTATTATTTTTTGAAAATTTGGATATTGTTGAGTTATGGTTGTTGATTACTTTTTAGACTTCAATACTTGTAAGCATTTTATATTGTTATATTGATAATTGTTTTGTAGTGGATTGTTTAGTTGTTTTGTTTTATAGCTATGGACAAGAATTGGATGGGCATTAGAGATAGGACATCTGTGGAATATAGAAATGGAGTTACACAATTTTTGAATTTTGCATCTCAACATGCACAGCAAGATGGTACGATTGTTTGTCCATGTTGAAAATGTGCACATTCAACAATGTTGGCTATAGATGTACGAATTCATCTAGTATCACATGGAATTTATAGAGGTTATCGACGTTAGACTTTTCACGGGGGATCATCATCTAGAAAGACTTCTGTTAGAACTCCTAATACTTCTGTCCAAGAGAACTCAAATGAAAATAATAATATGTATGAAAGCAACATTATAAGTAATATCATGATTTGCTAAGTGTAATATTGAATCTATTAACATTGTTAATTTCTAATATGATATTGTATTCAAATTTTGAATATTAGAAAAAAATCAACGAACTGTTGAGTGAGTCCTCAAATCGTGTGCAGTCATCTGACCTTACTGGTAGTATTGCATGGGCACCAAATGATGTATATGCTCAACTGTTTGGTAATGAGCGCAATGGTCATGCTCGGGGTGTGGGATTTGGCCCAACCTCAAGTATGCATCCTACCAAGAGCACTCCTACAATCGCTCAAGTAAGGAGCCAAGAAAGGAATGCTGAAATGACTCAGTTGAAGAATCAAGTGACTTTGACAGAGAAAGTAAATCGTTATGAAAACTTGGAGAAGCGAGTGACCTAATTGATGCAACTAATGCAAAATCAGCAAAATCATTCTTCAGAAGCTAGTCGGGTATTAAATTTTAATGTTTTAAGAATGTATTTGCTGTTTAAATTTTTTAAGTATAGCAACTATTATTTTTTTACTCGAAATGATTTCTTTATGAACTTATTAGATACTTTTAAAATTTAGGGTGGTTTCAGTTCAGATCATCAATCTCCAACTCCTTATAGATTGCAAGCTTCATCCTATCAAGAAACTAGTACATAGCGGTACATGCAATGTTTTAAGGACTCCATGGGTTATTACATAGTTGTTTTGAACAACCACAATTATTTTGGAACTATTGTACTTTGTTTATAATATTGCCATAGTTTGGGTGGTTTTTTTTTTTTTTTTTTTTTTTTGTATAAGTAGACAAGTGTTTTGTTACAACCATATTTATTTTGGAAGTATTGTACTTTGTTTAATATTTTCATAGTTTAGGTGGTTTTTTTTTTTTTTTTTTATAGGTAGACAAGTGTTTTGTTGAACTCAAGATGATACATGTATTGGTATTAAACATATATATATATATATATATATATGTGTTGAATCTATGGTTAATGTATTATTGGGGAATATTGATGATCAATAGGTATATTTGATCTATTACAAGCTTGTGTTAGTTATTGTTGAATTTTAAGCAGGTTTATATAGCATTTTAAAATATATTTTTTTTAAATAATGAGCAGGTTTTTGTGACGTTTTAAAAACGTCGCTAAAAAGTAAGGGGAAATCCTTTTTAGCAAAGCCTTTAAAACGCTGTAAATAATCCACCATATAGTGACATTTTAAAAACGTCACTAAAAAACAAAAGGACAAATGCTTTTGCGACGTTTTTGAAACGTCGCTATAGGTGTAATTATTTGTTGTGTTTTAAATCATCATTAAATGTATTTTCCTACATTATATATGAAAATATTATATTATTTAGTGACGTTTTAGAAAACATCTCTAAAAGATTTTGAACGCCACTAAAGAGTCACATATGGCGACATTTTTCGAAACGTCGCAATAGACCTATAGTGACCGCGTCTATTGCGACGTTTTTAAACATCGCAAAAAAGAGTCACTGTAGACCATTTGTGTCTGTAGTGACGTTTTTTGGGTTTTTAGTGATGTTTTACAAACGTCGCCTAAACCCAAATTTCTTGTGGTGGTAGTGCTCGTTGTCCACGCCAAATTGCACACCTTTCCTCCTCCAATGGCACTTACGTTGTTGGCATGAGCCAAAGGCGTGACTCCCCTCACTAAATTCTATTCTTTTGTAACTTAAATTCGTCCACATGAAGGGTCAAGATGTTGCCAAGTCTGTGTACTTATTTTCACTTGCTTGTGTATTGTACAATGCATTTAATTAGTGTTTTTGATACCTCCACTTTGGGTTGATGTGTTCAGTTTTTTGGTGTTGTATTTTTTTTTTTTTAATTTTCCATTACAAATCCTCTTTCTCTCTCATATGACTTTGGTTTCATTTTAGTTATTTGAGTTCATTTCAAATCACAATCTACATGGCTATGTGTTTAGATGTCCCTAGCAATTGTGAGTAATAAATTATTGTAAAGTCTATCTTTTGTGCTTTTAGTTTCTTTTTTTTTTTTTTATAGTTAAGATAAGAGAACAAGAAATTTTAATAATATATTTTAAACTTAGAAAGTTCAATTATATGGAAGAAAATTTAGGAAAACATAATGCACCATGACACAAGTTATAAGAATATGGATCATCTCAACAATTATATCGTTTGACTACATGAGTCTAATTCTCCTTAAAACAACTTAAATGAATATATTGTCTATAGCAAATTGTAAGAAATGAATTATACATTATATTACATAACAAATAATTATATAAAGCAAGGGACACAACAAAGCTTTATGATAATTTTAGAAAAGCTAAGAGCATTGGTAGCAGAGTACCTAAAATGGGTAAATGAGTTAATATAGGTAACCAAACACCCAAAAACCTTCCACATCTACTTACACTTCAACTTACCCATACCATTTAAGCTACCGTGGTTACCTATATTTGGAGAATCTAATGTGGTTACCCATTTAAATGAAATATATTTTAGAGTTAGATATTTAAGGTTGGTGAAAAGGAAAAGTGGTTACCTAAAATAGGGCAAGTAACAAATTGGGAGAAAAATATAAGTAAGCTGCTACTATTGCTCCTCTAACAAGCTTTTAAAATGCTGAAGGATGGATGAGAGAGGTTCAAGAGATTAGTATTAAAAGAAGAATGTATATGAAGAAAAAGTTGTATATATAAACTTCAATATAATGGTGGGTTTCGCAATGATGTTGGGAGAGTTTTTGAATAAGAGAATCAAGGTATTGAGTTTATATATAGGAATCAGATATAAAAATGCCCTGTTTATTTTCTCTTCTCCTCCAAGGATTAGGATAAATTTACTTGAAGTAATTTTTGGCCTTACCAATTTCCATGCTTTTAAAAAATTTAAAAAAATAATAATATTAATAATACAACCTTTCCAAACACAAAAATGAGATGGATTAGAGTATGAAAAAAAAATAGTGTAGGGGTATTTATTTTAATATTAGAATAATTAAATAAGTTAAGTGAGTTGGAGGTTTTTTGTGGTTTATAAGGGTACGTTTAATATACTGTAAATGTAATTACATAGGAGTAGGAATAGGTATTACAAAGAATACAAGACACTGTAATGTAATGCTTATTACTATTCATTTGTTTGGTAACAACATAATAATAGAACCTTAAAGACAATGGAATGAAAGCATTTTAAAAAAAACTTGTTAGATTCTAAGACTTTAAGAACTAATGTATTATAACTTCAATTTGTAATATGTTGGCAACCTATGATCAAAACATAGAGTCTAGGTTTAGGCTTGCTCAAATTGTGTTTAACTGTAAAATTGGAATCGAGTGATTGCAGAAGTTATTGGACAAAATCTGCAAGGCTCGATCAATCAAAAATTAGACTCGATTGATCGAAACTTGTGCAAATTTAATTTTCTACAGAATTTCCAATTCGGCCCAAGCCTATATGACGTGTAGGATTAAGTGTTTTACTTCAAGTATAAAAGGAAAAACCCTAACTATGTTTTAGAAGTCTTCGAAAAGTCGTGTGTTGAATTTCCTGTGAGATCTAGAGGTGTTTACCTTCATACACACACATGGAATTGTTAAGATCAAGATTCGCATCAAGAACTTGATGATCTCTTCGGTCGCTGCATAAAGAACTTTAAAGAAGATTTGAAACCTGAGTGAAGTCTCAAAGTCACAAGTAAGAGAACTTGTGATTGCGATAGATCAATGAAAGAAGTAATCCGTGAACTCGGAGTTGTCACGTAGTCGTGGTAGTAAATTTTCTACTCAAAGTAGTAATAGGATGTTAGTGATCAAATCCCAATTTCGACCGACCGAATTTTGAAAGATAAGTCTTTTTCTCTCTTTTTCTATTTGACCAATCCAATCTAAGTGATTTTTGTCGTTTTCTTCCTCAAAATTCTCCAAGGTTTTTTTTTCTCAAGCATTGGTAAGACCTTTATACCCTTTCTTTTTCAATTTAATTACATGTTTCATGCATTTATATGCATTTTTCTTGAAAAATTCAAACATAGGAATTTAGGGATTTTTAATTATTTCAATTTTTTTAATCATTTTTTATCAATGGGTTTTTGTTCTTAGTTCATATACATGTGATTCTCATGCATTAATTTGATCAATTTTATGATTTGAGGAGAATTGAAAAATCTAGGGCTTGGAACTTTGAGAAATTGGGGTTTTTGTTCAATTGAACTATAATTGATGAAATTGACTTGTGTAATTGATGGATTAATTCATTATATGATGTTTTATAACTAGTGTAATGGTTAATTGATCAATTTGGTTTATTTTTTTTGAAATTGGGTTTTTCAAAATTTGGGGTTCTAGGATTAAAACTCTATGTTTTAATCAATTGTTGGTTTATAAAGTGAAATTGAAAAAATCATAATGCATTAGAGCATGCATCATATGGGCATTCATTACATGCTTCATATAGATTGTTATTTGTTGCTATTTTTGTGCTCTAACCCTCTCTAATGCAGTCTGCCCTTGGTTTTCTATTTTGTTTTTGTTTTTCTTTCCTCTAAACTCTCAATATCATGGTTAGGAAGTCTAGAGTTAAGAAAAACCCCACCCCATCTACTCTTGAGTTTCAGGGTGATAAGTTTAGAACCTTGAAAAACCAAGAAGTATATGAGACGCTTAATGCATTTAGACCAATGTGGGCTGAGCGTAGGGTTATCTTAGATGAGGTTGATCCTGAGATACATAGGAATTTTAAGAGTAAGGGCAGGTTACCACTCTTAGAGGTAGAGCATCCTCCTCCAGCTGCATTGATTAGAGAGTTCTATTCGAACCTCTCTATCCACTTCAATTATTCCAACGTTCAGTTTGTGAAGAGTTGGATAAGGGGTGAAGAGTATGTCATTACTCCTGAGGTAGCGGCCTCTGCTCTTGGTGTACCTTTGGTACAGCAGCCTATGTACTCTTACACAGAGACCCCTCACCTGATGACATCATGTCTCTCATCACCAGTACTTCCATTAGTTGGGGTACTAATCCTCGTGTCATCTCTCATGAGCTTACTAAGCTCAATTATTTGTTTTTCAAAATTTCTTGTCATTGTATTTGGCTTATATCTCATCTTCATACTATCCCTATTGAGAGATGTGCGTTCTTGTACACTCTCATCACTGATGCTCTTATGAGTTTTCCCACTCTTTTCATTCGCTCATTTGTTGAGGTTCATAGGAATAGTGCCAAATCCCATGGTTTGTTCTTTCCGGTCTTTATTCATAGGATTAGAGGACTTTCTCGCATCCGAGCCCATACATATCATAGCTCCCATAGGTGCCACCTTCCTTAGGCAAAGAGCTGCTCAGTTGAAAGCAAGCTTTAACTGCCCTAGAGTCGAGTCTTCTACAAGTAATGCATCTCGACCTCCTTCTTTTGTTGATCCTTCTGCTGAGGTGTATATAGACCCCTCAACTACCGTGAATCCTCCATTGTCTACATCGAGCGACTCTTCCTTGCATGCTATGTTTGATAACATTTTGATAGTTCAGACGGCACATGGACAGATTCAATTGGATGTGCTCAATAAGGTTGCGGCCTTACAAGCAGATTTGGCCCATGCTAATGGTTCTACTCCATAAGCTCCACCCTCCGATGAGTCACGATTGCCCTTTGACAATTCGTCACAAAAAGGGAGAGTATATACATATGGAGATAGGGGGAGATTGTAGATTGTATCAAGGAGTTTTTGATATGTATTCTATTTATTTTTTCTTTGATGTATTTCTTTTGATATGGGTTGTATATGTTGGGGGGGGGGGGGGGGGGGCATTATGTTTATGTATTTTTATGTTTCTTGTTTCACATATGATACATTAATTATTGATTTATATTATGAGGTTATTTATGGTATGTCTTTTATTTTATGTTTTGTGAAATCAAGAAGTTTAATTTGTTTTACTTATATTTTCCACACGCATGTTTATGTGTTTGTTGAGTGTTTCAGGAATTTACAGGTTAATTTAGTCGTGGCTGCTGTCTACTTTAGCAACTAATAGATAGTAGTTTAGGTTGAATTGTAATTAGGGCTTTTTAATAGAATGGGCTGTTTTACTTTGAGCATTTTAATTTTTGTGATATGTTTGTCACGGATTGCCAAAAGGGGAGTTTGCTAGGTACTAAGACTTTAGAAATTAAAGTATTAGAACTTCAATTTGTAATATGTTGGCAAACCATTATCAAAACATAGAGTCTAGATTTAGACTTGCTCAAAGTATGTTTAACTGTAAAATTGGAATCAAGTGATTACAGAAGTTATTGGACAAAATCTGCAAGGCTCGATCGATCGAAAATTAGACTCGATCGATTGGAACTCGTGCAGATTTAATTTTCAGCAGAGTTTCCAATTTAACCTAAGCACATAGGGTTAAGTGTTTTAATTCAAGTATAAAAGAAAAAACTCTAATTACATTTTAGAAGTCTTTGGAGAGTCGTGTGTTAAATCTTCTATGAGATCTAGAGATGTTTACCTTTATACACATACATAGAGTTGTCAAAATCAAGATTCACGTCAAGAACTTGATGATCTCTTCAGTTGCTGCATAAAGAACTTTAAAGAAGATCTGAAACTTTTGCGTGGAGTCTCAAAGTCACAAGTAGGAGAACTTGTGGTTGCTGTAGATCAAAGAAATAAGTAGTTCGTGGACACGGAGCTATCACGTGATCATGGTAGTAAGTTTTCTACTCGATGTAGCAATAGGATGTTAATGGTCTAAATTCTATTGTAAAACTTCAATTCTTTCATAGTGAATCTGTTTTACCTTGAGGATAGCTAAGTTAAATCCTCCTTAAGTTTTTTACCACTTAGGTTTTCCTAGGTTATCATATCGTTGTGTTCTTTATATTTCTGCATTATTTACATGATATGATTTTGTTGTGTTAACCTAGAACTAAATAATTTATCTAAGTAATTATTTGGCTAAATAACTAGGTTAAATAACTTGTGTTGAAGGGTCTAAAAACATACAAAACTTAAGATATATTTTAGGAAATATCTTACTCATATAATTATATTTTCTAAAAGATAATATTTTTAAATTTGAAAGAGAAATTAGTTATTTATTACGATTTTTTATTTTATAATTGTTATGTGCATATGAAAAGTTTGTATATTTGGAAATATATTAATTTTAGAAATTAATACACTTACTAAAGAATAACTATTACATCCCTTCTAGAGATGAATAGTTATTCATCATTTAAAAAAAAATAGCTATTCATAAGAAATGAGTCTAGGGATGGCAATGGGGCAGGGCGAGGCCGAAGGATGGGATCTTCGTTCCCGCCCCTCATGGTTGTTGCCCTTCCCCATCCCCGCCCCGCCCCAGGGTGCAGGGCAAACTACCTTGCCCCATCCCCGCCCTTTGAGGCCCCGCGGGGAACTGCCCCGCCCCACCCTGCCCCTAATACAATTTTATATATATAAATAATTTTTTTGCTACAATAATATAAATCACAACAAAACAAAATGTTTTAAAATCCAAGCATTTAAATAAACCAAATATTTAAATAGTCTAATACGTAACAACATAATTCAAAATTTCTTATAACAAAATAAACATTGTCTTTGCATGAACAAAATCATCACGGATAATTGACTAATTTTTTAACAAAATAAACGTTGTCTTATAACAAATAAAAATTGACTAGTTCCTTAAGAATAAGTTTCGCTTTCTCCCAATGTAGTGACACCACTTTCTTCTTTATAGACTTGGAGTGGAGTTTGGCTTGAAACTTGTAAAACACGTATAGACTATAGAGCAAAGGGATGGGTCAGAGGGCGGCAATAGCATTAGGGTTTTAGAATAAAAAATATTTTATCTCATGTCTTGTACTTTTGTGATTCACTTTAAATATTAGTGATTTAGAATTCACTAAATTTACAATTATAGTCCTTATTAGTGCAGGGCAGGACAGGGCAGGAATAAAAATACTAAATCCATCCCCGCCCCGCTGCGGGGTGTAGGAACAAAATATTGCCCCATCTCCGCCCCACCACCTTTGCGGGCCGGGGAAAACCCGCACGAGGCGGAGCGGGGCAAAGCGGAGCAGGGTAGAATTGCCATCCCTAGGAATGACTTTTTCTTATAAATGAATTGATGAAACACAGCATAATCATTCCCCTTCAAAACACCAGGAAGTTTTCTCCTTTAATTAGAAATGTAACACTAACTCAGAACACACACACACCCCCCCCCCCCCCCCCCCCCCCGGGGGGCCAAAAAAAAAACTCTTATTTACTCCACATTATACAAAGAATTAAAAGAATAAGAGTGAAATTAGAGAAAACTTTAGGAGAGATTAGTCGTGCCATTTTCCTATAAGATATTATTACATGGAAATAAAGCTACTTATTTACTCCACAGTCCACGTTATACAAAGAATGGACACATCACCTTAAAATTTAAAGGGCACTTTTTTTTTAATCAAATTTCGAAACAACTGACAATTTACAAATACGAAGTGGAATACACCGCCTACAACATTTCTTGTAGGTAAGCATTCAAATCAAGTACAAAACAATATACTGTCAAAAGAATGTAGGTTAAGAGTGCTAGATTATTCGTCTTCAATTTGTCTTGATTTCAAGCGAGGTGCTGCAAGTAGGAGTGCTATATGCAAGATTGGGGTTGTTGTAAACCATTAGCAATACCTTTGGCATTGACACATGAGGATGCCACAGGTCCTTCAACACCATGGTAACTTAGGTTAATCTCGTTGAGCTCAATCTTCTCACAAGGTTTGCTTTTGCTACAATCAAAAGCAACTGCAAATTTTGAACTAGAGGTACCCCTAATGCTTCTATACTTAACATCGTGAATCTGAACTTGGGAGTCACCCTGTAGATAAAAAAGATCACCAACATGGTAAAAGAAGTTTTATATAACATATGATTTAATCAAGAAAATAGTCACTCAAACCAAAAACCTATGCAAGAGGAACAAGCATATGTAACATCATTTGAAAAAGAGCTTGGTACCTTTTCACATTTGCGAGATGGGCAATATTGTTGATCAATGATGATGGGGTTGTTGACGTTCTCCATGATGATGTCTTCAAATGTAAGGTTGAAAACATTGCTTGTATAAGGTTTGGCCCATGTTTTGACCCTCAAGCCATTTTGAGTGCCAATCAAGGTGCAATTAGTCACTGTTAATCCACTAACATCTTCTTCATTAGGTCCCCCACCAAGGCTTCCAACACTAATTCCATGACCAGGGCCACATGTTACGTTCCTAATGTTTATGTTTTTAGAACCAGGACTCATTGATACACAATCATCTCCTGTGGCTATTGTCGAATCCGTGATTTCAATATTGCTAGATGAACCAATGTGTATTCCATCGGTATTGGGGCTATCTTCGGGTGCTATTATATGTATGTAATGAAATTCTATACCTTTGGATCCAAAAACGTTCATGTGGGCATTCTTGCTGTTGATTGAAGTTAGGCTAGTAATCTTTGAATTGGTGACAAAATCAAATCTCAACGACTGGAAGGCATAAATAAACTAAATAAGTAAATTTCTTTATTATTATTATTATTATTATTATTATTATTATTATTATTTTAAAAAGGGGTAACACAACCACAAAACATTAGATTGTAAAGAAAGAAATTAGATTGAAATTTTTTCTAATGAGGAAAGAAAATAAAATCATTTTTTAAAACGAACATTTTCTAAGTACAAGGAAAAAAAATAGATAATGGAAATGTGAAACTATATGATCTATAGAAAAGTCTACTGGATGAAAAGAACCAAAGGATGCAAAAATGAGTGATTCAAGACAAAACACACGATTATGGGCAACACCATTGTTTAGCCCAATTTAAGAAGGATTCGTTGATACAAGAACTTACAATGGGAAGAGATTTGCAGTTTGGGTCTTTACTGCAAGTATTGTCATCCCAAGCAGAGGGACCTTGGCCATCCAATTTTCCACCACCGCCGATTATCAACTGGTCTATATATTGGAAGGTGATCCAATGGTCAACATTAATTGTAGATGCTTTATCTGTAGGAGCTTGTAGGGTCCCTATGATTTGAAATTCCACTTTGCCCTTGCATGGGCCTTTCAACACTATAGGCCGCAACATATATGTTCCTCGTGGGATTAATACAATATTTTTTCCTTCGGATTGGCAAGCTTTGTTAAATACATTTTCAAAAACCTACAAAGACAAACACACACAATAACAAAATTATAAAACAATTAAATTGCTCTGTTAATATACTTCAATGCTGCTGACTTAAGAAAAGATTCAAGATTATCCTAATTCTCTTGAGCAAAAATTACCTTACTGTTATCAGTTTTTCCATCGGCAATAGCACCATCTTCCATCACATTAAAAACTGTATTTCCTAACCCAACTTCAGAAATGCTTGCTAATAAGAACATTAGGTAAACACAACGAATAACTGATATTAAACCCATATTTTTTTTACTTTTGCTACTACTACTGCTATTTGATTGTTATGGTTTTTCAGTATTTATAATGAATTTTTGTAGATAAAAATGGAATAAAATTAACAATAAAGAATGCACAATAATTTTTCAGCAATAATCCTAAATTATCCTATCTTCTCACACTTGAGCCCACCACAAATGTACAATATATGCTATTTTTAGAATGAAGAGAAATGAAGGGGAAGGATAGGAGAATAAAGGGGAAAGTGGCTGGAGTGTACTAAAATTTAGTTTTAATCATCTTCTATTCTCCTCTTCTTTTCCCTCCCTTTATCTCCTTCCATCCAAAGATAAAGGTAGTTTCTTTTTTTTCTTTTTCATTTTTGTTAATGGTCCATGTGGGACAGAAGTGAGACAGAAGATTTTTACTCATCCATATGTGAGGTGATAACTTAATTTTGAAATGTTGTGAAATTGTTGTAAATTTATGTTGTGCCCCTTAGGGTATTATACCTAAATTTTTCCTTTTAGCAACGTAATCAAATTGCTTGCAATGTGTTCTATACCACTAGCATTATCACCCGCCAATGGAACCAGTTATTTTTTTCATTTTCTATTTTGGACCATATTATTTCAAACCAAAGAATTAGGAATTAGAATCCACTCAATAAAAGTTAAACCATCAGCACCATCTTTTTTGTGAAGCCCGCTTTAGGCCAGATGCATGATTGGCCCTAATAATTCAGCTATAATTGATGGGTTAGAAATTATGTGGATGATTTTTTGTTTAACTCAATAAGTTTGGGAGAGAGTTTTCAGAATGAGAGAAGGAAGGTATTAAGGAGGAGGATAACTTTTATCATCTTCTCCTTCAAAGATTAGGATAAATTTACATGACGTAATTTTGAGACTTTCCAATTTCTATGCGTTAAAAAAAAAAAAAAAAAACAGTACTGTAGGGGTATTTAATATTAGAATGATGAATAATAAATAAATTAATGAGATAATAAGTTAAGTATTTTTTTTTTTAAAGTGAGAAATTAGTGTTTTAATCAAACTAGTTGTTGAAATATTAAAATTCAAAAAAAATTAATTTTAATTTTTTGTTAAAGAATCATTTTCTTTTAAATTTACAAATACTATAAGTAGACATATTTCTAAAAAGTTTTTTTTTTTTTTTGGTAAGTTCTAAAAATTTTTTTTATTTAAAAGAAGAAGCATTAAATAATACTCAGTAGATTTTTTTTTAACACCATTTTTTTTTTTTTTTGGAGAGAGAATATTACAGGGAAACTAAAATAAACAAAAACAGAAATTCAACGGAAACAATATGTATGAAGCTGGTTTACCAGCCTTTTCCAATCGAATATTTTATGAGTTGTTTTTCGTTTACTTTTTGTTCAAGAAGAGTCAACTGGCATGAGGTTTGTGCTGATGATACACCTAATAATCTCCACTAATTACCCCAATGTATTGAAACCCATGACAAGTTTAGACCACTATTACTCAACTTCCATTTCAATTTCAGTAATTACAAAGTAGGATTTAATATACATTTTAAAATTCAAATTATATTTGACTAATTTAATGCATATTTATCATTGTGCTATGTCTACTCTCCACTAATTACCCATGGCTTCTTCTCAAAAAAAAAAAAATTACCCATTGCAATTTTCAACTACTATTACTCACCTTCCATTTTAATTTAAGTAACAATAATAACAAAGTAAGACTTTTTTTTTAATACAAAATAGAATTTCTATTTTAACCTAATCTAATTGTATATGTGTGTAAAACTCCCTCCTGAAGACTTGAATCTCGACATTTGCCCTCTACACCCAACAAATACTTATACTTGCAGAATGACCATCGCACTAAGAGTATGCGGTGATATTAACAAAGTAAGACTTAATATGCATTTCAAAACTCAAATTATGTTAACTAATTTAATGCATATTTATTTTATTGATATGTCTACTCTCCACTAATTACCCCAATTTATTCTTACCTATCACAATTCTCACACTTCCATAACAAAGTCAGACATTATATACATTTTCAAAATTCAAATTTTGTTGACTAATTTAGCTCATATGTGACGTGTCTAATTGTTTCATATTTAAAATATTATTAATTTTTTGGCTTGAGTTATATACAGTATTATTAATTATTATATAAAAGTAGCTTATAACTCCATGCATATGCATGGATACACTTAAAAATGTACAATAAGATGCATAATATAATTTCTATATATATAATTTAAATATTATTGATAGTCATTTTTATATTTTGTTAACTCTTTAAAAAATTTTGTAAGGATATTATTAGGTATAAAATGTAAATTATTCGTGTTTTTTTTTTTAATTATTGTGAAGCACCTTTTTTTTATTTACGATTCATTTATTCTAAACTCTTTGGTTTTTGTGCTTAATAACTCACTTGAATGAATATTTATGATGTGGTCTCATAGTTTATTCTAAACTTAAGAAATAAAGCTCTTTAAGAATAAATAATTTAAAACACATGACGCAAAATTAGAACTCTAATTTGAAATTCTAATTTGAGTTTTTCTCAGTTTCACCTATTATTAATAAATAAATAAAAGGAATAAAACCACATAGGTAGGTACCGTGTATAAAATAGTGTATTAACCCTTGAGGATAGTAATATACTCATTTACTTTATTAGTGAATATGCTGAATGGTTGATTATAATATAATAAAGACTATAATTACTATTTTTTTCTTTAATGTCCATTTTTAAAAATAGAAAAATTATTTTCTAAATGCAATTTCTTTCTTGATTAATTTGAATGAAAATTCATTTTGAATGACTATTTAATATCATACCTATGCAAGATGGTGCAAAGCGAAGTGGATCAGGCGAATTCGGCGTATTAAATGGATTGTTGCACAAGCCTACAAGTAGCTATTAATGGGATTTTTTTTATATGCTCAAATATATTATTTTATTTATTTCGTATCGTTATCAAAATAATATGAAAATATTTTAAATAATATAAATTAAATGATCATTTGTTAAAATCAAAATAGTGTTTTCGTTCATTTAAATATGAAAACAAAACTCACTACAACAATTTGAAACAAAATAGCAAAAAACCAAAACGTTCACTTTCTCTTATCAATCTTCTTTTTCTTCATATCATCCTCTTAAATAGGCTATATAGCATTCAAAGGAACTTTTTATTTTTTTTAGAATCAAATTTCAAAGTCAATTACAATTTACAAATACGAAGTGGAGTACATCACAGCTTACAACATTTCTTGTAGATAAGCATTAATATCAAGTAAAACACAATATATACTGTCAAAGAACATAGGTTAAATATAGGATTATTTAACTTGAATTGTCTTCATTTCTAGAAAGACGATACAAACAGGAGTGCTATATGCAAGATCCAGGTTGTTGTTGACCATTGGCAATTCCTTTGGCATTAGAACATGAGGATGCCACAACTCCTTCAGCACCATGGTAAGTTAGGTTAATGTTGTTGAGCTCAATATTCTCACAAGGTTTTCCTTTGCTACATTCAAAAGCAACTGCAACTTTTAAGCTAGAGGTGCCTCTAATGTTTCTGTACTTAACATCTCGAATTTGAACTTGGGAGTCACCCTGTAGACAAAAAAAATCACCAATATGGTAAATCAAGTATTATACATGTATTTTAATCAAGAATTAGCACACATAACAATATTTGAACAAGAGATTTGTACCTTTTCACAATTGCGAGATGGGCAATATTGTTGATCAATGATGATGGGGTTGTTGACATTATCCATGATGATGTCTTCAAAGATAAGATTGAAAACATTGCTTGCATAAGACCTAGCCCATGTTTTGACCCTCAAGCCATTTTGAGTGCTAATGAAAGTGCAATTAGTAACTGTTAATCCACTAACATCTTCTTCATTAGGTCCCCCGCCAAGGCTACCAACACTAATTCCATGACCAAGGTTTTCAGACTCGGACCGTTCATTGAACCGTAAAAGGGAGAGGTTCAAGATTTTTGAGGTCGAACCGAGGTCGAACCGTGATGATGTCATAATTAATTTAATAATTAATTAAAGCCAAATATAGATATTAAATTTATAATACTAGCAAAATTGACTAATATATCTATATATGTGAGGGAAATTTAATGATTTTCAAGCATATATTTAATAAAATTGTGTTTAGTTGTTTTTATAAAAAAAAAAAAATTTGCTATGGGGTTGGACCGCACAGTTCTTGCGACCGGTTCTTGCGGTCCAACACCGGTTTTAGGGGTTCACGGAATTAACTAAAAATCCGGTTTTTTAAGCTTAAAAAACTGGTTTTTATCTCGGTTCTAGGTTTTCACGGTCCGACCTCCCGGTCCGGTCCGGTTCGGTTCTGAGAACTATTATGTCCATGACCTGGGCCACACGTTACGTTCCTAATGTTTATGTTTTTAGAACCAGGACTCATTGATACACAATCATCTCCGGTGGCAATTGTTGAATCCAATATTTGAATATTATTGGACGAACCAATGCGTATCCCATCAGTATTGGGGCTATATTTGGGTGCTATTATATGGATTTGATCAAATTTTATATCTTTGCATGCAAAAACATTCACATGGGCATTCTTGCTGTTGATTGAAGTTAGGTGAGTAATCCTTGAATTGGTGATGAAATCAAATCTTAATGACTGAAAGGCATAAGGAAAACACACTATATGAATAACACGCATTTCAAACATAATTACAATTTAAAAGAGTTCAAATTAAATTATATGGTTTATTTAACTTATTTTTAAAAATGGGAATCGATTTAATAAGTTTATTATTAGTCGTAAATAAAAAATGTTCCCAGCAAGTTAATACATCAAAGATACACCTAAGAATAAATATACAAAATAAGTCAACTTCTTTTTTTAAAAAGAAAGAGTGGGGGTAACACAACCTCAAAACATATTGGAGATAATAAGGAAGAAATTAAGTTGTAAAATTTTATAATTCAAATGATAGAATTTTTTTTATATTTATTTTTAAGGAACATAATCTAAGTACAAGGGAAAAAATAGATTATAGAATTGTGAAGTTATATAACTTTATTAATAGAATTGTGAACATAATCTAAAGGATGGAAGCATAGTAAAAACGAAAACTAAGAATGACTCATTACAAAAGGCCCAAGAACATGATCATGGGCTACTCCATTTTTTAGCCCAATTTAAGATGTATTTGTTGAAATAATAACTTACAATGGGAAGAGCTTTGCAATTTGGATTTTTACTACAATTATTGTCATCCCAGGCAGAGGCACCTTGGCCATCCAATTTCCCACCACCCCTGAGTACCAACCGGTCTATGTATTGAAAGGTGATCCAATGGTTAACATTAATTGTAGATACTTTGTTTGTAAGAGCTTTTATGGTCCCTATGATCTGAATTTCCACTTGACCCTTGCATGGTCCTTTCAACACTATAGGCCCCAGCACATATGTTCCTCGTGGGATCAACATTAGATTCCTTCCTTCAGATTGACAAGCTTTGTAAAATACATTTTCAAAAACCTACAAAGACAAACACAAATTATATAACCATTACATAGCTTTTTAAAAATGCTTTAATGCTACTCATCCAAGAAACCATTACATAGCTTTTTAAAAATGCTTTAATGCTACTCATCCAAGAAAAGATTCATAGTTATCATAATTTTATTGAGCAAAACATACATTACTGTTATCAGTATTTCCATCTGAAATAGCACCATCATTCATCACATCAAAAACCATTTTTCCAAACCCAACTTCAGAAATGAATGCTAATAAGAACACCAAGTAAACACAACGAAAAACTGATATTGAACCCATGTTTTCCACTACTACTAACTTCTTTCTTTCTTTCTTTCTCTCTTTTTTTTTTTTTAAATAAAATGATAATAGAATTTTATTGAGTAAAAAACTAGACAATAGATACACTACAAAACTTCAGAACAAGGACTCTTCCACCCAATACTTTACAATATGGTTTCTCTGTTTTATAATGAATTTTCATAGATAAAAATGGAATAAAATTAACAATAAAGTTAAGGACAAAACAAAACTCCACTCCAAATTTATAACAATATTCCTAAATTAGCCTATCACCTTACACATGAGTCCACTACAATCTGTAATTTTTTTTTTTTTTAATGGCTCGTGTGTGAAGTGATAGTCTAATTTAGGAATGTATAAGGTAAACACGGTGCATTTTTTATATTAAACCCATGTTTTCAACTACTACCACTTAATTGTTATGGTTTCTCTTCTTCTTTTTTTCTTTTTCTTTTTTTTGAGAAAAAGTTCAGTGCATATTATTAAGGTAGGCTATTGATATCAACCTAAAATACAGATAGAATTTCTGGTGGTACTTCTTCCATCCAAACTTAAATTTGAGGAGGAGGAGGTTTCTCTGCTTTAATAATGAATTTTGTTAGATAAAATAGAATAAAATTAACAATAAAATTAGGGACACAACAAAACTTCAAAACAATTTTACAACAATATTCTTAAATTAGCCTACTACCACAAATGAGCCCACCACAATATGTCATTTAGATTTCTATTTTTATTAATAGCTCATATGTGAATTGATAGGTTAATTTAGGAGAATTGTGAATTTGTTGTAAATTTGTGTAATGTCCTAAACGGAGTAACGGACTCTAAAATCAGAAAATTTTATTTAGTCCATTTGAAGGATCACCTCATCAATGTTCAGTGGTTATCCCACTCAAATACCATAATGCCATGTGTACAATAGAACCCAATGAATGATTAGGGTCTTTTAAGGAAGTGGCTTAAGGTTCATCCTAATGTGAGGACTATATGTCTCAAACTTTAAAGGTCCTTAATAAGCAGCAATGCACAGATGTTATGTGAATTAAAAATGGAAGAGAGAGAAATAAAAATCATTAAGGGCTGGCCCTAGACATTTTTAGGCCTCAGGCGAGAATAAAAATTGGGCCTATTATATTTATGTATTAATTAAATTAATATTTATTTAATATTTTTATTATAATATATTTTATTTAAAATCTATTTTTCTTGCATTTTGAGATGCAAATTGACTAATTAAATTTTTGTATTCAAGTTCTTCTAACATTTCCTTTTCATTTTCTTCTAACTCTTTTTGGTGAATGTCTTGATCATTTTTGATATTTTCATCTAAATTTTGTGTTGTATTTTATTTATTACTAATAACAAATTTATTCATTGATCCTTTTTGAGACTCAATTAATGTTTCTTCTCTTTTTCTTTATTTAAGTTTTTCATATCCAGATGCATATTTTCTAGTAGAAATTTTAAATAAAACAATATTTAAAAATAAAATAAACACTATCTATAATATATTTATAATGACTAAAATAAAAAATAACTTTCAGGTATAAAGCAATAAAACCTAATGTATATAAAAAAAAAAAATACTATTATAGCTCTAGTTTTACTGAACAATAACAAGAATCTAGTATCCTCAAATTCCCAATCCGCACAAATATAAAAACGCATGATTAAAACTCAAAAATTTAAAGCCCAGACAGAAGTACAACCCCACCTACAACCCAGCCCAATATTGAAAGCCCAGCCAAAACCGATCCTATTATAATAAAAAAAAAATGTAAAAGACAAAACTTTAAGGCCCACGTCCCCAGCCGAAGATAAGACATAAGAGTCCTTAGACTCTAGTCCACCCACAGCCACGAGTCTTTTTGGATAAGACTAATAAGCCTACATCCACAAAACCAATAAACCACGGCACCATTTGGATTCTGGATCTGCAGGGTACAGAGCGGAGGAAAAGTCATATAGTCTATACCTAGAGAGCATACAGTTGAGACAGATCACTGATCAGATCGAAGGAAGCATGAGCCACCAAGAAAAGATTTAAAAGTAGAACTAGTGTAGAGAAAGAATGAGAGAGGCAGAGGTAGAGAGCAAGAGCTGAGACAGAGGTGAAGAGCAAGAGAGAGAAGCTGTGAGTAAATTTTAGGGATCGAAGTAGCAATGTTTACAAGAGTGTTTCAAATTTTTTTTGTTCTTTGGTAGTAAATATGTATAAGATTTTTTAGAAGTTTCACTTGAAACTAGGGTGTGCTTCTGTCCAGTGTCACTGGGTCCATTGCGATCATGACACTTTTTATTTTTAAACACATGTTATGATCCCAACAAATCTAGTACATTGGAGACACTGGATAGAAGCCACACTTTTGAAACTAAATTTTTTTTTCTACTACCCGTTATTTTTCAAAATTTTGGGGCCCTCCCTCCACTTGGGGGCCTTTGGCAATGGCCTAATTAGCCTAGTGGAAGGGCCGGCCCCTGTAATCATATGGTTCTTATATGGAGTATGGACCTGCAATAACAAGCCTTAACACATTGCTAATTATGAGGCTACATTCAAGACGTGTTTCTAGTTCCTATACTTCTCATAACAGGTCTTGACATACTGAATGCATTACATGTAGAGTTCAAAGTTTTTTTTTTTTTTTTTTTTTTTTTTTTTTTTTTTTTTTTTTTTTTTTTCGAGGGAGAGAGTTCAAAGTTGAAACCTTCAAATATAAGAGCATTGGAGATTCTATGAATTGGTCCTTTTTCTTTTTTTTTTTATAACAACGACATTACTTCTAACCTATAGCGTTTTTTTTTTTTTTTTTTTTTGGGTAAAATAAGGATTGCATTTACATAAACTAAGGAACAAATATAGTCTCAGGAGAGTCAGGACACTTCCTGCTTAAATACAAGCCATTAAACTCAGCATTAAAAGTACTAGCTACGTCCACAGGTGGACACAAAAGAGATTAAATTGACTCTCTTGCACAGCTCCCATCCTGGCCAGCCTTTCCGCACTTCTATTTGCTTCTCAAAAGCATTGCTTAAAATGGATTTGGTGAATCTGGGTAGCCAGTAGCCTGCAGTCATTCACCAGAGGAGAAACCAAACTGTTAGTGCAGTTTGAAGAGGACAAAACATCAATAATAGCTTCAGCATCTGACTCTACTTCAATAGCATTAAAATTTCTGTTTAAGCAGAGTACAAGCCCATCCTGTGATGCCCATAATTCAGCGAAGTAGCTGGATGTAATTCCTATATTTCTCGCAAATCCCACAATCCAGGCGCCTTCTTATGTGACGAATTGTAAGTTGTAGAGAGGTGACCCAATATGAATCCACCATCACCTCTCTACCACTCACAACTCGCCACATGGGCGAGTTGTGGCACAAGTTATGCCACTTTATGTGACATAAGTTGTGCCAAACATTATTCAATGACTCCCCCACCTCCCGCTGGTCCGGGATTCCCAAGAGAGGATCCATCAATGTTCAACTTAACCCATCCATGGCTCGGTCTTTTCCATCGAATCTACTTAACAACGAGTTGAGATGGAGTTTTTGGGGAAATAAGCACAATAGAAGAACTCCATAGCTCTATGTACTACCTCTTTAGCTAGCATGGGATTGATTCTTTTGTTCTTGAAAACCACCTGATTCCTATTGTTCCAGATGGTCCAAACAGTAAATGGAAACACAATTTTCCAAGGAATTGGGAGCCGAGAATCTGCCTTGTCAATAGCACAACTATGACAGCCACATGTGGAGGTTTTGCGTGAAGAAGGGGCCATTATTTGCGGATTTTACCAGTTGGAACCAGGTGGCCTTGATGGCGGGGCAATCTCAAAGGGCAAGAGAAATCGTTTCTACGCCAGCCTGACACAATGGACAAGTAACATCTGCCTCTTAATGCTAATCGCTCGCTAACTCCAATGCTGTTATGGCAACATTTCCATAGGAAGGTCTGAACCCAGGAACGATTTTAAGATCCCATACCCAATTTCAATGGAAAGGCTCAGGGGGGCCCAGCTCCGCTGCAAGCCTGTAAGCACTTTTAAGATCAAATTCTCCATGCTTTGCCCCCACCCAAGTCAGTCTGTCTTGGCTTCTTGAAGCTATCACAAACGGGATTGCTTGGAGCGCTTTCTTGCAATTCAGAGGAAGATCAAATGGGATCATGGACCAATTCCATCCCGCATTGTTCCATAATAATTGTTCTTTATTTCTTAGATGCGCGACCCTAGATCCCTTATTCACTAACAAGTAACTTTACTAGTTAAACTAGATCAAAGAATATTTGGAAATTGGAATATGCACAAAGGACTTCACATATTTGAATTTTAAATTTTAAATTTGGCAGATTTTGACCTAATTTTACTGGCAATAATTTCTGCATAGCTATGAGAGATTATGATCAAATTAGTTGAGTCATTATGGTCCTTGTCTAGGAATTGAATTTTGAACTTTAATGCATATTGATTTTTGGTGAGTGGACGATTTGGTGTGTTTTTGACTCTTGGCTAATGTAACTGACACTAATTTCGGCATTACACACTGATCAAATTAGCTTTTGCCCTTGCCAAACTCGAGGCTTATACTAATTTTATTGATCCTTATCTATACGTTAACGGCTCGCTGCTACAGCCCAATCATCCATTATTTCAGTATAAGTGTGAACAGCTTACAGCTTCAATGGCCTGAAAACAATTGAAAGAGAAATTATTAATTCGTCCATTATTTCTTCTTTTCTTTTCTTTTTGGACATTCATCCATTGTTTCATTTCTTGTATTTTTACCCGCTCTTCTCTTTACCTAATAAAGTGCTTAAACAATTAGCCAGGTGTTGCAACTTGCAACCTTCCAAGCAATGTGAATCCTCGACGGTTGATTGCTCACTATGGAAATTAGCAACGGACCAACAGTTGAGAACAATCTGCTGTTCCATGCATTTGCTTAATGCAGTTCTTAACGCCACTACTTATGTCATACACAATGCACACCAAAGAATAATTATGTGTATATTTTACAACAAAACAGAAATACAAATTGCATACTCAGAATAAATCCATCATCACATCTAGGATCTACCTCTCAAGAATTTGTATTCTCGAATTACATGGGGAAGAATGAACATACCTACAATGTTCAAAAAAGAAGAAAGAATTCACTGCTGTTTAGGAAAAATTTGGAACCTTGTTGCCATGCAGCAAAGAAGGGTGATCATGTTACAATTTTCAAACCAGAAAAAGAGCAGAAAGGAGCATTGCAAGATATGGAAGGAAGAAGCATGAAGCAATTTTAGACTGCCCATTCCGTGTAGTTGGAGCAATTGTTGGATTTACACCACCAGGGCTGGAAGATGGTGCTGTCGCTAAAACATGTGGCATAGGTGGCTCCACCACATCACTCTCATTCAGGACTGGGAACGGAGCCTCAGCTGGTGGCATGAACTCAGAAGTAATGAATTGCATGAGACTCCCAGGTTGAACAGAGGACATATAAGGAGGGCTGTTTTTGCCCAATAAACATGGATTCCCTGCATTACATTGAAGCATGTCATTGTATCAGTAACTAGAGACAAACTTGAATTGCTCTATAGGACCATGCCAGGGGAGAAACAAAATGCTTCATAGGAAACTGAATTGAATCAATTGACTATGAAAAGTTCCTGGAGGATTTGAATGAGAAGAGGCAAGATGACATGAATGTCTGTTGGATGCAATAATGTATTAACATTTTTGTCCAGCAGCATTTTGTTACTGAGACCTGTGATAACAAAGCATTTATGTTCTAAAAAGCATGCAAACGGAGGCCAGGTTGTTAATCTGTTAATCTAGTGGTATAGAGTTGTGTTAAAAATTTCTAGAAACCCAAGAATAATGCCAATGCAATTTTTAGTTTTGGTGTTTAACATGTATTTCTGCATCATTCAAATTAAAAGAACCAATAAAAGTATCCTGTATCCACTTACTTTTGTATCTGGCAGCTGTCTTGGGGTAGTCAGTGATGACACCGTCAACACTGGCTCCCATGACATATGAGTTGATCTCCACAGTTGCATCTGAGAAGAAGTCCCATGCTTGAGACACAAACTCATTGCTGAAGCTATCAACATAAACAGGGAGTTTAAATGATTGTAGCTTCGATACAGTATCAGTACCACCAGTAAGGAATGCATTATTTTCAGGAAAGACAGAGGACTTGCTGACAACCACAGCATGAGCAAACTTTTTAATATCCCCAACGGCTGAGTTTGCGAAATCACGAATATTCTCATCAACCTTGTATACAAGCTCATAATTCGTTTTGTCCTTGAATTGCTGTAGAACTGAGCTGTTAGCGGACTGAATCATGACTCTTAGTGCTACCTGATTATCATAACTAGCTTTACTCAATGCATCTTTCACTGCCTGGATTACATTTAATCCCTGCTCCTCTGCAAGGTAGGCCGCATTCTGAAAGGAACAGAACAGAACATGATGAAATGGCATCATCAACATAAATAGTTGAATCAGGGTAAGAAGAATTTTTATGTCTCAATTGGCAATACACAGAATCTACATCCAAACATTCTTGACCAATATGAAACACACTGGTTTCTGCATTGGCACCAGCATAAATTTTGAGAAGGAATGCACGGCAGTTAGTGTCAACCTAAAGCAGAGTCATCAAGCATGACAGATCACACTCTATACAAGAGTGGACACCTACAAATTATTGACTAAGAGAATTTTGAAAGAAAACAACTGAAAATCATTGCTGACATACCTCACCCCTCTCCCTAACCCCCAAAAATTTGATAGAACAAAGAAAACACATGTTACACCAATAAAAATGTTCAGTCTTTAACAGGCATGATCTCTGATAAATTACTAATCATGGATTTCTGGTTTAAAATATCTTTTCTTATTAAGTTTTCTTAGCATCTAGAAAGATGCAGGCATAGCAAATACTCACCTCTATGCTGATCAAGACACCAGTAAGAGAGCTAGCGTTCTTTGACAATGTCAAAAAGTCAGCCAATGTTAGATATCTTCCAACACTTTTGTACTTTGGATTCCGGAACAATCTGTACCCTGCATAGGGGTTTGCTATGGACGCTGCAGGAATTTAGAAAAAAAAAAATGCAGGGATATTAAATACGATTCTAGGAGTAACTTTGCTATTCATTGTATTCACAAAAACAGAACAGAATATGCCAGTCAAATAACAGAACCAAAATGCACTAGAAGATATAGAACAAGGAAAGCAGATGAATTTTCATGAGAAAGGGCCCTCTCAACACATAAGAATTTAGGATGTCTCAATTTATGTTCCCTCTCTAAGGTCCAAAAATCTTTTCCAAAATGTTACAACATCCCAAAAGTTTAAGTGAAAGATTTACATTTTCAGACTAAAGTTGACTAAATCAACTTGTAAAGTTGTAGTAACATTTACTTCCTTTTTTATAAATACGTTTGAAGTGGGGGAGGGGCAGGATTCAAACTTAGTCATCTCCACTAGAAACACTAAGAGAAGCCATTTGACCTAAAGCCTAAAAGCTAAAGGTCATTGGCAATAACAAGTACTTTGTGTGACTCTTCCTTGTACCTCCTGAATTTTCTACATAGATGTATGGTTCAACACTCCAGTAGTTCTCAAAGAGTTTACATAGAAAGTTTGGACATGTGGCTCGCTACATTTATGCACCACATAGTTGCACGGTCTATGTGATGACCCAAATCACTAATAAAATCAAGAAACAGTCATGCTCCAATTAATGAGAATACTGATGAAAATAGAGTTATAAGATTTTCACCAGTGACGTGTTAACCAATAATTAGAAGTTAGTATCATTTCCTTCAGTTATAATTTTGCAAGAAATTAGGAAGGATGTTTCTCTCTTAGAAACAACAAAAGCTGTGTTTGGCAAAAAAAAAAATTTAAAAACATTCTAAATATTACATTTACACCACAGAATATGTAAATGACAACCAAATTCAACTTACGTGTCAAATTTAGAATCTGACTCCATGTCAGGCTAAAGGTAAATATTCCACTGCCAGACTTGATAGCTGGAATGCTTTGTGTAAGGTTGCTGAAACTTGACTGAGCAACTGTTGTGCTATCTATCAGATTTATTGAGCTTAAGCAAAATGGAGTCCCATCCTTTGCCAATTGAACTGGACAGTCAAGTATATCCACATGATCATCAATAGCTTTCCTATATGCAAAGTCCGTACAACCAGGGTAATCTCCACTTGCTCCATATTTAGAGATGACCAAAGCCTTTGCTGGAGAATGAAAAGGTGAAAGAAAAAGGTCAACAATAATATTCTAAAAAATAATGTTGTCATATAAATACAGTTAGAAAAGCTCATCGATCAGTTACAGGCAGAAAAGAATCAAAGCTTTTATTAGAAGCAATATGCAATAGTGATATACCTTGCGCTGAAGCATTTTGACCTAGATGAGCAAAGCAACCTGCAATGTGAGAAGAGAAATCAAGATCTTGAAGAAATTATCATTGAAATAAGCAGGCAATAATCTATCATAGAAAAAATTAACTGATTATGTCTGAATCATCAAGACATTACCGTTAAATGAAATGCAACTATAAGCAATGGTATTTTAATCCTTCAGTTCTTAAAATGTAATTGTGTCCTGTGACACACAAAAACATTTGCAAGTACTAACAGAACAAAATCCAGTTTCACTTCTATAATAACCTGATCAAGGACCTCTGTATTAAAGGAAGTCCCAGGACTAGAAATGAAATTGAAAAGTCTCCAAAAATCAAGGTGAGTTTTAGTAAATTAAAAAATATATATTTATAAACTTCAACTTCTCATGAAGTGGTAGGATAAATCATGAATGCATCTGTATGAAGCTAGAAATAGCAAGAATTAAGAAAGAAAAAAAAAATGCAGGAAAGTTGTTCAAGGTTATCTGGAGATGCACACTGATATTCACATGATTGCACTGATGAAGAGTAAATCAGTTCACATTGAATGTCCTACAAGGTCAAGCAATGAGCAAAGGAGAAATCTATCAAGGAATCCTGGTAGATAGACCCAAGGAAATTTGAATTAGAAGCTTTATTGATTTGATCATTAGAAATCTAACGCATCTGTCAGAGGGTTCAGGTAGGCAGCACAACTTAAGTTTTTATGAAAATTTACATAACTCAAAACAGCTAGAGAAACTTTATACTGAACTAATTCTTCCATTAAGTTTTTAGGTATGCATGATAATTAGGTGAACACCATCTTTAAAAGGTGGAAAAAAGAAATTACCTATAGCCTCTGATGGAGTAATTGGGAAGTCGGCCAGCACACCATCAACAGAGAAGACGCCATTGTCAAAGTAATTCAAGAACTCAGTTACAGGATCGTAACTATAATTGAAGCTAAATGGAACATCATTCGAAAAATCTGATGCAAAAACCTCTAGCCCTTCTTTATGAGCATCCAAAACAACAGACAAATGAGGTAGTAAATAATTATTTGCATCTACAGGCCATATGTAAGACTTGGGAACCATAATTCCAGAGGCAAATGTCTTGACAAATGTAAGATTCTTTAAGAGAGAACCATAAGTCTGGTTGGTTGAAGGCTCAGTCTCATCTTGTCCTAGAAACCGGAAGACCAGCTTTGTCGTTTTTGGATTAAATCGTGCCGTAATACTTTTTAGGAAAGCAACCTCTGGTGATGAAATATAATTAACAATTACAGATCTTGATACAGAAATTACAAAGCTTCTCATACTCAAATTGTGTTGCGTGAAGAATTGATCATGCTGCACAAGTATGAGAACAAAAAGGTTGGTGAAAATGATAGCTGTGCGACCAGCTCCTACATGTTTAGAGAAACACCTTACCAAGAAGAAGAGGAGAGATCAATCAAATTTTAAGACAGAAATATAGCTTTTATTTACCTGAACGTTCAACCAGAAACCTGGTGGCTTATACGTTGAAGCCACTTCTTGAACAGTGAGAATTGGGAAGGCATTGCCATCAAACTTATTAGTTCGAGAATAGACTCCTTGAGTTACTGGTTAGAAATACAGAAACTGTCATTAATTGTTGATACAAAAAAATATATCAAATAAGCAACAACAAAGCCTTATAGAAACTGTAAACTGTCATTTGAAGCAATATTTTAATGTTTAAAATGCATTTTTAATCTCATATATCATTGTAATAATAGCTGTGGACAATTATGATATCCAACCATATGTAAAGAAAAATGTGGTATCAATCATTATATTCTGGTTCACAAGACATCCATGTAGCCAACAGCAAATTCAAAGAAACAACGTTTAAAACAACTCAGACTTACAGGCAACAGTTGATAGCTCCTTTAAGGTGAAATCCACAGAAAACCATCCTTTGGTAGAGACCCCATTAACCAGGTAAGCCTTATTCCTTTTTTTGTAAATATCCCCAATGTCAGAACTGTTACTTAACAGGAAATCTGGTGCGCAAATCCCAACATTATCCTTTGTTAATTGAACATCACACCATAAGACCACATCGGGTACACTAACCAGCAATGCCAAATTATATGCATATGTAGTAGAACTAGGAAAAATCCCCGAAAATCCACCGTTTGCAATGACCTTAGGCGGATTACCTACAAGGCAAATCATATTCATTAGAAGATGAAGCCAAAAAATTGTTGGGTATACAAGCCTGAGTAAAAGCCCCACATGGATCGAAAAAGAAAATCAAAAAAACAAAAACAAAAAAACAACTTGCGAAATTAATATAACGTATAATTGGGTACAAATGTCCAATATCCCAAACCTATTTCCTTACACTTTGGGGTTAAGTAGTGTGTCACAAAAAACAACACTTTCTAAAATTTCTACAAAAGGGATCTAAAATAAAAATTCAGGAAATGTTTTTATTTCTAAAAACACTACACCCCAAATCCAAATGCAATATCTGGATCATTTTCACTCTTCCTGTTTCTGAAATCAGAAAGATTATTCAAATTTCAACTTCCGTGGCTTCAATTAATAACAAAATCACAGTTAAAAGTTCACAAAAGGTAACCCAAAATAAAATTATAGCTTACAAGTTGAGATCATTAATGAACATGAGAACATTATATTGATGAAAATCCCAAAAAAAAAAAAAAAAAAAAAAAAAGCAATAAAACTAAATGACGGATCTAGCTAATCAGCATCAGACTTTTAAAATGAAAAACCTTTCCATATTAGTTTATAGTTAGGTAACTGTTTTCACTTCAACTAATACAACTTGTTAACTGAATTTATTAGAGATTACATGCATTAAGACGTTTAGATTCAAAATGGTTTTTCTCATAGACAAAGCAGAAAATCAGAAAGAGAGAGAGAGTGAGAGAGAGAGAGAGATCTATTTGGATGTAGAGGAACATATGTAAGAAAAATTAAAAGAATTAACTACAATAGAAACGAAAAACAAATTAAAAATAAATAAAATCCTCTGCAGCAAGCTTAATCAACTACTCTGCTCAGTTCTATAAGCCAAAAAAAAAAAAAATCAAAAACGAAGAACTAAAAAGATGGTCAAGTTAATAAAAGTTACCATAAATGAGTTTTTCACCTTTCCAGAACCAAAGCAGCACAAAATTCATTATTGAAAAAAAAAATATATATATATATATACAAAATTTTCATTTTCCTTCGCTTCTTTCTCAGCAATCAAACATAGTTTAAAAAATTAGTAACAAAAAAGCTACAGAGACAGAGACAGAGAAGAAGATTCACCACTAAGTGTAGACCATTTAGATCCCTGGGCAGAGACCAGAGGTGCTAGCAGCACCGAGTGAAGAAGTAGAAGCAGAAAGAGAGTTTGAGCGCGTGAGTCATACATTGCCGGAAAAATCAATACAGTTAGTTGTCGGAGACTCAGTACGGAACTTCCGGCGATCAAGTTTTCTCGGAAAATGAATTCAGATTCAGTACTATTTGTAAGAGAGAGAGAGAGAGAGAGAGAGAGAGTTGAGCTTTGAGCTCTGTTGCTTTTACGGGCTGAACTGATATATATTTATAATTTTATTTTTATAATGAATGAGAGGGATGGTGTAGTTAAATACGCGTACCTGCGTTTGTGTCTTAGATCACATTATTGTTGTCAAACGTAAGCGGCTCCACTCAGCCGGTTTCTCTTACAACTAACTACTTTTTGTCCTAAGGAAGCCTATGTAGACTAGTTTTACGATCATCTTTCATTTTTAGACACGAGTGTACTTATGAAAAATTGTTAGCTGATTTTGGAGGATGGATAAATGGTGTTTTTTCTCTTGGATGAATTTTACCATAAATTTAATGAGTAAGTTTCATCATAAATATAAAAAGAACGAGTATTATTCTCTGTACTCTGAGAGTACCTAAGTATTACTTGTACTTATAGTGATTTAGTTGGAGATTTTTAGTATCATTATTTAAAATGATGTAAAAATTGTGGTTTAAAAAATGTTGTGAAAATACGTGTTTACAGTATTCATAAAGCAAAAAATGTGTTTGGTATCATGTTTTAAATAACATGTTTCAGTATGTAAAAAAATATATTGTGTTTGGTGTGTGTGTGTGTTTTTTTTTTTTAAAGCTAACAAACACAGGACAATTTAATAACTTTTTTATTTGAAGAGAGAGAAGTCAATTTATGTGTTGTCTAATCAAGTAGGCCTCATTCCCTCGAGTTTGTGTAATCCAAGCTATTATATAAAAAAATGAAAATATTAACAAGTATCATGCAATACTTGTTAAGGTTGGACTAATGTGGGTCTTAATTAATAAAAAATAAAAAAATAAAAAAAAGACATAAAACTAGCCCCCAGTTTATTTAAATTTTTTTTTTTCTCTATAAAGCTGACCCCATAACATATAAAATTGAAAGAAAAAAAAATGACATAAAGTTACCAAAAAAAAAAAAAGACAAAAAGCTATAAAAAAAATTTAAAAAAAAAGGCAAAAAAAAAAAAACTGGTGTTGACAGGTAACCGCTAACATATCCCTATAAAAAAAATAAAAAAATAAAAAAAATTCCTTTATGAGTGGTCCTAAGATAATAACTTTTTTTTTTAAATGTTTAACAAAAAAAAAAAAAACTTTTTTTTAATGAGATAGTCCATTACTAAATAAGGGGGGAGGTATTAAGTACCAACTCGTTTCTATCTTCTTAATTCTTAAACGAAAACGCAAGAGGGGAAAGAGAGGATATGATAAAGAGTCCATTCCAAGTCCAAAGAGAAGCCTAGCGGGATGTGGTCCTAAGACTATATATATGTATAATCCCTTGTTCCACACAGAATACGTTATTATTATTTTTTTTTTAATTTAATTTTAAAAATTTTAAAAAAATTATTTATAAAAAAAAATTATTTATTAAAAAAAAAAAAAAAAAAACCTTGATGGCAGTCCTAAGATGGCAACCTTTTTATTTTTAGGATAATTATAGGAGGGAGTAGAGCACTAGCAGAGAGAAGATGGTATAGGGCCATTCCATGTACAAGAAGAGGCCTAGCAGGATGTGGAACATTACTTTCTATGTAATTAAAACTTTGAGATTTACTCCTTTGTAATTAGTACAACATTACTTTTATTAATGGCAGTGCCACATTGACTTGGAGGGTTCAATTGAAACCCCAGACTTGAAACAAAAAAAAAATTATACATAATAATTTTATAATTTTTTGGTTATGACCACCTTAAATTAAAAATTTGAACCTCTTAAAAGAAACTCAATAACAAGGCAATTCCTATCAAAAAAAAAAAAAAAAAACAATTCAACACCAACCTTTATCTTGACATTTTTAAACAAAAAGAAAAAAAAAATCCAACAACAAACCAATTTGATTTAAAATTTGGGGCAAAAAATAGCAAGTTCAACAACAAATATTAGTAATTTGTGGATTTTAAATCTCAGATAAAGATAATTAAGGGAGCAATAAAGTGTAAACCCTATAAGACAATTAAGTGTGAGGTAATGAAAGTGAGGTGTGGGACAATGGGGAGTGAAGACATTTTTTTTTAATGATTGCATTGTTTTGTTGAATTTTTAATAGAGTAATGTAAAAGGCATAACAAAAATTCTTCTTAATGAATTACAAAGACTCATAAGTTTTCACAGTTGAGCTGAATTGTTAAATAAAGAATTGAAAAGAATAAAGATAAAAACCAATAAATAATAAACTAAAATATTCTAAGAAACAATAATTAAAGTTCACTTAACAACGATAATTAATAACTTTATTATACTACTTAATAATAAGGATTTCCAAGATTTAATCTTAGCAGAAATAATTAATATTTTCATTATATTAAAAAAATATGTCTAATAAACTTATAGTTTATCATTTATTCTCTTACTAGTACTATGGATAACTTTTTAATAAGGAAATCACATATTTTCACAATATTCATTTCCTACCTAAAACTTATCTTCCAAAAGAACTTGGTGCTAACTTGAAAAATCTTCCTTCGGATCATGAGTTATAACTTATGAGAAAATGTCTATCTTATTATCCTACTTTAGAACTTGGTGACATTATTTTTCATAAAAATGCTAAAACTACTTTAGAAAACTTATAAAATGATTTGACAAGAATAGGATTAGTGTCACCTTAATAACATAATAAATGAATATTTTAAGAGTCTAGTAAACAAATGTCATTTGTTAATGGATCGTTTTAGGAAATTTTTTAAAATACTTTCATGAGAAATATAAAAAAGTTATTAAAAAAAATCAGTTATACTTTTTTCTTTTCTAATAAAAAGTTTCAAAAATTATTTCTTAAGTTAATGTTTTTAGGGCATCTGTTAACTTTTCTCTTGTACTTTTTTATGCTTGGCAACTCATCAAGAAATTTTTTCAAGCTCTCAAAAAAGATCAAGATATTTTTATCCGTGTTTATTTCTTGAAGCCTAGCAGGGTAGGAATGGATATTCTAATGCTTAGAGTATTTTGAAATATAGAAAAAGAAATCTAGATATTTTTCATCGTACTCATTTCTTGAAGCCTCACGGATTAGGAATGAATCAAATGCTAATGGTGTATTTTTAAAGATAGAAAAGAGAAGTTGAGATATTTTTTGCCCATTTCTCGAAGCCTCACGGGGTTGGAAAAGTAATACATGAGGACACTAATCGGAGAATAAGAAATGGGAAGAAAGGTGAAAAACTAGTTCGACAAGTGGCTATCAAATACCCTATATTGGCTCATTGTAATATACATTGCATATAGCACAAGTGTAATCATCAAGGACCTCTTTTTTTTTTTTTTCCTTTTTTTTTTTTAATCTTAATCCTCAAGGACTTTGTTTGCGATTAAACCTAACTACGTAAATTCCCATTATATTTCTTTATTTCTCTTACTTCTAGTGTATTATTATTTTATTCTTTCTTTTTTCACATAACAAAAAAGGCAAAGTTTAGTTATAAAATTGGTTGTAACTTAAGGTTATAACTTTACTCAATAAAATAAATATTACTATGTATTTTGAAAATCTAACGGTTGAATTACATGTTCTTTATGCTCTTAATACACATGTCAAATTTTGTATCAATTGGATATTATTTCTCATATGATTTATAAGCTTATATTTTATGCATAATTTTGAACTACAAAAACTTATAATTTAAAATTTTATTGATGACATAGTTATTGATCTTTAATTTTCTAGAAAGTATGGTGGATATAAGAAGAAGATGTAATCTAATAGTAAATTTATCAAAATTCACCTCCAATAAAAATATATTGAGTAAGGTTGGCTATAACCAATTTTGTGGCCTAACTTTGTCCTAACAAAGAACTATGTTCCATCTTTTCTCACATTAACCTTTATTATTGATCTACTACAAATTGATGTATTAGTGTTTTATTCTAAAAAAGAAAATCTTCTATAAATAGAAGTTAAAAGTCTCTGCACATCAATGAATCCCTTAACAATTCTTCTACATAGAAGTAAAATTATTAGAAAATCAATATGCTAAAACAAATTTTATAAACAACTAATGTAACAAATTATTGGTGTACAATAAAAATAACATTAATAACAGATACATATTTGAAGATGATATTACATTAGTTACAATCCGCCATCAATAAAACTGTGGAATCTGTCATGTATATAGTATTGTTGTTAGAAAATTGTGTCTTTTAGGCCTTTGTTAATAGCACCTAGTAAGGTTGTATTAAATACACTAAAATCCCTTAATTTTATGAGATCAAGAAAAAAGGAAGTTTTAAGTGCACATGCCTGTAATAAAAGTATAAAAAATTGAAGTAAGTTGCATTAAATACTTCCTTATTAAATGCATTAGGGCACCGCATTAATCGAATTTTGAAGCAATCAATTATATATAGTGTAAAAAAAAGTGATTAATTTATATAAAAGTGATTACCCATCATGCATGATTAATCATTTTAACAAATTGTGGCAAAAACTATAGTAAATAATATGAATCTTATTATAAAAATATTTTTTATCACAATTTTGACACGATGAATATGAATGATATGGAAAAAGTGTTAAAAGTTATTCAAGTTGTTAACTTTGGCAAAAGTGGTAACAAATATGAAATAGTCAAATAGACAAATAGTGTACTATTTTGAACTCTCTTTTTTTCTAAATTGTGGGTGAGCACAATGGCTACAGCAAGTGTCAACGGCGTCCACAGTGTATGCGCCCTCCACTGCCACATGGGTGAGTCAATGGACTGAGTCAATGGATAGACAATAGATATTGAGCTCTGGCTGGCTGGATGGCTCGAGCCGCAGCGCGACCCAAGCTGACCTGTGGTGGCGTGGGGTGTCACAATTTTTGATTGTTTGACAGCTAACTCGGGCCCATGACATGGGCATCGCAAACTGGCAAATTCCGACCTGGCCTCAACTGATTGGGTTGAGTACAAATTGTTCAATATGATATCACAAAACGCGCAAAATGACCTCGTCTAAATATTCAGCAAAAAGTTTAGGATCATGGGACCCTCAACTACATACATATTACTATATTATAGACCTCCTAGCTAGTACGGACAGTTTAAACTTTATTACTCTAACAAAAATTTTATATGTATATATATGTGTGTGTGTGTGTGTGTGTGTGTGTGTGTGTGAACTTTATATCCATTTTTTGTGAATGAGAGAGTATCCGATTGAACTAGTGTTTGAAACAAATTATTTTTGTCAACTTAATTTACTATGGAGAATGTTAACAAGTACCGGTGATTGTTAAGCGTAAAAAAGACAAAAAAATTTGTCAGAAAAAATAAAAAAAAATCTCAAATAATACCTACAAAATTGAAAAAATGACATAAATTGTAAAAAAAGACAAATTTTGTCAAAAAAAGTAAAAAGTTTTGTGGTTAATGGCCACTTCACATTGCCCATTAACACAACCCTTTTATTATTCAGCTTATTTTTACTGCTATTCATGGGCTTATTGCACTTTTGGTACTATTCATGGCTCTCATTGTACTATTTCAACTAATTTTTATTTTTATTTACAGTACTTTTGGTATAAAGTTTTCAGTTTCAGTAAATTAAGTGGATCCTAAACAGACCCGTAATATCCACTTCTTGTTAAAAAATAATTTTTAAGAGGGCATTATTATTATTATTATTATTATTATTATTAAGTTACTGAGATAGTTGACTTTTTAACCTTATGAATTGCATAATTGTCAAAGTTGCATACTTTTTATCTTATTATCATTTATTTTGAATGAATTTTCCCCTTATGTGAAGCTTTGGGTATCAAATCTCATATAAAATAAGTTCTCTTCAAAATTTTCTTTTTTTCAAATTGCACGCTTTCAAAAATCCTTTAAAAAAAAGGGGAATAATTACAGTAAATTCACCTGTGGTATGACCCGTTTTCACTTTGCCTACCTGTGGTTCAATTATTTATACTTTACCCACCTGTGGTAACTTCCGTTAGAAAAAAAAATTTTAAGAAAAAAGAAATATAACAAAAATCAAAAAGTTAGGGTTTTTGATTGCTGAAGAACTTATACGAGAATAGATTGGAGGAATACAAATCAAATATAAATAAAAAAAAAAATCCAATAGCTTCCAAACCCATCTCCTTCATTTATTTATTATTTTTTCTCCCTCTTCATCTCTATCTCTCTGACTTCTCCCTTTTTTCAAACCCAACCCACTCACGACATCACCCACAGTCCACGATCAACCAAAAACGACATCATTGTAGTCGATGGCTACAGCGAAAATTTCAATTTCAATTTTGTTCCTTTCCGTCGAGTTCGAAGATTGCGTTGTGGGCAAGATGGCTTGGCGAAAAGGTGACAAGGAGAGAGATGGGTTGGCAAGAAGGAACAAAGATGGCTGACCGAATAGAAAGCTTGGGTAAGCGTGAGCTACTAGTTGAGGAAGATGAATGAATCGGACCAATCTAGCAGCAGTGAACAGAGCAATGGTGGCGGTGAACGGAGCAATGACAAACGAATATTGCAGCAGTGCAAGTTCTAGCTTTGGCCATGGGTTCCTTCACGTTGAGTTTGGCTCCGACTATGACTTCGATCCACCTCTCTCTCTTTGCTATCTTATTTTCTTTGCTGTGGGTGTAGTGGTTCTGTGTTTGTGTTGCTAGGTGTGGTGGGTCTGGGTTTTGAAGAGGGGTTTTCTTTGGTTTTGGTTTGAGATTTGAGAGAGAACTAAGGTGAAGATGTGTATGATTTTTGTGAATAACTGAAAGTGTTTGAAAGGATTTTTGTGAAATTAGAGTAGAGGACTTTCAAGTGTAGGATTTTTGTAAATATTTTTTAGGATTTGTGCGAATATGAAAATTTTATTTGGATTGATTGGCTCAAGACTGTTCATATCAAGAGTAAGTGTGTTCTTGAACCCAAGCTACAAAATCCTTCTTTTTGATCTTGTATGTTTGAGTTTTTTCTATTATTTTTTGTTTTTAGAAGAGAGAGACATAAAAGTGAAGATAAAATACATTTTTACCCTTGATTTTAACAGAGGTGGGTAACGGATGAGTAACAGATTGAAGTTCAAGTGTGCAAAGCATAAATGATTGAACCACGGGTAGGGAAAGTGAAAACGGGTTATACCACAGATGGGTTTTGTAGGGGTAAAAGGCCCAATGCCAGATCTTGGGCCGTGGGCCTGTCCGAGGAGACTTATACATCCGAGGACAACAAACCTTGAGGGATTTGTCCCGCCCAGTTCGATTCTGAAGTGTAAGTCGCGCGGAAGAAGGACTAGTCCGAGGAGCCTTGCCTGCTCGGATCGTCGAAAGGGTGTCAAGGATGAATGCTCCAACGTCAATCCTAGCTCCCCCGAAAAATCCCCCGATTTAAATGGACAAAAAGGACATGTGGCGAGGATCAGATATTAAGCAAAAGGCTGCTGCCACCGCATTTATGATCCTGCAGCTAACATCATGGCCACATTAATGGGAAAAGACACCTGAACAGTGAACTTCATCCTTTGCAGCTGTCAAATGAAGACTCCAAATGGGGGTTGATGGGACAAGTATCAAAAAAAAAAAAAAGCCCACGTAGTAGAGGAAGGGCATATAAATAGAAGGAAAGAGGAAAAAGGAGAAAAAAGGATAACAATCAAGAGAGAGAGAGAGAAAAAAAAAAAGTATTCATAGCATTTGTATAAGCATACTCCTCGGATAATGTCGAGAAGAACACTGTAACAATCAAATATCTTATCAATACAAATTTGGTCATAATCATACTTGGGCCTCCAACTCACACGAATTCAGTCAAGTATTCTTCAGCCCATTCTCTTTACAAATTCATTTTAAGGATACCATATATAGCTTGGGCCCCAACTTATTCTGTTCAAAGGCCCGACCCACGATTTGTGTCCTTACAGGTTTACTGTAATTATCAAAAAAAAAAAAAAAAGACAATTATATTCCATGTATATTAAGTTATAACAAAAGTAGAGGTGCCATTAGATTGAAAGAGTGTTGACATTTTAAAGTAAGAATTCTTAAAAGTGGACATAATGTAAATCTCAATTCACACCTCTTCAAACTCACAAGTCACAATACACCTATTCAAACCCCCCTTTAAAAAAATAAACAAATAAAAAAAAATGACAATACAATAGTAACAATACCCCACAATTTTACTTTGTCCTTTAGATATGAAAAGGATGGTCCTCCTTTCCTTTGTATTCCTTTTTTATTTATTTATTTTTTCATTGGATTGCCAGCCATTCGTGTAATGATTTGTGGGCCTCAGGTACCCCCAAATAAGAACATGCTTTCATATTTTTATTTATAAACAATTTTTTTAAAAAAAATATGAATTCCTATTAGAAAATATCAATCTGGATATTATTTTTTTCTAATTGAATATTAAATATCTTAATAAATTTGTTATTAGTAATATAAAGAAAATATAATAGAAAATTTAGTTAAAAATCTCATAAATGAAAAAAAAAATCATCAAACAGACTTAGAAAACAATGAAACAACTCAAGAGACGAGAAAGTTAACCATGAAAGTAATTAATGATATTCAAATATGTAACACCAAAATTTTTGATCATATAAAAAAGACTAGATTATTTTTCCAAATGTATAATCACTAATAGAATTTTACTTGCAATAATTATAATAGTTGTTTTTCTAGATTTTTTTTTTTTCATAATCAAAATGGATAAAATCCTACTTTAGATCAATTAAAATGGTCATATTATCAATTAAAAAGGAGATGCTAGCAAAACCTAAATACAAAAGCTTAATTAATAATTTTGCATCTCAAGAAGCCAAAAACATATAACCTCATTTAATTATCGTGTTAGACCTCAGATAGTATTAAATTGACCTTGCAATGATTGATGAATATGTCCAATTATGTATGAGAAACCAATAATTGTGCAGATAAACTAACTAGTGTTTCTAGGTCGAAATCTTTTGAAAAATCATTTCGTACATTGCTACAGTCCTATTTTCTTTTCTTTTTTTTTTCTTTAAACCAATTTTTGCGGAGGAAATATACCCTGTTTCAAGTGTATGCTTTCTCCCTCTCATAGTTGGTGGGGTTCTACCAACTATGAGTGTGAGGAAATATACACCCGAAACATGGTGTATTATCTCTTTTTGGGGTGACTTCTTTTATTTTTTTAATGAAAAGCAAGAAAATTTTTTAGGTGACTAAGTGTGCGTTTGTTTAGCAATGTGTCTGCGTTGCTGCTGCATCTGCGTTTTTTGGCTAGTCCCATGGCACTGTTCATGGACCAGCCAAAGCGCAAAAATGCGTGAACAGTAGCAAGTGAATAGTATTTTGTCTCTTAAAAAATATTTTATTACAGTATTTTCAGCAATAAATTTTCTGTTTTTAGCAAATAAGCGGTATCCTAACAGACCCTTAAAATACGACAAAGTTTAGCTGCAAACTTGCTTTTAGCTAATAGCTGCAACTCTAATCAATATATTTTTTTTATTGAAAGTGAATTTTGTAAAATCCACCATTGAATTACATTTTCTTTTTATATCTTTCATGTTTGAAAAATTTTCAAAAGATAAAAAATCAATAATTATGGCATCAATCAAATGTTTAAATTTCAAATTTTTGTAGTTTAAAAAATTATGCATAAACAATAAGTTTATGAATCGAATGGTAAATAACATCTTATTGGCAAGAAATTTGATATATGTATTAAGAATCTAAAGAACATGCAATTTAACAGATATATTTTTAAAATATGTAGTTATGTTTATTTTTTTAGTAGAAATTGTAATAATTAACTACAACCAAGATTGTAGCTAAATTTTATCCTATCCTTGGTGCAATATACTATATATATATATATATATATATATATATATATGTCGCTCATGATATAAAAAGAAAAAGTTTAACACAAAGAACAAGTAAAACTATATATATGTGTGTGTGTGTGTGTGTGTGTGTGTGGGTGGGTGGGTGGGTGGGTGGGTGGGGGGGGGGGGGAGGATTTTGATCCAAGCCCACAAGCTATTTGTCCGCTTTAGGGTCGAGGACCTGCACGACTTTGTTCTTTGCAAGCGAGTGTGGGAAGTCTTTTGAGAGCAGTCCCACATCGAAGAAAGAAGCACCCCACCTATGCCTTATAAGCATGAGCTCAAGGCATAAGTGTACCACTACCACACATGGGTATTGTCTGCTTTAGGGAGTGGGCCATTGAGGCCGATGCCACCTGCACGGCTTTGTTTCCCTTGAAAGGCACGCTGAGGCCGATACCACCTGTACGTCTTTGTTACCCTTGAAGGGCATGCCTCTACCACTACTACACATGTGTGGTAGTGGTACACTTATGCCTTGAGTTCATGCGTATAAGGCATAGGTAAGGCGCTTCTTTCTTCAATGTGGGACTGCTCTCAAAAGACTTCCCACACTCGCTTGCAAAGAACAAAGTCGTGCGAGTCCTCGGCCCCAAAGTAGACAAATAGCTTGCATGCTTGGATCAAAATCCTTCCCCACAATATGTATAAAGGTTTACAATAATAATATTATCTAGAGAATATCAAAAAACGAATTTTATTAATTTCATCTAAAACTAGAATAGAGTCAATGCATAGAAACAAATTAGTAAACGAGCTTGTTTGATTATGAGGACCCCTAAGTTGATGTTTCGTAATAAATAACATCTTATTGGCAAGAAATTTGATATATGTATTAAGAATATAAAGAACATGCAGTTTAACAGATACATTTTCAAAATATGTAGTTATGTTAATTTTTTTAGTAGAAATTGTAATAATTAACTACAACCAAGATTGTAGCTAAATTTTATCCTATCCTTGGTGGTATATACTATATATATGTCGCTCATGATATAAAAAGAAAAAGTTTAACACAAAGAACAAGTAAAACTATATATATGTATAAAGGTTTACAATAATAATATTATCTAGAGAATATCAAAAAACGAATTTTATTAATTTCATCTAAAACTAGAATAGAGTCAATGCATAGAAACAAATTAGTAAACGGGCTTGTTTGATTATGAGGACCCCCAAGCTGATGTTTCGCAATATTCTTGCATACACAATAAGTTTATGAATCAAATGGTAATAACATCTTATTGGCAAGAAATTTGATATATGCATTAAGAATATAAAGAACATGCAGTTTAACAGATATATTTTCAAAATATGTAGTTATGTTAATTTTTTTAGTAGAAATTGTAATAATTAACTACAACCAAGATTGTAGCTAAATTTTATCCTATCCTTGGTGTTATATACTATATATATGCCGCTCATGATATAAAAAGAAAAAGTTTAACACAAAGAACAAGTAAAACTATATATATGTTTAAAGGTTTACAATAATAATATTATCTAGAGAATATCAAAAAACGAATTTTATTAATTTCATCTAAAACTAGAATAGAGTCAATGCATAGAAACAAATTAGTAAACGGGCTTGTTTGATTATGAGGACCCCTAAGCTGATGTTTCGCAATATTCTTGCATACTTTTCAATATTGAGTAGTCTGTCTTTGTAACTTAGCTTATGCTAATATGCTATCATAGTATTTTGACTTGCACAAACTTTCTTTTTTCCATAATTTTATGCATATGTTGATGTGAGTCATGTGAAGACAGTCCTTGTAGAATTTCATGGTCACATAATATTCTGTTAGTGCGTTTAAGTTTAACACAAAGAACAAGTTATTAGTAATTGACATGCCAACCGTCTACATAGTTCATAACCACATGGACACAAAAACGTTATTATCACAAATTATAAAAATCATAAGTCCAAGAAGACCATATTTGCCACAACCTGCTGGGGAAAAAAAATCCTAAGCCATAGTATTCTTCTATTGGCTTAAGTTTAAACCAAAGAAGAAATACATGTACAACAATTTATAATAAAGTGCAGGAAATTTTTTTTCCCTCTCATTTACTAGGGAGATTAAACAAGGCAATACTTCTCGTTCAGTAAATCAAACAGGACACAAAGTGACACATAATATTTTATAGGTGCTACACGCATGATGTTGTATATTAAAGTACTGAATGCAAGCCAAATTCCTATATATTTTGAGATATGAGATTGACTCCGTCAACTTTTAATAGGTCTTTCATGTTGGATATTGCGAATTGAAGTATTGAATGCAAGTCAAACTGATACTTCAAAACTTTCATTTATTTGAGGAAATACTTTTTCAAATAAACTTGGAAAATATTGGGGGACAAAATGGGCAACTGCCCTTTTTAAAAAAAACAATACAATATTTTGCCCTTTTTCTCAAAACTAATTAGGAAAATGTCTCTCTTTTGAAACTCGATTTACTCAAAATTGAGTTAAAAAAAAAAAATTCTAGAGCTCTATAGTGGCGTTTTAAGGAGCCTATAGTGACGTTTTAAGGACTTATAGTGGCGTTTTGAAACTCGAACTCCTAAACTCAAGTTATAGGCAATTTTTTTGCCTATAACTCGAGTTCATGGAGCTTGAGTTCCAAAATGCCACTATAAGTACTTAAAACGTCACTATAGGCTCCTTAAAAACGCCACTATAGGGCTTAACTCGATTTTAAGAAAATCGAGTTTCAAAAGAAGGGCATTTACCTAATTAGTTTGAGAAATTGGGCAAAATGCTAGATTGTTTTTTTAAAAAGGGCATAGGCCAATTTTTTCCAAATAGGTTTTTAATTTTATTCCTCTGAATGATTCAAACATCAACTACAATCAAAGAAGAAACGCGGAAAGTTAGAAAATGACTTCAACAAAGCAAGTGGTTGGGAAGGACTAAGGAGGGACCAAAGCCAGGAGAAAAGGTTGTCTCTTTTCTTTAAGTGAAATGGAAAGTAAGAAAAGGATTGTGAGATAAGATACCCTCATTCCAAGCCACATTAATTTCTAAGTCTTTAGTCTTTAGTCTTTAGTCTTTTATTATTATTATAGGTAGCTTTTAATTTATGGAAAAAGGTTTAGGAAAATAATTTTTTAAGCCTAAAGTTTTTTAAAAAAGTGGTGTGAATGATTCACGACATATCCTGAAAACAAATTTCCATGCCCAAAAGTTCTTAATGATTCGTTTTAGTGCTTACGTGCCATGACTGTGGTAGGGCATGTTTATGAACTAATTAACATAAAAAAGACAACTTTCTCTGTGTATGTGTTTTTTTTTTTTTTTTTGGTTGTTGCTACTAAAAGAAAAACTTTGTTTCAGGCTTTTAGCAAAGCTTGTAGGGTAAGTTTAAGGGGTAGATGCATGAATACATATAATAAAGAATTACCTGGTCCATTTGGTGGCGTGGAAATCATAAGAAGATATTAGTTTAGAAATTCTCAATTATTTTACATTTTTTTTAAAAGCTATAACTTTTATTATGCAAGAACAACCAAATCGACTAGACTTACAGCATTAATGTGTGGAGGAACATTCTCTATCCACACCAAATAACAACTAACATATTTAGTATAGTAGTATGTCTAACAAGGTTGTGAGCAACACTATTCCCTTGTCTTCTAATGTGAGAAAATTACAAGCAACAAAGGAATTAGTAAGTTTCAATCATTGCATTTGATCTATTAAAATTTGGATTAAAATGAAACTATTAGAGTTTTTGCCTAAATTAACATATTTTGCATTTTTTTGGACAAAAAAAAAAAAAGACCCATTATCTTTTGACCCAATCACAATTAATTCTACAAATTTTTTCAATAGTTACATTTTGATTTCCTAATCCTAAGTATTAGATTAAAAATGCTAAGGTTACTTTCAATGAAACTCTCCAACAATTTTAATTTAGGCCAAAGTTCAAGGGATTAATAAATGTAGTAGTTGAAGATTTGTGGACTATATTGTGATAATTTCCAACCACATAGAGGTAAATTATAATTTTCCACACAAAAAAAAAAAAATCACATATATGACAAAGTTGTGCAAACATTTTTATTTATTTATTTATTTTATGAATAAGAATAATAATATAAATAGGAAACAAGAAAAGGTCCCAACCCATTTCATTCTCCTAGAGAAAAGACCCAAGAAGAAAGAGATGAGATGAAAATGAGTCCCTTCCAATTATAAAAAGCTACGCAACGGGCTAAATTGGGAGAAAGAAAATTTAACGTCTCTAGTTGCAAAAGAAAAACTCCAACAGGAAAGAGACTTAAAGGTTGACTTCAACTCTGAGAGGGAAGGGGCTAGGAACCAGGGAGGGGTAGCATGTAGATTTTGCAAGGCTTCAATTACACCTTTCTAGTTCCCCTCAAACATCACATAGTTGTGCAAACCATTTATTTCATACGGCATGTGCAAATTACATAATAAATTATTCAGTTTGTTGGCTATATAATTTGCTAAAAATACGATTCTCTTCGAGGGTGGCTTTGAAGTAAATGATATTTAATTTAGATAAAATCAAAACTAGAATTTGAATGTGCTACAGCCCATTTCTGCTATTTTATTAATTACTAGGAATTCATCTCTTCATTTTTTATGAATAAATTAGGTATTCATCTCTTATACGCAAATAGTTGAAGAAAATAGATTGATGGTACATATCAAGATATTCATTATCAATTTAATTATTATTTCTTATCAAATTTAATGTCTTTTCTAATATATAAAATAATATTTTTAGGGTCAGAAAATGCATATAATATAAAATTATCCGTGTATAATCTCACAACCTGGCTGTCAAAGGGTAAGAAAAACGCTTAAAACACCTATTTAATTTCTTATTCAACATATTCTCAAAAAAAAAAAAAAATCTTATTCAACAAAAAATCACAACGAAAATTCCCTATATAGTTCTCATGGTGAACCACGTCACTTGTTCATCATTTCACTAAAAGAGACTCTCACCCTTTGACAACTAGGTTGTGAGAGTTTTTTAGTAAAATATTGGACAAGTGACGTGATCTACTATGAGAACCGTATAATTTCTCAAAAAAAAAAAAAAAAAAAAAGGAAAATGGAATTAAGGCTACTTACAAGAAAACCATATGCATGATCAAGAAAAAATCAATCTCTCTAAGATGGTCAAATGTGAATCAAGACTTAATATATGAATTGCATTGTCTGTAGTAGTTGAATATTTTTAATCAATTTGAAAATCGAAATGCTTTACAGTTCACAGCTAGATTTTCTTTGCGTTTGGTTCCTTCCAATCTAATATAGTTCTAAATCCTCACCAAATCAATACTATAAATTAAACAATTAGGGAAAATGTGAATGCCAAAACCCCATAGTCAAATGCAGAGAGTATACCAAGAACACTGTCCATTTCATTACTGATTTAACAAATACAAATAGCCTCAGGGATCACTAGCTAACCATTAAGTAAATATATGGGGAAAGTTCTATTCACATAGTTTACAAAAATCTATGAGGCTTTTGTCCTATTACAAATTTACAATATAATTGGGGCAGGAAGCTTCTCTGGCCAATAAGCCCATACGGTAGCACACGGAGAGGACCATGATGAAAATAGACAGAGGGTCTATGATTGGTCCACGTCAGCAAAACATTTTGGTAGGATCTGATTGTATAATTGAGAGAAATTATCTTCTGTAAATTAAATGGCTGATGTACACAGCACTAAAGTCTAAAAGCCGCGTATGAGGGCCACAGAAGAATTGTTCAAAGTGAAAAATGGACAGTCAGATTTGGGCATATATGTTTGTATGCTGATCATGACCCTTTTTTGTTCAAACTTCAAACACAGGAACTCTGTGAAACAATGTTCTAAGCTATTGCGTTTGCTTGTTTATTGAGAAAAGAACAAAAATAGGGACTCGGTTAGTCCATATCAGACTCAATATGGTATGAAAATTATCATTTTAAACCCTATTATTCTACATTCTTGTGAATCACATATGATGATAAGCCTAAGCAGTGGCCAATGTTATGCTGCTGGTCAAAGTTTATGAGCATGTAGTTTTTAACCTATTACAAGGGATATGATTTTTCTTTAAATCAGTTTAGCGAAACTTTTTCTTTTCTATAATCCACAATGTGAACAATTCACATGTTCATTTACGTGTACTTTCAATTACATATAATCTCTTTAATTGTCATGTAAAATATTTAGATAGCTTAATGAGTTATATAATTAAAATAAACATGAATTAGTGAATGGTCATTTAAATTGTCGCATAATAAATTGGAAGAAATTATTTCAAACTAATTTTGAGAGATTTTTGTCTAATAATAATAATAATAACAATGTTGTATAGGAGGAATTGGTGTAGCAAAAAACATACTTTTTTTCTCTCTCCCCGGTATTATTAAACTTCAAAAAGTAGTGGTGATAACAGCTAGTTTATTTTACTAGCAATATGTTTGAATTGAAGTCAACAATTAAGGAAGGAATATTAGTTTATTGAGGAGTTGATCCAAGCACATTGATAGTTTCTAAATAGTTATAATTCATAGCACATTTGGAAAACAGGAAATTAGTGATCATATATTTTCTTCAACCCACTTAGTACATTTGGAGGGCAGGAAATTAGTGATCCAACCACATATATATTTTCTTCAACCCACTTGGAACATTTGGAGGGCAGGAAATTAGTGATCCAACCACATATATATTTTCTCCAACCCACTTTAGCACATTTAGGTTTCATTTTTTGAGCTCAAAACAGTAAAACACAATAGCATTTCATAAACGCATATATTTGGTGTTTGGTATGTCTTACAAAATTGCACTTGACGACTTATTATCATGATTTTACGCGTTAAAACACATTGCACCCTTTAAGTTGAGATTGCAAAATGCAGCTATAAAAGCAAGTTTTCAAAATGCCCAAAAACATGAAGTTGAACCAAACTAACTTTACTACTTTAGTGATCCAAAGATATTGATATATATTGATTATTTTTTTCAATCCACCTAGCATAATTGGCTAGTGAGATTGCATAATGACAAATTCCCTAGTTTTGGCGTCTTCTACATTTAAAAAAATAAATAAATTTGTATTGAAGCCTGCTACATTTTTCAGATTCTCGAGTTTTAGGGGGTTTAGAGATAAAGACAGCATTAGAAAATTAATTTATGTGCTAGGCCCATGTGCAAATTTAGCTCTTTATAGATATAATTCACACTACTCAGGGTGTGGCACATGAGAAAATAATGTGATTAGTGATCACTGATTACCAATTGTTAAGTGTTGACTACTTTGCAGAGTGCTCAAAAAATGTGGCACACTGTTCCCTAAGTGGAGATAATTACACCAAGGCCCTTTTCACTTATTTTGGCAGAATGACCAACAATGCTACTCATAGCTCTTTTTTTTTTTTTTTTTTTAATCTCAATGTGTGTGTATGTGTTCGTGTATAACTTAAGGCACCTCCTTATTAACAGTAGAAAACTAGTAACATTTCATCATTGCGTTTATACATTGATTTTCTAGTCCAATCTAAATTAGAAAAACCCTTTCAAACTTTCACATTGATTGAATGGTGTGGCTGTTTATGTTTAGGTGCCCAACAGAGAAGCATGGCTTGGAAATTGGACAGTGTTATGATGTTATCACTTTGAAAAGGTGAGCAATTGAGAGCATCCCTCAAAAATTTCCCTTCTTTCATACTCTGTCATATAAATATACCATGTATGTAATAATATTAACGTGGGGTCTAATTATAACCAAAGAAGCACTAAAAACCAACAGGCCTTCCCACTTGGGAAAAGCAAGAAGGCCTACATATTTGCCCTCAAAAGCAATAATAACTACTAGTATGTGGACAATGATAGCCAAACCAATTAAAGAACCAAGTCAGACTGAGGTTGAGCAAATGCAAATGGGTTAGATGATTTTCAAAATACCTGTTACACATATCTTGTTTCAACACATGCATAAACTACACTGAAAACGTAACTTAAAATGAAAATTTTTACTTGAAAATCATGACTTCAAGTCATATTTTTATTACAATTTTTGCGTAAGTAAAGATGTGTACAACAAGTAATGTGTAATAAACACTGCTCTTAGCCTATAAGATTGTGTAGCTTGCGACAAAACCAAGCACCTTTAGGTCACCTTAATTTTGCTAATGTTGGAAAAGCAAGACTTAGATACAGTACTTAGATGCTGTTTCTTAGGTTCTCTTTTTAAAATTCTGCCATGTGAATTTTTTCTCACAAGATGAAAATGTATTTTTTAATTAAATAGCCACATAGCTGAATCTTAAGAAGAGAACCTAAGGAACAACACTTAAGGTTCTCTTGTTACACATATCTTGTTGCACACATATTTCAACACATGCATATATTACACTGAAAACGTAACTTAAAATTAAAATTTTTACTTGAAGATTGTGACTTCAAGTCATATTTTTATTGCAATTTTTGCATAAGTAAAGATGTGTACAAGTAATGTGTAATAAACACTGCTCTTAGCCCATAATATTATGTAGCTTGCGACAAAACCAAGCACCTTAAGGTCACTTTAATTTTGCTAATTCTGGAATATTGGAATCTGTTATAGACAAACCATAAAAGAACCAATCAAACAAGAAGGTCAAGGTCGCTTTGCCGAGCCTGGTGCTAACCTAAGACGTGCAACCCATGTATTGTCACCAATTTGCTGATGTGAGTACTCCACCTGGATAGTGGATACCAATCCAAGCAAATCTTTGCCACCAAAAATATAGTGACATACCTAGTTTGACCTTGGCCTTCAAGAACATATATATCCAAGTTCTTTAAATTCACCAAGATTGCATCGAGTTGTACCAAGTTATATTCGTTTTATATATTATTATTATTGTTTGGTAGATTGAGCTCCAAAATTATTTCTATTTTACCAAGTATTGAGAATCAAAATAAGTATTGACTCTCAAAAGAAACTTGAGCAGATATAAGGCCAAGTGGCCAACATTCTTCGAGATCTTTAGTAATATATATTTTAATAAGTAGATAGTGTTAGAGACTTAGAGGAGAGATGAGGATTGAACTACGTATATGAGACACTTTAAAGATGTTATCATTTAAACAAATACAAATTTTCTGTCTCACTTTATACGTTCCACTTTATGCTCCACCAATCATGATATGCTATGTGGTTAATTTTTTCCATTTTTAAACTAAAATATTTTATAAGAAAAGTCAAAAGAAAACATGAAAAGTTATGATTGCTAAAGTATAAAACGAAACATAAAAGGTGGGATAGGAGATTTGTAATTCTCCAACAGTAGAAAATATTGTCACATAATATTGGTCAAAAACTACTGTTGAAATTGGAACTTCACCATTAGAAGATACCAATCCAACAATCCAAGTTGGAGTGGGTTTAGTCATAGACATTTCCTAAGATTGTGCTGGACCAACCCTCTACATATGTGTATGATTTGTGAATTGTTACGGATAAAACTATTTACTAGCAAACAATTATCATCCATTCTAAAAAGATTCACATATTTCTCAGGATTCAAAGTTGAGTTAAGAATAAGAAACTTCATTATATTTTCACTAAATTGATCATTTGATCCTTGAATTGAGAATTTATTGTATTATACAAAATATATAATCAACTACTATGCTCGATTATGAAGTCCTCTTACTAATTGCCAAAATAACACTCAAATAAATCCTTAAAATAGAGCTAGACAACACAGAAGCACACTAATTCCAAAGTTCCAAACTTATAATTTTGGATTCCAAATAAGCCAACCACCAAAATGTCATATGGAACACATAGTTATAATACATACATCATTTGCATTCTTTTAGTGGACATTATAGGATTTGTTTTTGTTTTGATAGTAAAAAATTATTTATATTTTTGTTTTGGAAGGGGGCCATCATATATGATCTAAGCGAGCACTTAAACCTTTTGGTTTCTGGAAGACTAATTTCCAAATTTAGATGGGCTCAAATATGAAAATTTTAAAAAAACTTCATATAGTAATATCTCTTATCGTATATTAATAAAGAAATTTCAAAAGGCTAGGGGGCCATGGCTCCCTAGTCTAAGCATGGATGGTTCCTTTTCTGCATATAAGTCCAAGTTTCTTCCTGCTATTTGGCAATGTACATTTTTTATTTTTGGATTAGTAGATAGTTCCGGAAGGGGAAAATGGGGTCGAATCATAGACATAGTAATATACCATCATTCTATCACTTAAATCCCTTTAATCCCCTATAACAATGTACAATTAAAAGAACCCTTAGTAGGGTTATTTTATTTTATTTTTCTAAGTCATAATTAATTAAGGACGCCAAAATAGAGAGAAAAAAGAAGGCAAAGTTTTGACTTTTGAGCATGATCTTAGCAAACGATTATGCCTAAACTCACTCCATTGGGCTGGTGCCTTCTTTATGGGCTTGGCCCATTTCATTAGAGGAGTGACTTCAGCAACGACAAGGGCCAATTACACCTAGCTCATTTTTTCTTGGGCAGTTGCCTTTATGAAAGACTGCATTTATGAACTCCTTAACCCATATATTTGGTAAAAGAGTTTATTTTATTTTAAACATGAAATTTGAATGTGACGTAATCCTCAACTTGGATGAGTTTATCTGTGGAAATTTACTAGAAAATATTAGCGTTTTCATTGTTGAACATGGTGAATCAGGTCTAGTTCAGTTGATTATGATACTGTTTTATAATCTGGTCATTTTGCAGTTTGCACTGCTTTGGAACCAAGTTGATGCTATGCAAATTTATGTTGTGCTCTTGAACTCCCTGTAGTGTAGTGGTTACAAATTGATGAGTATTTATATCATGATTGGATTGGATTTATTTTAAGTGCTCTTGAACTCCTTGTAGTGTAGTGGTCATTTTGCAGTTTGCACTGCTTTGGAACCAAGTTGATGCTATGCAAATTTATGTCGTGCGCTTGAACTCCCTGTAGTGTAGTGGTTACAAATTAAAGAGTATTTATATCATGCTTGGATTGGATTTATTTTAAGTGCTCGTTTATCACTGAGCAATATTTGGCTTAATTTTTCAAATGACATGATATGGAAGCTGAATGAGTAAAGTTGATTTCACTGCATTATAAGTGAACCTATTTTCTATCAAAAATCATCATTTCCATTATTTTATAGATAAAAACATGTAACATTTGGATAAATCTACTCCATTAGCCTAGTTCTTTAGTATTATCATCCCTTAATGATTTTTTGTAGCGTTTCATAATTGCAGATTGCACTTTGAATAAAGTTTGTTGTCTCAAACCATAGCATTGTTTCTATGCCTAGATAGGAGCTACTTGCATACATGCTTGCCCTGTGAACTAAAAAGGGGGAAATTAGAACAATAACACATGGATGATGATCTTTTAGGTATGCGCCTGTTCTAATTGCGAAGTTCAACGTCTGGGATCTAATATCAAGATGCATTCCTCTCACCGAAAGCCTAAAGTTAGAATTAAGGAAAGGCCTTATGATTAAGAAATGAGAAAGGATTGCAATCATAAGCCCCTTCCTAAATTCCAACTCCAGGCTTTCAATGAGAGGAAAGTATCATGATATTACATCCTAGACGCTAATCATTGCAGTCAGAATAGGCGCATTCATCATCCACATGTTAATGTTCTAATTTCACCGTGTTAGTTCACTGCACAGGGTAAACATGTATGCAAGCTAAGCAGCTCCTAGATAGGCATAGAAAGAATTTATGGTTTGAGACTACAAACTTATTCAAAAGTGCAATTTACAACAATGGAAAGATACAAAGAAATCAATAAAGGGATGGTAATATTAAATAGCTAGACTAATGGAGTAAATTTATCCAAATGTTACATGATTTTATTCATTAATAATGAAAATAATGGTTTTGATAAATAGTAGGCTCACTTATGATATAGTGAAAAAATTTGACTCATTCCAAATTACTCCTTGGTTAGAGTTTGTTTGGATGCTAGCAGCAGCAAGGCCATATGACTCGTTTGGGTTTGGGTCAAATCGGTTTGGATAAAAAATGAGTGGTCCTAAATGGGTTGCATAAGGGTATAGTCAATTATGTTATAGGTTGATTTAATCAGGTTATGAGTTAATCTTTTTTTTTCATATGCAAAAAATAATAAAAATAATTTTGACCATATTGTCTTTGTCTCTCTTTCAGTACAAATAAGATAACAAATTACAAAATACTTAAAAATAAAAAGGTTAAATAATACATTAATTTTTAAGTTTACACAATCTCCAAAGTTAATAAATATTATCAACACCATTTAAGAACAGAAGAAAAAAAAAAAAAAACCAGATGTTGGGGATCATATGAAGTTAACTACCAGCAAGCAAGTTAGATACTAAAATTATGGAAGTGTAGCTATGGGGTTGCACAAGTCTCAGAGATTTGCAGTGGGAGAAATTACTTTTCAGTCAAACAAGAGACTTGTCATGTTTTATTCAGTTACATTGTTTGAAGTGATCATAATGAGCAAGCATCGCATATATAATGGATCATGCAATTCTGCCGTAAAATGTCTTATTTATTTGAGAATACTCAGAGATATAAGCATGCCATGGGCTTTATAATACGACGCATAGACAGACATCCAAGATATAAAAGACTAGTTCCAGTACTTCCCTTGTTTGAAGCAGACAGTGGTTAAAGGAAAGCTTTAAAGTTTAAAGGGGTTGCTGCAACTTCTTGAAAAATAGGCTATAAGAGCACTTCAATTGTGCACTGAAAATCATCTCTAAACCGCTACTAGGAGATGTATAGCATCAAACTTTAGCTCAGCACCTGATCTTCCACCACCTCTCATGGTCCTCAACAATAAGTTGGAAGTGCATATGTTAGTTCCACAACAATGAAAACAATAACTATCATAAGGCAATGAGCGAGATGATGTATATGGGTGAAGTTGTATATGGTATAAGCTTATGTGATCCCAGAGTTTTACCATAGATTATTGACTGCCGCAAGCGCATAAATTTTCTGCTGACAGCACTACGTAGTAATTCACAAAGGGTGCTTAAAACATATTAACCACTATGAGCGAAACCCACAATCCTATATAACAATTATAACAAATACAAATCAAACAATCCAATACCATAACTCATAGAGGCAATATACCAAACACATGGCATGCAACAAGCATAATGTTTACATTCATATATGTTAAAACCATCCCAAATGCAAAGGAACACACTTTTTAAAACAAACTTATTTCAACAAAAGAAACAACAAAGCCCATTTGATTGCTCTAGTAAACTAACCCTCAAATAACCATTAGAAAATTAGACAACCAAATTATTCTATCAAATCAAAAACCCCTAAGGCTCCGTTTGGGAGTTTATAAGGAAATGTAATGGAATGGAATAAAATAGAATGATCATAAGGGAATGGAAAGGAATGGAATGGAATGTATTTAAGTAAAGAAAATGAATGGAAAAGAATGGAATAGAATGGAGTTAAGTAACCTTGATTGGATGAAATGAAGGAATGGAAAGGAATGAAAATAAATGAAATGTAAGTAATCTTGTTTGGGAGTAAAATGAAGGGAATGAAATGGAATGGAATGAAATCATTTTATGACAATATTATTATTAGACCCCTATTTTAAAATAAAAGGTTGAATATATAGGAGTAATTTGGGAGTTTTTGTAAAAATTTCATTAAACCTAAATTCATTCCCTCCCATTCCTCCCAATTTTGAAGGGAACAAAAATTTGAGGTTTTGAGGGAAAAGGGAAGAATGAGCATTCCGTCCTAACCATTCCATTTCCTCCCACCTAAACTCCTAAACAAGGAAATTGACTTTCCATTCCTTCCGTTAAAACTCCCAAACAAGAGGAGGGAAAAATATTCTAAAAATATTCATTTTATTCCTTCCCATTCCCTCCACCTAAACGGATCCTAAATGAATTAAAATTTCGGAATATTGGCAAAACCCTTGTTACCCAAATCCTCGTAATCCTCAAATCTTCTATTATTCACCAAACCCATCAAGTTTTAACCATAGACATCATAAAAGAACAAAACCCAAAAGATTTCATAGAATAAATTAAGAGAAAACTTAGATTTTTACCTTGGGTTCATCTACTTCAAAATCTCATGGAATTTGGCTACTAGGAGGATTAATGGAGAGAACTAACTCCTCACTACCTTGGAGGACTTGACTTGAGAGAGGAAAAATGAGGAAGGAGACATTATTCTCATTGAAAATTTTCTTTTTTAATAGACTGTCATTGCTATCTGTGGAATTGTTCCCCAAGGCAATTGTATCAAATGGGAGAGCAGCTATGGCATTACAAGCAAAAACTAAGGCAGGGTGGTGTTTATTATACACACAGTTTAAATTCACCCATCAGATAAGTTGAAATCGTTCCAGTTCAGTTTATGATTGTGTGTAAACTTGTAACATAATGAAATTCCTGATTGGGTAAACATGTACGCAGTTCAAAAGAAGATGAATATGTACATAAATGGACAAGATTATCATTCCCACTTCTATATATATGTCATAAGGGTTTTGCTTTCATTAAACATTCCAACTTTTTTCTTTTTCTTTTTTCTGGGCAACCAAACAGAGCACAATAAAAAATAAGATAAGAGACTTGCTTTTTCAAGAACCACTCGTCCACCACAACTGAGATGCATGTCAAGAAGGGGATTCCCATACCCAAGGCAGGAATCCCTCGTACGTCATTTAACTAGGTTTTTTCTTTGTTTTGATAGTTCAGAGAGATGATAGATTTTCAGTATCTCTCAACTTCTTCAATCTGAGACTGAGAGGTTCCCAAGTAACCCAACACCCAACTTTTATGTCTTACATAGATACCCAACACAAAACCTAACCTTAGCTTCTCCAATCTCATTCACATGAACTATCAAAACAAAGAAAAAAATAGAGCTCATGAGAGGATAGCCAAAACTTTGCCATAGGTTCTATGCTTTAAGAAGTCCTGGACCAAGTAATATGCCAGTTTTATTTGATAAACACACTGCAAACTATTATTAATAAAACATCACAAACCAAATGGCAAAATTTGCTCAACAGTATATTTTCAGAAAAATATTAGATAGTTAGCACGCGTTTGAAGTTATTTTGTAAATTGAACTATTTTTTGAAAATCGAGTTTGTGAAACTCGAGTTCCAACCCAAAATCGAGTTTCTCATACTCGATTTATGCTTGACCTTAATTTAAAAAAAAAAAAAGGTGGAACTTGAGTTTAGTATACTTGAGTTCCATGCTTTTTAAAAAAATAACCCAAATGGAACTCAAGGGTAGGAAACACGAGTTCTGTTATTTTTTTTAAATGGAACTCGAGTTTAGTAAACTCGAGTTCCACCTTTTTTTTTTTTTTTTTTTTTTTTAAATCAAGGCCAAGCGTAAATCGAGTTTGAGAAACTCGATTTTGGGTTGGAACTCGAGTTTCACAAACTCGATTTTCAAAAAACAGTCTAACTTACAGAATAACTTCAAACACGTACTGACTATCTAATATTTTTCTGAAAATATACTGTTGAGCAAATTTTGCCCAAACTAATTACATCTTGGATAAGAGCTTGCTGAATACAGCAAGGAATCTCTTCAATCCAAATTGCATCATTGACAAAGCTTAGAGCTTGTCTTGCTAGAATATGGGCTGGCTTATTGCCTTATCTACGCACATGAGAAAAATTAACAACATCAATTTCAGAACTTAAAACATGAATGCCTTCCACAATAGCAGCAACAGAGGTGGGTGGTACTGAAATTCCTTTGAGAGCATTAGAAATAGTCAAGGGGTCTCCCTCCAACAACCCATCTTGCTGCCCCAGGTGTCTAGCCAACAACATACCTGCTTCATAGGCTTTAGCTTCAACTTCAAGCACTTGCAATGGAGCTTTAATTTTTTTGCATAACGTTGCCATTAACCTACCTTGCAAGTCTCTTATGACTACACCAATGCCAGCCGGGTACTTTGTGGGATCAAGAGCACCATCCACATTTATTTTAAAAGAACCTGATGGTGGAGGCAACCAAGTCGATTGCATCTGAGTTTCAGCTAAGCGCAGAAATCGATTAGAAGTAGCACCACTGTTTGATTCAATTGCAGACCAATACTCCTGGAGATAACTTGATGCCCAAAGTGCCACAGCCGGACCTGTTTTATCTTCACCCCCATGAAGGATTTCATTCCTATTACTCCATAATGCCCAAGCAATCATAACCAATCTTGAACACTTCTCTTCCCCAGCTGCATTAGTCATCATCTCAAACCATAACAGTTCCTGAAAAGAATCAATATGGACATCCAAAAGGCAGCAAATGTATTTTCAAACCAGCCCAAGCTTCTTGTGCTTTTAGACAACCCCAAAATTATGGCCATTCATCTCAGCCTTTCCTTACAGCACACACATAATTACATTCTGCCTCTTTAATTTAACTTTGGTCGATAAATTGTCACGACAAGCACGCCAACAAAAATGACACCTAATGAGGAATGGACAAAGACCAAAGTTTCTTCCAAAACTTCCTCAACGAACTACCATTAGAAGTAGTTCCAGAGTTGTAGATTTAAACAAACTTGTTGCTAATTTACAAGCACCCTTCACAGTTAAATTTCCATTTGTTGTTTTAGCCCAAACAATTTTGTTTGCTGGTAAAGTAGCACTCAAAGGAATACTTTTGATTAATAAAACTTCATGAGCAATAAAAATGCTATCAATTACCTCGGATTTCCACTTGGCTGTAGTTGAATCTATCAAATCAGCAACCTTTGTATTAGCACTCAAAAACATCCTTGGAGAAATTACACTATGAGATGAACCCCATGGCAGCCACTTTATCTTGCCAAACCTTGATATTTGCTCCATTGCCAACTCTCCATGGCAACCCTTCAATGACTAATCTTTGGGAAAAAATCAAACTCCTCCATGTATAAGAAGGATTGTGTCCAATCGAAGCATGAAAAAAGTTGACTATTGGGAAATATTTAGTGTTAAGGACCCTATAAAGAAGAGAATTACCACCCATTTGGAGATGCCACCCCTGTTTCGCAAGTAAAGCGTTATTAAACTATTTTAAATTCTTTAAACCCATTCCACCATCACACTTAGGCTCACACATTTTCTCCCAACTAAGCCATGCAATTTTCTTTTCCTCCTTTTTTTGACCCTACCAAAAATTCCTAATCATCCCCATTAGTTCATCACAAAGCGAATTTGGAATTTTGAAACAACTCATAGTGTAAGTTGAAATTGCTTGAGCCACTGCTTTTATTAAAACTTCTTTCCCCACCTTGGAGAGCAATTTTTCGTTCCAACCCGCCAACACCTTTCCTAATTTCTCTTTAATAGCATTGAAGGTAGTTCTTTTATTTCTCTCCCCCCCCCCCCCCCCAAAAGAAGGAAATCCAAGATACTTCTCATGTTGGTTAGTTATTTGGGCACCAAACCTATTCTTTATCTCCTCTTGAACTTCCCTTGGAGTGTTGCCACTAAAAAACAAAAATGTTTTAGCACAGTTTAATTGTTGACCAGAAGTTTTCTCATACACACCAAGCAATCTTTGTAGTTCATCACACTCCTTTAATGTCGCCTTACAAAAAATCAACTATCATCTGCAAAAAACAAACGAGACAATCTTGGACTACCTCTATAGATTTTCACTCCCTCCATTTGACCCCTATCCACTACTGATTGAATCAAAACAGACAAGCCTTCTGCACACAAAAGGAAAAGGTAAGGTGATAAAGGGTCTCTTTGACGGATCTCCCTTGATGGAATAATGTGTCCCCTCGGTGTCCCATTAATTTTAATTGAATAAATAACCGTAGAAACACATCTCATGATCAAATCCCTCACCGGTCAACAAAGCCCAATTTCTCTATAACTTTGTAAAGCCAAACCCACTCTACCCTATCATAAGCTGTACTCATATCTAATTTAAGAGTCATCTCCCCAACCTTACCCCCTTTTTTTTTGGCTAATATGATGCATGGTTTTAAAAGCCACCAACACATTATCAGTAATCATCCTCCCATAGACAAAAGCACTCTATGTATCACTAATAATTGAAGGTAAAAACCGTTTCAACGTATTAGCAATAGCTTTTGAAGCAATCTTGTATACTACATTGCATAAACTAATAGGCCTATAATCTGTTATCTTCTTTGGCTCTTTAAATTTTGGGACAAGAGTTATGTGGGTTTCATTAAAGTTGGGTGGAGAAATACCAAAGTTTAGAAAATCAAGCATTGTTTTGGTGACCACCGCACTACTAGTGCTCCAAAAGTGTTGAAAAAACAGAGACATCCCATTAGGTCCCGGTGCCTTAAGTGGATACATTTGCTTCAAAGTACCATTCACTTCACACTCCACAAAAGGCCGAACCAGCCATTCATTCATTGCTTGAGTCACCTTAGGTTGCATGGCCAAGAGCAAATCAGAAAAATCCACCGGATTACTAGTAGAGAAAAGATCCCTAAAATACCCAATTGCAATCTCCTCTATTTTATCCTCTTCAACCTGCCATACCCCATCATTATCTAGCAAACCCTCCATTAAATTCTTTCTATGTCTAGCCAAAGCCTTGGCATGAAAGAAACCTGTATTCCTATCACCATTTTGGAACCAATTAATCCTTGATCGTTGTCTCCATATGTCATCCTCTCTATCCAACCAACAATTCAGTTCAATTCGAGTATGTCTCAATGCTTCCACTCCTTCCTTGGATGTGGGCTGCAACTCTAACCATTCTAATTTATTTTGAAGCTCCATAATGGTTCTTCCCACATGGCCAAATTCCATAGCATTCCAAGTAGACAAGTCAACTTTGCATCTCTCCAAACAATTGTGAAGAACCCAATCCGACTCTATCAATTGACCACTTTCCATTGCATCCTTGACAACCTTTTCACACTTCAAATTCTTCAACCACATTGATTCAAACCGGGAAATTTTTTTGTGTCTCCTTTTCTTCTGTTGTTGAAACAAATGAAATGATAGTGGAGAGTGATCCAAAACTGAAGAAGATTGTCGAGGGTGGTTTTTTGCGCTTAGCCACGTGTCTCCAGTTGGAAGTGTGACTTTGCTAAGCCCGAATTTGTTTTAGGGAGTTACTGGAACTCGACATTGGGCCGCATAGACCAATGGCTTCCAGTGTATTTTTAAGCCTATAAAATAGATGAAGCCCAAAGTCTTAGAATCATGATAATGGTTGAAATAAATAAATGATATGCTTAACATGATAGCTTTAATTAGATGGTGAGTTGATGCGTTATTATTATGTATATTAAGTGATATCCAATATTCAAAAATAATTAATTAAGTGTCAAATGTCCAACAATGGGATGAGTCTAATAGTCCATGTCTAGTTGCGGTTCATGGTTCATGTTCAACATAATAAGGTATGTCCAGCAATGGCCCATGTCCAAATAATACACATCCAACAATGGTTTATGCCCAAGTAATATATGTCTATTGGTGGTATATGTCCAAATAATACACGTCCAACAATGGTTTATGTCTAAATAATATATGTCCATTGGTGGTATATGTCCAAATAATATGTCTAACTATGGTAGATCAATTTATTAATATATATGTTCATTAATGAAGTATTAGTGTGATCATGCTTCATTAAATAATGAGATGATATTAAAATAACTTGCATCCAACAGTACAATAATAATGAATTAATATGTACTTAATAATGTAATCTTGAAAGTAGAGAAATATTGACTTATCTTTTACGTTTCCGACTCCAGCTGTATAGCATCACTTTGTTCTTCATGTGATTTGTAGCTCCAGCCGTATAACATTAGTAAGCTTCATAGTTTGTGGCTCTAGCCTTATAGTGTTAATGAGCTAATAAGATTCCAGCAATATTAGTTGAGTGGTATAATAATAATGAATAAAATATACTTAATAATATAAGTTTGGAGGTAAAATATAATGACTTATCCTCATAGTTTGGGGCTCCAACCGTAGGATAGCAGTGGATTTAGACATTTCAACAGTGTAATAAAATGAGTTCAACGGTACAATATGATATTATAAGTCCTTCCATGGTGACTTCATGATTGAAGGGGAAAAATGGGTGTAACTAGAGGGAGAGAAAGTATGTCCAGTCGTGTGCATAGGTTGGTTTAGTTTATCCCCTTTCATCATGCACTAAAATGACTTTTCTCATATAATGCTCTTTTAGTTTTTAGTCAAATATGAGTGATGTTGCCTTCCATGAGAATGATTTTTAGTATTATGAGTTTTTGCCTTTCATAAGAAAGGCTTTTAGCATAATGAAAGGGCTTTTAGTAATAAATTCTTGAAAGAGTGTTTGATATATTTTGGAATGCGTGGAGATGGTAAGAAATATATATATATATATATATATATATTGTGAGATATTGTGTTTGTAATATGTATAGGAATTATATGTAGATACTTTGTTAGACACGGATCTTGTATATATATACTTTGAGAGATAAGGAATTTAAAGATGTATGAGAGGTATGTATGGGTATTTTGTGGGGAATGTGTTTGTAAAATGTATGGAAGTGTGAGGTAAATAATATGAAGGTTAAATGTAGCAAAAGCTGCTGCTGGAGTTGTTTTTTTGTGTTATGGCATTGATTATGTTGCTCTCTAAGGAGGGAGATCTTGTATGAGAAATGAAGAATGAAATGGATATATGTTTTTGTGCAGCAAAATGATAAAGTTTTAGAATAAAGGAGTGTGAGAAAGATGGGTAATGGGTAATGATGTTGTAATATGTGTGTTGTTTTGTTATCTATGAAGAGATATTTTGTAAGATAGATAGAGAAGTATGAGAATGTGTGTGTGTGGCAGCCAAATGGAGTTTTAGAATATTGAAGATGAAAGAGGGAGGGATCCCTCCAATATGTGTGGCTTGGTTCTCTTTATATAGAGCCAAGTATGAAACTAGATTAGAACTAGTTGAAGGAAAATTTAGCAAATAAGGAAAAATCTTTGACAAAGTGAGTGGTCTTTTGTTTTTTAGCCAAAAGAAGAAAGTTTGAGAATTTAATGCTTTTGGGGTTGCTGTTACAGCTGTCAATCATAGCTGTTATAGCTGGATGATGACATTTTTTGCTTGGAGGAAAAAACTTGGCATTAAATTCATGGTTTGGCTAAAGATGGTAAAATAATCTTTATAAGATCCTTCTATTTTTGGTATTACAGCTAGAGTCACTGCAGAATGTGTGAAGTTGTTGCAGCTTCTGCAGAAGCTGTTTCTGCGGGAGCTGTTGCAACTTCTGCTGGAGTTATTTCAGCTTTCGCCAGAACTGTTGTTGCTATTTTTGGCTAAGTTTCTTCTTTTGGAAAAAATTATATGTTTAGTCCATATATAATTTTGGTAAGTGATAGATAAGTTGGTTGATATTTGATGAAATTTTAGAGATGTAATTATTGTCTTTTTGTATTTTTATCAAATCTTGGAGAGTGTGCTTGGAATTGATTTAGATGATAATAATATAATTTATATGAAATACTATAATTACATTTTTAAACTTATATTATATAATGAACATTAATTTTTATGTAAAGAGCATGTGGAGTTTTATAATTTTAAGTGTTATGTGATATGAGAGACTTACCAAATGTTACCTATTGCACACTGACCTGTTAGAGTTCAGAGAATTATAGAAGACATGCCAAGCAACATGCTTTCCTTTATCAACTTTGAACTACTAGAGTTTTACTGAACATACTTTTTGGCCCTCCAAACCACGACTCCTAAAATTCCCCCGATGAGACTCATTAGCTTGGATCATGAGCAAAAAAAAAAAGAGATGATGTGCTATGAGCTTGAACCATGGGCTTTGACGCCTTTTTGTGAATATGGACTCTTTTGGGCTTTAAAAGAGATTTTCCCAAAAATGCATAATAGTGTTGACGTGGTGCTGGTCGCCAATGAAATGAAGCTATGTGGTGTGAAAAATTTGTTCTTAACAAAGATAAATAGTGAAGCTTAATTGTTGGATAAAGAGACATCCATTCCAAAGTAGCCAAAGCCCTATCCAATCTTTCTCGTATATGAACCTCACTAGTTGTTGGATATATCCAAGTGAACTTAAATCCAATGAAACCCAAATCACACAATCCACAATGATCAATAGAAGACACAAAATCTACCATCTATTTTCTTGGACGAATACTTCCACCTTCCTTCTCCGAGAGACCTATAATCTCATTAAAATCACCAATAACTAGCCATGGTAAAGAAGAAGTGCATTTCAAACGCTTCAATTTTGGCCAAGAGTCATGCCTTTTAGTCGTATCCGGATGACCATAGAAACCCGTAAAATGCCACCAACCAACTTCCCCACCATTCACCCATGCATCAATATGATTTTGAGAAAAAGTCTTTACATCCACCCTCAACTCTTCTTTCCACAACAAAATAAGACCACTGCTATTTCCAATACTAGGAACCACAAAACAATTTTTCATTTTTCCTTAATCAAGACCAGCCAATCTTTTTAGCTTTGTCTCCATAAGAAAGACAATAATGGGCTCTTCTTTATTTACTACCTTTACCAAGGCATTAACTGTTCGGAGGTTCCCAAGTCTCCGACAGTTCCAACTTAAAAGACTCACTGTGCTCTTGGGGGTTGCTGAGCAACCTCTATCGTTAAAGTAGTTGAGCATACCTCAAGCTTCTTTCTCTTTTCCCCTTCAAGAGAATGATCCTTCTTTCTGTCTATATCAGCAATTTTTCTCCTCTCACCAAGGTTAGGACCTGCTACTACCTTTTGTGAAGAATTTCATTTTTATCAGCAATGCGTTTCCATGTTTTTTTTTGGGAGTATGAGTTGCCTGTGAAGAGCTTTTTAAAAATACAAGACTTGTGTTTTCGGTATTCAAGAAGTCTCATTATGAATATTTCCTAGGCCTCCCACGTGTGCTTTTCTTTTCTTTAGGAGTAGAGTTTCGGCCAACATTAAATTCCTCAATCCGGATTGTCTCCAAAGAGTCCACATCATATCTGACTTCCTCATTATTTAATCCCTAATTTTCTTTTGACATGTTAATGCATGATTTGGCATGAGAAAAAATAGGAGCAGTGGCTGAAACAACACCAAGTTTATTGGTTTTCAAGTTTGAAAGCACTGGAGAGGAGTTAATCGCATGATCTAAAATTTGTAACTACTCCTTAAAATTCGAAACCACCCTTGCATCGTCCTTCACTGCCTGCAGTGTCTCTGATAGCTTCATCAAGGAAAAAACATATTCCTCATCATCCATAACCCCATCCTCACACCGAGGCACCAAGCTATTCTCATTAGTAGCACGGGAATCAGAAGAAGTGATTGTGTTGTCAAAGCCTAGATGTAGTCCTCGAAAACCATAAGAAGCTTGAGCATCTAAAGAGACCATCACACCAGCAACACCACGGATCACATCTTCATATCTTTTAACTTCAGCAAAAGACTTTTTTGCCAGATTGAAGAGAAGAGCCCTGATTTATGGACCAAATTGTTGTTCTTCTACTGTCAGAGTACCCTTACTTCGTAGCCAAAGAGAACAGTCTTTATCATCATGAGAATCAGACCCACACTAGTAACAAATATTTGGCAACTTTTCATACATAAAAGTAGCCCAACCTTCATTATCCTTATCCCAATAAATCTTCCTTCCCCTCCATAAAGGCTTTGAGACATCAACAACCACTCTCACTCTCATGAAATTCGGCCCCAACATTTCTCCCAAATCTTTTGGTTTAATTACAGGTCCAATAGTCTCTCTAATACTGAAAGCCGTCTCAACAGTTTGAAGGGGAAATGGTAAATTATGAATTTGCACCCAAAAAGCTGTTGTTTTAAATCCCAACGTGTGAATAGGAGCATAGCCCTCAAATTTTTCAAAGACAACAAGATGTCTGTCAAAAGCCCACGGTTCACCTTGAATAACTCTTTCCGCATCAACTTCTAATTCAAAAGCAAACAGTAGAATGTTTTCACCCCCCACAGTTTGAAGGCTTTGTGCGCCATAAAGGTCTGAAGGTTTTTGCAACAGCCTTAACATGTAGTGATCTACGGGTGAAAAATTTCCCTGCAAGTATAAAATCCCTCTTCTTACTATCAATCTTCAGTGCAATTTGATTTTCTTCAGACTCTGACAATGATAACTTCTTCCAATGAGTTGATAATTCCTCCATTAAAACAAGTAAAGCAGGCAAAAGAACAAATACTAACTGACACGACTTGAAACAAAAACAAATCTACAATATACAAACCGACACAGTTTGAAACAAACAAATCTCCAAGCAGACAAATATACTTGAGAAACCACCTTCCTTCTCAAAGAGAAGGGAAACTAGATACTACAAGGAAGAGAAGCATAACTGCCACTAGGGAAGCCAAACTGCTCTTACTTGAGAACTGTTGATACACAGTAATATGCCAGTTGAGTTTATATAGTTTAGAATCTTCCTAAAAAAAAAAAAAAAGCAATATGGAAGTAGTGTGATTTGTGTGGAACTTTAGCTAAGGACGGAGTTATATTGAAATCAAGGCCGGCTCAATAGGTGATGCAATTGCCTAAGGCTTCCAAATAAAAGAAAGCCCCCACTTGTAAAAAAAAAAAATGATATATAATATATTTATCTATATATTTTAATTAAAAATAATTTTAAGCACTTTTATTATTCAATAAAATGCGTTAAAAAGGCTCCATTGTATCCTAAAATGCAGAAAATTTAGCCATAGGATGATTGGAGTACACGCTGCATTGCACAGGTGCACAGTAACACAGGCTGTACAGTGCGCAACTGTGCAGTGCAGCCCACAGTTACAACTAATAAGACAACCCGGTTTCTCACTTTTTTTTTTTTTGATTTGAACATGGTTTCTCACTTTATCTATTATTATAAATTATTGTATCAATTTTGCATCTCAAAAAGTAAGAAAAATAGATTTTGAGAAACAAAAATCTATTTTTCTTGCTTTTTGAGATGCAAAATTGATACAATAAATAGATTTTAAATAAAGAAATTTAATATATGTATATTATTTGATTAATATTTAAATATAAAAATGCCCCACTTAAATTTTTTACCTAAGGCTCCCAATGTTGTTGAGCCGCCCTGATTGAAATTAAGGTGAGCCTAGCCCCAATAATATTTAATACTGTAATTTATGTGTTTCATTGTTTCAAACAAAGTAATCCTATTCAAATGAGTTGGCTTGAAATATTGCTTGTATTTTATTTTTGGGTAGAGACTCTTCTTGATTGAACAACTTCTCACATTGATGGATTAGTGGTTTTCCAAATTGGGTTTCAAAAAAACCGACCCCATTTAAATGAGTCGGCTTCAATTGGTTGTATTTTATTTTGGGTAGAGTCGTAGAGAGTAGAGCTCAGAGACTCTTCTTGAAAGGGCGATTAAAGCCAAGAACATTTTTGAAGTGTAAATGACTACATGCAAGAATCAGTGTCGAACACTGGTTTGGAAGCCATATGGAAGGCTATAATTGCACTGGGGGATGTAATATAGGCTGTGTTTGTCTTACACGATACGTTATATACGTGATATCATGTTTTAAGTAGGGGTGTCAATTCGGATTAGCGTGTCGGGTTCGTGTCGTGTCGAGGTAGGGGTATTCGACTAAATGGCTCAACCCTAACCCGACCCATTTAATAATCGTGTCAGGATCCTTCAACCCTAACCCGACCTGTTAATAAGGCGGGTTGACCTGACCCAACCCATTTGACACGGTTAATAAACGAGTCGTGTTGGGTTGACATGAATGTAACAGAACCCATTTCAACCTACATAATATTAAATATAACATTCATCTAGGAATAATTTTTTTTTACATCCCAAAAAGCAGTGCATACACTTCATGTCTTCAACCCACATTCAAAATAATATAGTTCAACAAAAATATAACATTCATCTAGAAATAAGTTCTTTATACTCCAAAAAAAGTGTAACACTTTAACCCAAATTCAAAATAACATAGTTTAACAAAAATAAAATAACATAGTTCAACAAAAATATAATATCCTTGAAACTCGCCAAATGCTAAATATCAATATTAAAAGAATTTGAGCAAACAATATTCTAATCCTATGACCTTATCATCCATAGATTCTTTGTTGATGTCCAAATTCATAACATCTTCCACAAGCTCATCCAATTTCATTTGTGCAAGTTTTATGCCAAAAAAATAAAAATAAAAAAGTATTAGTATTGTTACAAAATATGATCATGCCTCAACAGTTTTATAAGAACTAAATAATAATAATAATAATAATAATAATAATAATAATAATAATAATAATAATAATGTAAGAGTAATAATAACTAATGAAACAAATAAAAATCTATGGATGTTATGTTATGCGAGTTAAACGGGTTGTGTTAAGTGGGTCATTTCGAGTTTGACACAAATAAATTGGCGTGTCAAACGTGTCTATTGCGGGTTGCGCGGGTTGACCCGCTTATGACCTGTTTCTTATCGTGTCGCTTTCGGGTCGACCCGTTTATGACCCAAACCCATTAAGGCCTAACCCTAACCCGAAAAAACCCGTGTCGGGTTCGTGTCGTGTTCACGGGTCGGGTCGAACATTGACACCCCTAGTTTTAAGTCATAAATTAGTGTGTGTCGTGTAAAACAAGTTTGGAAAATGCTAACGAGTGCCCTTAGGGCGCTCGTTAATAATCTATTTAAAAATAGTTTTTATGAGAAATGAAAAAAAAGTAATTAATATCTTGACAGCTTTTTTCATTTCCCATAAAAGTGATATAAAAACTTTCTTAAAATAAATTATTAATGAGTGCCCTAAGGGTACTTGTTAGCATTTTCCAACAAATTTTTGCCTATTATAATTACCCGTGCATTTATTGGTTATATTGGACATAGAACTAACTTATTTTCTTTTTGATTTTTTTCCCCTTAAATATATTATAGTTATTGATATAATATTGCCTTTTGGCTGGAAGAGGGATTTTGATTTTGATTTTCTTTTGTCACTCTCAAACTGACATGCTACTAAGTACTAAGATTAATGCCCCCATTTCTATACAAATGACTCCCGACCCAGTTTTTGAAACAGATCATTCCAAGCAGATTGTAGAATTGGATACAAGTTCTTTGAAGATATAAATGAATAGACAAAAGCACTTGTCATTGTAACGAGGCTTGAGTTCGTAAAAGCTGGTTCGGTGTAGGGGAGCAAGAATAATTTATCTAGCCTTTGTTATTTTAATACCTTTGGCCGACCTACCTACATTGTCAAATTTGATTAGAGTTACGAAGAAGAAGCACCAACCGACTTTGACAAATATGTACCGTGCGCTGCAAAATATGGTAGAGTAATAGAAATTTTTTAGTTCTTTATTTACTTATTTTTGTGTGTACGTGTGGATTTGAAGTTTTTGGGTCTTGTGAAAACTATGTCATGAGTATTCTCTATAATTGATTAGTGAAAAATTTTCCTCACCATTACCTAGGGACGTGCAATTAAGGTTGGACCAAGTAAATTTACAGTGTCCTCTCTTGTGTGTGAAAATGTATTTATTTATTTTTGGATTTTCTTGGCTCTTATCAGTTTGTGATATATGTCTCACTTTCTTGATAGTTGTTGAGGTTCAAAATATTATAAAAATATTGAAATCTAAAACTAATGGGCCTTCAAAGATAAAAAAGACTCAATCCGTGAGCCAAGGCCCAATTAAAATGGGTAAAAGGAAGCCCAAGCTGATGAATGTGTAAGCCCTGGGTCTTAGAGAAGGAAGAAAAAGCAGAGGAAGCTTAGCTCAGCCTTTGTGAGAAGAGCTCCCAAGGAGCCCAGATAGAGACTAGACCAGGATACCTTGGAGCTGCTAGAACCAGGGAGGGGATTCTCGGGAAGTGCAGGAAAGAATTAGTTGGGAGTTGGACAGCTCAGGGAAGCATGCTTATTGACACAAGGAACGAAGAAAGATATGTCTCATTAGTCGCCTACAGCTCAGAAGAAAAGCTTTGGAAATAGATGATGACTTAGAAACTAGCACCTAATGAAGGGAAGCCTGGTACCTCAGAAAGAGTAGAAAGATGAACCATGAAGGAAGGTGGCTAGGGATCTTTTAGCTTGACAAGGAGGAATCTGCCTATTTGAAGAAAAAAGACAAAGGGTGAGGCAGCCAAAAAGGGTTCTAAAAAGTCTCTCTAGAAACCTTGGAAAAAGAAATTCAAAGTCAGCCCTCAGGACCCCCCAAAAGAGGAAGGTCAGCTGGGGACTTTTTGGAGAGATACCTCAAAAGAAGAACATAATGAGGAAATGAGGAAAAAAACTAGCCACCATTATTGCTAACACAACATTGGTTCTACTACCCAAGGTAGCAAATAGAGAGAATCAATGGCACACAAAAACCCTAGGAATGTACTATAAAAGGGGGATCAAGCCATCAACAAAACTCATTCATCAACAATTAATTAGAGCAAAAAGAAGCATTAGAGAGAGTCACTAAACCTCAGAAAAATACAGAAAAAAAAGAAACACTGTGAGGGATCCTGTGATAAGTGCTTACGGATATACTTGGATTCAAGGAGATTCAAACCTCACAAGTTTTGGAAGCCTACAAAGAACTATCTAAGTCTGTGACTTTTGAATTTATTTGAATCTCGTGACATATCCTAGTTAGAAATAGAGTCTAATGTACTAAAAATTCAATATAATGACATATCACTTTATTTTCTAAGGATCTCAGACATCTTTATTTGCACCTTTTAAATAATTATTTACTGTTCCTCAGCCACTTATTTTACAATATGTATATGTTTGCCTATATGAATGTGTATGTGATGTAGGGCTTATGTTTTGTGCACAAATTGGTTCGTAATCAGCATAATATAGCTGCGTTGAACTGAGCCCAGTCCACCAACAAACAAATACAAAACTTTTTTGGAGGACCAAGATCATCGTTATCACTTGGGCCCAAGTACTGACCAAAATAGGAACCAAATTAGTTTTCCACAATCGATTTTGCATAGGAATGCTTCCATAAGCCCTTAAATAACAATTTTATAACAAGATGGTCCTTACTCTCAAGGCATTGAACAAGCTATTCCAGATTGTTGGACGGGTATTCTATATGGGCTCAGCCCATTACACTAGTTAACTTCAGGAATGTGGAACGAATAAATGATGGTGGCCAATTATTCCCAGCTCACTTTTCGGTATTCTATATTCAAGCTTTCAAGGTTAATTGAACAAGTATACCGAATACAAACTATATTCTCCCTTTTTTTTTGGGGGGGGGGGGGGGGGGGGGGGTAGGAATACAAACTATATTCTTTAAAAGTCTAACATATTAACCTAAATATCCTTTTTTTATTATTATCTTATTTTCATGTGGAATATTATTTTCTATTTTCTTATTTGTAAATCTCAAGAAATTAAATACATAAAATATATATTTTAAAAAACTGCAAAGTTATCTATAAAATAGGACCACTATGTATTTTGAACTGCTCCAAGTACATCTTTATTTCCTGAGAAATGATATGTTCACAACATTTTCACAATATTTTTACAATAAATCCTAAGTGGCAGGTTGTTATTGGTTGTTATTGTCGGGACAAAAAAGTTATCTTAGTGTTAGGTTCAAATTTAAACCAATAACAACTAACCACCTATAATTTGTTGTAAAAATATTGTGGACGTAATATCTCTCTTATTTCACCTTTATCAAGGCTTAACGGTTTCTTTTTTCTTTTTTTTCAATTTTCGGTTTCCTTATTTCTTTTTTGCGGGTTCCTTATTTCTAATATTACGTCTCTTTTTTTTTTTTTTTTTTTTTCAAGTCTATTCTTTATTTTGAATTAAAAAAAAAATAGAACCCTACAATAAAACTATTACTATAACTTCTCGTCCATAAATTTAGGCACTACCACATATCTTTATCTTTTATAAATTGTGATTGAGTTGTGAAAACAAAACATAAATAAATGTCTTATCTTCCGCTCCCTTTCTTTCTCTCTGAGGCATAAGCAGAGTTAATTTTCTTAATACTCAATTTTTTTTTTAATGTTTTCTTGCTCAAATATTCTTAAAAGATTTTCCTTAATGTTCTTTAGGTGTTCAAACTTGAAACATTCTTTCTACACTATAATTGGTGTATATTTCAAATTGTCATTTTGTATATATAAATACAAAGAAAAAACAGTCAATGCAGTATAGGTCCAAACTCCATATAAGAAGAACCCTAGTGCATATGATTTTCATTCTCTCTTCTATTTTGCATTGCTATTGTAGGTCCATGCACCATATAATTAAGAACCCTATGGCATAGAATTTTCATTCTCTCCTCCATTTTGCATTGTGGCATATCAAGGACCATTTAAGTTTAAGAAATATTGTCCTCACAATAGGATAAACCTTATCACATCCTTGAAAAACCCTAATCATTCATGAGGTTCAATTGTACACATGGCATTATAGTATTTGAATGGGAGGACTACTAGACATTGATGAGTTGGTTCTCCATATGCACTGAATAATATTTCTAATTTTGGAGTCCTTCTAGGACATAACACAAATTTATAATAAATTCATAACATTCTCAAATTAACCTATCACCTCACAAATGTGCTATTAAAAAAAAACTAAACTAAATGGAAAATTGTAGTGAGCTCATGTGTGGTGGTGTGCTAATTTAAGAATATTGTTGTAAAATCGTTATGAGTTTTGTTGTCTCCCTAGTTTTATTGTTAATTTTATTCCATTTTTATCTAAGAAAAATCATTATTAAAAGTAGAGAAACTGTAACAATCAAGTAGTATTAGTAGAAAACATGGGTTTAATATCATTTCTTCTTTGTGTTTACCTAACATATCTTAAATTAGACTATCACTTCACCATGGGCCATTAAAAAGAAAAGAAAAAAAAAAAAAAACTAAATTGCAGATTGTAGTGGGCTCATGTGTGAGATGGTAGGCTAATTTAGGAATATTGTTTTAAATTGCTATTAAGTTTTTTTGTGTCTTTAACTTTATTGTTGATTTTATTCTATTTTTATCTATGAAAATTTATTATAAAAGCAGGGAAACTATAATGTAAAGCATTGGGTTAAAGAGTATTTGTTGTGAAGTTTGTATAGTACTCGGTGGAAGAGTTTTTGTTGTGAAGTATTGTTGTATATCTACAGGTTTAGCTTTTTACATAATAAAATACTATTATCGCTTTATCAAAAAAAGAAGAAGAAGGTATTAATAGTAGAAAACATGGGTTCAATATCAATTTTTCCTTGTGTTTACTTGATGTTCTTATTAGCATGTATTTCTGAAGTTGGGTTTGGAAAAATGGTTTTTAATGTGATGAAGGATGGTGCTATTGCTGATGGAAATACTGATAACAGTAAGGTAATTTTCACTCTATAGAATTATGATACTATTAATCTTTTCTAATTAGATGAGTAGTATTAAGCATTCTAACAAAACAATATAATTGTTTTATAATTTTGTTATTGTGTGTGATTGTATTTGTAGGTTTTTCAAAATGTATTCAACAAAGCTTGTCAATCTGAAGGAAGGAATCTTGTGTTAATCCCACGAGGGACATATATGTTGGCGCCTATTGTGATGAAAGGACCATGCAAGGGCCAAGTGGAATTTCATATCATAGGGACACTAAAAGCTCTTATAGATGAAACATCTACTATTGATATTAACCATTGGATCACTTTCCAATACGTAGACCGATTGGTGCTAAGTGGTGGTGGGAAACTGGATGGCCAAGGTCCCTCTGCTTGGGATGACAATACTTGCAGTAAAAATCCAAACTGCAAAGCTCTTCCCATTGTAAGTTCTTGTTTCAACAAATCCATCTTAAATTAGGCTAAAAATGGAGTTGCCCATGATCATGTGGTTGGGCCATTTTTCACGAGTCATTCATAATTTTCCTTTTTACTATGCTTCCATTTAATAGACTTTTCTATCGGTCGTATAGATTCACAATTCTAGCTATAATGTTTTTTCCTTGTTCTTAGATTATGCTCCTTAAAAATAAATAAAAAGAATTTCTTTCCTCTTCAAAAAAAAAAAAAATAATAATAAAATAAAATTTTACAATTTAATTTCTTTCTTACTGTCTCCAATGTTTAGAGATTGTGTTACACCCCCCCCCCCCTCCCTCCCCTCGTCTTTTTATAAAAGAACTTGACTTATTTAGTAAATTTATTTTTAGGTGTAGATTTGATTTATTAATTTACTGGGTATATTTTTCATTTACAAATAATAAAATGACTAAAACAATTCCCATTTTTAAAAATAAGTCAAATAAACAACAAAATTTAATTTGAACACTTTTTAAATATTAATTAATTCTGTTTGAAATGCATATTATTCACATTGTGTGTTTCCCTTATTCTTTCAGTCATTGAGATTTGATTTCGTTACCAATTCAAGGATTACTCAACTAACTTCAATGAACAGCAAGAACGCCCACGTGAATGTATTTGCATGCAAAGATATGAAATTCGATCACATCCATATAATAGCACCCAAAGATAGCCCCAATACCGATGGAATACACATTGGTTCATCCAGCAATATTCAAATCTTGGATTCAACAATAGCCACCGGAGATGATTGTGTATCAATGAGTCCTGGTTCTAAAAACATAAACATTAGGAACGTAACGTGTGGCCCGGGTCATGGAATTAGTGTTGGAAGCCTTGGTGGGGGACCTAATGAAGAAGACGTCAGTGGATTAACGGTAACTAATTGCACTTTCATTGGCACTCAAAATGGCTTGAGGGTCAAAACATGGGCTAGGTCTTATGCTAGTAGTGTTTTCAACCTTACCTTTGAAGACATCATCATGGATAATGTCAACAACCCCATCATCATTGATCAACAATATTGCCCATCTCGCAATTGTGAAAAGGTACCTAGCTCTTGTTCAAATATTGTTATATGTGCTTGTTCTTGATTAAATTATATGTTGTATAAAACTTGATTTACCATGATGGTCATTTTTTTTATCTACAGGTTGACCCCCAAGTTCAAATTCGAGATGTGAAGTACGGAAACATTAGAGGCACCTCTAGCTCAAAAATTGCAGTTGCTTTTGATTGTAGCAAAGGCAAACCTTGTGAGAAGATTGAGCTCAACAATATTAACCTAACTTACCATGGTGCTGAAGGAGCTGTGGCATCCTCATGTTCTAATGTCAAAGGTATCGCTAATGGTCAACAACAACCCGCATCTTGCATATAGCACTCCTGCTTGCCGCACAATTCTTGAAATCAAGACAAATTCAAGTTTAATAATCCAACACTCAACCTACGTTCTATTGACAGTATTGTTTTGTACTTGATATTATTGCTTATCCACAAGAAATGTTGTAAGATGTGATGTATTCTACTTTATATTTGTAAGTGACTTTGAAATTCAATTCTTAAAAGAAAGTTCCTTTGATACTTACAGCTATATAGCCTATTTAAGGTGATCATGAGTCCATTTTATGTTTAATCTGGAGCAATAAGTGGCTTTGAGTCCATGTAATAATATCTTAAAGGGAAAATTGCTCTAATCTCTCTAATGTTTTCCACAATTACATTTGCTATTTTTCTATTATGCAATTAGACACTTAAGTCTCTAATATGCTAAGTATTTACACTAATCCTCCCTATAGTGGTTTTAAGTAGATTTTATTTTGGTAGTGGTTTTTGGGTTTGTGCAACATTTCTAAATTTGTAATTAATTAAAGGAGAAAACTCCCAAGTATTTTGGAGGTGAATGGTATGCTATGTTTTATGTGTTGTTTTCATGCTTGTATGTGCTATTATATTCATTGGACAAAACTTAGGTCAGTACCTTAGATTCCCTTCTTAAGATTTAGCCATGTGGCTACTTAACTGAAAAATACACTTTCATCTATTGAGAAAAAAGTCACATGACAGAATCTTAAGAGGTGAATCTAAAGAATAATACCTAAATACTGTACTTAAGTCTTGTTCATATTTATTTAGGCCTATGCATTAT